>VXBQ01004377.1:213790-228830 GCA_013400175.1 Phainopepla nitens
AATCTGATAACCGATCATGACAACAAACAAGCAGCAGAAAAACCTCTGCAAAAAACCTTTCAAGGCAGCCCAGAAATATACTACTTTAAGTAGTTTTCATTACATTGCACACTACACTGGGCTTTTCTATCTAACTTCAGGTCTATTAACAGATTTTGCACAAAAGCTTCAGCCTTTATTCAAAACTGAGCTCTACTGCTTCTGACTATTGACAACAATGCAAATTCAGCGTCTTATCAATGTTTGATATGGAAAACTAGTCTAGAAAGCATCCAAAGATTTTCAAAGTTCATCTCACAAAATATGTAAGCAAAATTCGGAAAATTGAAGCAACATTTTCTTCATTACTCAATTCCATTTCAATTCATCAGTTTAAAATGGGATCAGATTATAAAACTGCATGCAGTTTGTCTGAATTTTGCTGAGGAACAATCAGAGGAAAAAGATCACAAGGCAGAAGAAAAACTAAGGGGCAAATATTTAAAATAGGATAGCAGCATGCCATTGCTCAAAAATGTTTTATTTAAAATTAAGGAACACACTGAGAAAGCATTCTGCAAGTTTTCTATGCAAAAATCACATAATTTTATAAAAATTAGGGGCAGAGATATAAATCAGTTGTAATTCATTAGATGCAAACCCAGTGTGTTCCCCTTGAAAATGTATGAGATGAGAATATACCAAATTTACACTTCATTTCCTCCATCTGAATTATCAAAGCCATACAAGTCAGGACACTTTGAAGCATACTGAAAGGCTCTGAGAACACAGCAGACATACCCTAATTCTCTCAAAGAAATCCATCCTAAATAATACCTGTTTTTACAGTAAAGGCTTTTACTGACATAGTTCTGCAATTGATTCCTAAAAGGATAAAAGCTTTTCTTACAGAAGATATTAATTTAAGATAATTAAATTATTAAAATCTCCATGTCAAAGGCTAAGACAGCTTAATGCTTTCTGGAAAACACTGCTGAAGTTCTCCATTTCCTGAACTTCAGGTTAGGGGGAAATCAGGATTAATCTGATTTATGTAGATCAAAAGCAGCAGAGCAGCCCTAGACTTTTTGTGCACACGGCCACACAATATTCCTGTTGTTCAGGAAAGCACTAAACCCAGCACAACCTCAGGACACAATGTGGCATCCGAAAGCATTTTGTTCAGCAGCCAGGCCGGGGCAGGAGCACAGCAGCAAGTTCCACATGGAGTCCTCCCCAAGGCAGGCAGGCCAGGTAGGGCTCACTTGCCCAAATACATTCTTCACAAATTAGTGAAAATCTTTCTTTTGCTCCAGACCCTACCAAATACACAGTTACTATCCCATGCCATTGTCCTACTTCTTGGAATTCTTATTTTAATGCCCTAGCTTTAGACCTTGCTAGAGGCAAGCAGTGTTGAGAAAAGCTGAATTTCTTCTTAATTTGCACCTGGCAGACACAAAGTCTACAAATACAAATCAAAACCTGACACACTTGCTGCATCCCTCCCATGTGCAGTTACAGTGCCTGGATGACCCAAACAATGCCCTGACACAGAGACTTCCTGATTTAGCAAGGAGCTCAGCTACCTGCTGACCACCAAGCACATACTCCATGTACTTTCTTCAGCTAACAACAGACTAATGGTGCTCAAAATCAGCTAATTAATGTATGCTGAACCTATAATTTTACTGACTTTCCACAAGCAAAAAAAAAGTAAAATTTGGTTAAAAAAAAACCCTGCTGCATGATCCACTTTTCACTGGATAAACTATTTAAACACAGCAACTGGTAACAATAACCCAGTGAATTAGATTTCTTTTCAAGGTGTATTTCTAAAATTTAGAAGGCAAAGTTACTCTTACAAATAAACTTTATGCACAATTGTTCATTCAAAACATTCTTTTGCTATTATTAGTTCTCAGCAATTTCACAAGTTTTAAAACCTCTCCCATGCTTTGGAGAGAGATAATTTCTACTCACTTTGGTGAAGTGACTTATCTCTTGCAACAGTGGCTTTTTTTCCCGTTCGAATAAACAGCACAGTTGTTTCTAGGAAGGCCTTACACGCACTCCCTAATGTCATCTCTTCCGCTGATACTATTCCTAGAATTAGTAAACTTGCCTGCAGTTTTGGCAGAGGTCTAATACCAACTCAAACTGCACTAGACAGTTTGGCAAGAAGTTGTTGGAGGATTTTTTGAGTTTGTTTGTTTGGAGGTTTCAAACTAAATTCCTATTACAATATAGCACAACAATACTAAAAATTAACTCTTCTCCACCTAAAAATACATAGTTCAAAACTTCAGATTTTCATGTTGCAGGTGAAAGAAAAAAAGGTTCTGCTTATGAAAAAGCATTCTCACAGCAAGTGTGTGAGTTACTGCACCTGACCTGAACCACAGAAAATATGGGTAAATTTTAGCCAAAAAATACAAAGTTGTTTGTGTGGCTTCTGAGAATACCACCTGCTGCAGTTCCCTCTGCTCCCATGACAGAAGTCAGGAGCCCTCAGTGCCAATAGGGAGGAATATTTCCTGTCTGTGCTCTTGCTGCAGAGTGGGCATTATGAACTGTTTGGAAACAAACGGAAAAGAAAACAGCCACAGCAAACACCTCTGCATGCACAGCCCTGCTTCCTGCACTCAGAAAGGCCTTGGAATACTTGGGAAGTTTAAGGAGTGCAGAGAAACTCCTGCAAGGTGTAACACAGCTTCCCAGTGAGGAAGAGACTGGTAAAAAGAACCCTCCAGCCTGCAGAGAAGTACTGGGACGCACCACAAAATTTTAGAAGTCCAGATTATACCACAGGTCCACAGTACATG
Source organism: Phainopepla nitens (assembly GCA_013400175.1). Taxonomy (NCBI): domain Eukaryota; kingdom Metazoa; phylum Chordata; class Aves; order Passeriformes; family Bombycillidae; genus Phainopepla; species Phainopepla nitens. The sequence continues at coordinate 216,595 of VXBQ01004377.1, forward strand.
TGGACACATTGGACAAGTGTATGGCAGAGGAGGGCATAGCATCTACACATCTACATCTAAGTGGCCTGGAGAAAAAAGATAAGATTTGTTATCTCTTCCACTCCACAAACTGCCAAACAAAGCTGGTACAGAGCAGGGTCCAAAATGGACAAAGGGCTGCATGCAGCATGTCCTGATGGATTGCGGGCTCCTGTGGATACAAAGAGTTTACACGGGATCAAAGAGATTGGGAAAGTACTTGGATTAAAGAGAAATAAAGAATTATAAAAGAGACAAACTACATCAGGTGCAAGAAATCCCCCAAGAGGAAAAAAAAAGAAAATCAGCAGCTTGGGTGTAAGTTTGTGGGAGGCACTACACACACCTGCCTGCTCCTCCTCTGCTGGGTAGTGTCTGCTTGCAAGCACAGCTCTGGGGCTTGAGTGAGCCAAACTATTCTTGGGAACACAACCAAGAGAAAGGGCAGTGTCACTCATAACTAATGGAACAGCTCCCCACCTTTCAAACCACCTCTCCCAAAACTTCCTTTCTACACGAAGTTTCACCTGATAAAAAAAAAACCTTCCCTCTTCTCAACCACTTCAGACATCAACACCTGCAAGCATTCAGCACTGCCTTCTTTTTTCACCTCTAGTGCCATAAATGACTGTCAAAGGCAGAAGGTTACTACAAAGCCACATACCCACGTAGTTACACTCCTGCGCAGGCTCATGTGTGCCTGCATAGAAAAATAAATACATCTTTGCAATCAGTCACTCTCTGCTATGAAACACAGCAGCAGCATGCATCAATTTTTTACATTTCCTAATTAGTACATTATTGACTCTCCATTAATATTAGGACACCCCAAACCATGGCTCACGCAGGGGAGGGAAGGAAAGGTTCAGACTGGAACATGCATGAAGCAACATCTTCTCAAACCTCAGGACATGCCCAAGAACCAAGGATTGCACCTTCAGCTTCCAGGAGCAGTTTGGGAGCGGACAAGGATGGAGTTTCTAAACACAGACAACACTTTATCAACCGTATCCAGCTCCTGTTTAGGGTCTACCTTGTGGAACGTGTCAACATTTAATGTTTCAATCACTAACAACCTCAACAGTGAATCAAGCCTCCATGTTGCTACCACTTCCAGATGCAGGGTCTGTTCAATCTGATCTACACTACAGACACAGAAATAAGGTCACTTTGTCCTGTGAAAGTGACTGTGCTGCACTCCAGCCTCCACAGGTGTCATTCCTGCAGCTGACAGCACCACAGCAGCAATGAGCAGATCCATGCAGACCTGCCCACCTAGAGATGGGCTCCAAATGCTCTGGTGCATTGGTTACGAATCCTAAAGGTGATTATCTTCCAAGCCCCACTGGACTTCTCTCCAATGCTAGAAGACTGCCTGAAACTCAGAGATGCCACCTAAAAAAACCCCAAGAATGAACCAATAGTAATGCCAAGGCAGTTCCACCTGCTTGGCTGCTTCTTCAAAGTCTCACCAAGAACAGAGGCCCCAGTCCACACAACATTAACTGCCAAGAGATGCTCCACAGGATGATCCTGTGTTTTGGTATGCATTCCTGCACACCTGCTCACACCAAATATACCAGCTACATGTCTGCAGCAAAATTAACTTACAGAAAGGAAAAAAGAAATAAAAACAGAAAAAAAAAACCCACAAACATAAAAAACCCCCACATTTCACACCTAAAAGGGAGAAGTAAACATTTGGATATGCTCCTAACTCAGAGATACATGTTGGCCCACATTCCTCTTACCAAGATTAATATCCTGGCCAGTGCTCTGACTTTTACCTCATCCTTTTCAACTCATTTAAACAATTATGACCACTGTATTTACAGCTCACTACCTTCCCTTGCTCCCTGCCATGTGCATACCCTTCCAAGTGCCTCCACCAGCTGCCTCTCCTACAACCACTCTCAGCAGCCTTTTATCTCTTCCAGGCTCTTATCTGGACTCTGCCAATGGCAGCAGCCTTGATCTCTATCTTACTCTCCACCCCAGCACATTAGGTTTCATCCATCTCTTTAGTTTCGTCTTCAAATTGTAAGCTCCTTAGGAGAGGGACCAACACATTTACATTTGTGGCACCACAGGGGACCTCCATCCTGTCTACCTGTTCAGGTTCCACCAGTAGAGATCATGTCTGGAGAGATCCTGTCTGGAGCTACACGCTTTCATTAACAGCCTCTGTCGTAATAACATCTGAAAGACCTCAGAATCAAATCTGTTCATTTTTTCAGCTCATTTCTAACTGATTTCCTGTTCACCACAATCTGCAATTTAAAATCATCTTGTTCTAAAAACACCTAAATACAAATCCCACCTACCTCAAAAAAACATCACATGGTGAAATATAGACAAAAAAAGGCCTCCCAAAGCATTTCACACAACAAAAAACAAATGTTAAGGACCAAATGCTACTGGAAAAGCAAAGATCTTAGAAATTGTTTTAACAGATTAACTTAAGATTCAAAATTATTTCATACAGGAAACAGAAATGCCAGTACCTGTCAATGGCTTAAACAGGGGTTTCATATAAATGACATCCCACAGCTCACAAGAAAAGCTCTGCTTGGGCTACTATGCATTCAGTACATATTTGTTAATGAAGCAACATCTGCTTCACTGTCACTAAGAACTTCCCAAACTCCTGCTAGCCTAAGAGATCTGGGTAAGAAGAAGCAGTAGTTCCCAAAAAATAATTCAGGCTCAGGCTATCCAGCAGGAAAAAAAGCTACATGGCAAATACATCTGGTCAGCAAGAACCATAAACAATAAAGCAAACTGGGTCAGCATGAGTACAGGAACAGAATCACACTATTCCCTGTGGAAGGAGAGTATCCCTCAACAGAACCTCAATAAATTCAGAAACCAATTTTAGTAGCTTTTTTGCAGCCCTTTTGATATTACTTTCTACAGTTACCAGAAAAACAAACAAAAAAAAAAAATTATATTCTCAGTCTTTCCACAAAATTCTGCTCTACTAAAAAGGAAACCTTTCTCCAAGTAGGCAGCATATTTATCAGCCTTTCCCACCCTAGCCAAAAGGAAGTACTATTCTGATCTATTTCATGTCCTAAATAATAATTTGGTTCGGTATTTTTAGAAGTTCATAACATACATATGCCATGAAGTGAATACAACCCCTATTTACCTTTAGTAGTAATTTATTAAAGTTTTCAATTTTCTTGAGTCACATTAAGTTATATCTTTACCTTAGAATTGCAGCCAAATCTTAACTATAGTAATTTCAGTAAAAGCCACTTCTTTCAAAAACCCTCTCTTCTTGGAGGAATAAAAAAGATTAGACCTCACACTTAACTCACAAATTACTGGCAGACAAAACACATGTATACACACACACAGGTGCAGTCTCAATGGTTTGCATCCAACCATAGATCTAAATCAACAGAAAAATAATGCTTGGAAATCAGCAACCTCTGGCCCTTAAGATACAGCTCATGGCTTGAAGAGGGCAGAAAATTCTTGCTAAGTCTACTAACACTGTTGGTCCTGGGGTAATGCTACACCTGAAGCAAAATCTCCACAAATCCAAACACTTATACATGTTCAAGATAATTTAGATAAGATACTCAGCAACACCTCTGAAATGCCTTTGATGAGTCAGGCTCATTTACCTTTGTCTCCCCACTGCCCTCAAGTATGTCAGAAATCCCTTCCTGATCACGGCTCTGCCTCTCAAGTAAATCATAACCCATCCCTAAGCTTGAATGACCTTCACGGAGTTGCAGGGCTTGATTAAAACTGGAATATACTTCTTCATTTTTCCCTTGTAACAGCCTAAACCTGCAAGACAACAGTGCAACTTGATCATAGGATTGTTGTGAATATGTAGAACCTAAACTGAAAAAAGTTAAACGGCAGATTTTCAGGGTGGACCATCAAAAAGTTCTCCAGCCAAGTCATTACACACCATTTAAGGATGCATTGTAAGATAATGGGCCATTTTTAAGAGAAAACAGCACTAATAGTACATCTCCAGGCTCCAGAAAGCTTGACTCTCTCACGCCTGCCTTCCAGTTTTATCACTCCGTTTTCCTTTGAGTTGAAGAATGCCACAGTTGATCACAACAGTATCTAAAATAGAACTCTGGAGTTTGTTTCCTTCTTCAGCTCAGAAAAACAAACTTGTTAGCGCAATCAACGGAATTCAGCATGGTTTTGGGAGCACCACAGATCCACAAACAGAGCACACACACACCAAGGTACAACACAGTACTATAAGCTTTTTTTAGCACCACCCAAAACCTCAAGGTATAAATCCTCCCCCGAGCAATCAAAATGATGGAAATGTATTAAAGATCCTTTCATAAAAAAAAGACCATACGCAGAGAAAAGCAAACCCAAACTCTACCTACTGCTAACATACCACTGGACATACAAAAACCCCAAAGAAATACCTAGTGACAAACCACCCCAGTAATCACATGCTGGAATACAGCCTCTGGAAAGACCAAAGGAGTGCTCCCCACCCTCTGCAACTCCAACCTGCTGCCCCAGCACCGGGGGAACAAGGGCCCTCAGACATCAAGGGAGGAGGGGAAAATGTGAGGTTGTAGAGGGAAGAGTAAAAGGGTAATAATGCATTTAGGATTTCAACAAAAGACTTTAAAATAATAAACAAAATAAACCCAAAAACAACCACAAAAATCACTCTGAGCCACACTGGATTACTCCCAGACCTCCCTGCATCATGCAGCCAATGCTTTCACCTACTAGACAGCTACAAGCAGAAGGTTTTAAATTCCCAAAAAGACAAATGTCACCATCAGCTGCAACTATGGACCTAAAGTCTAGAAAGCTGATTTCCAGAAGTATTTCAACACTGACTCCAAGTAAGCATTCTCTCTCAGTGGCAGGGGAACATTCTTGTCTCAGGCTCTCTCACCAAAGCACAAGTAAAACCAAACTGATTCTTGGTCAAATATGTCATAATTAACTCGCTCCCACGCCACATGGCAAAAATCTGTTCTGCCTTCAGCAGCTCACATACTACTCAAGAAGAAATTACCATGGGTATTTTTAAGCATAGCTGTAAGTTACCCAATATTATTAAAGTGGCATCTGTTACAGCAAGATTAAAATTGTTTGAGTTGTTTGGTTTTTTTTAAGAATTACTATCCCAGCAGTACTTCAAAGATGTAGGATACACAGCAGCATTTGGATGTGCTGCAGTAGAGTTCTTCAAATTATTTTTAAATGGGCCCCAGCTTTAAGTATTCTGCCAATACAGAAGAGCCTTAGTTTGAAACAAACTCTAAAACCACTACTTAGAAACCCAAAAGGAGTGGTTATTTGCTTCATATCCCATAAACTGTAATTTACTATATTAGTAATAGCTAAAACTTTCAGCTTCTGAATTTCTCAAAGTGTATATTGTTCCTTATATTCTTCAAGATTTTGCATTTGAAATATACAAGTTACCAGAAAGGATTTAGACAATTTGGAACAAAAGTTTTGCTTTACAGCTGTTGTTGTTTTCCTTCCTCTCAACTTCCCAAAGTGTACACAGCACTCTCACCCACTCTAGCACAGGAGAGATTAAAAAGGTGAGGAACAATTATATTATAATCCTGCACTTTGAAGAACTTCTTAAATAATACCTTAGCATAGTGTTAGAGTGTCAGGTAAGTATCACAGAGTAGCAGATAAGACTGAAGAGTGGGTGTAAAATTGCCAAGTTGCTATTAGGCTGAACATTACATTTACTCTAAACAGCTGCTTTTTGAGTCCAGGGTATCTTTGCAGGTATAATATTTCTAATTAAGACTGAAGAAATTTGTATTATACAGGACTCATTATGCATTTTATTACTGCCCATTCTCATTATCCTGCTTAGTTTCTACAAGGTCCAATAACAAGGTATACATTAGCTAAGCCCTGTTTGAAGTAGCTTTAGTGTTCTGTACTCCTAGCACAAAATGTCATGACTCAGATTCAAGTAATCAAAACTGCAAACCACTTGCTTCAATATTGTGTAACAATTTCATGATGAAATTGTTTTGCTAATGACCTCCTTAAACTGCAAGCACTGAAAATCAGGATCTTATATTCTTTTTATCATTATCAACATAAAACCTGAGCTCAGCTTTGCCTAAACCCCCCCAAAAAAGTTTAGTAACAAGTCAGGCCTAATTACCATTCCAAGTTTGTGCTCTCCCCCTCCTCCACACATGTCATGAATGGAGAAGGGGAAAAAAAAAAGTTTGATTCACATCAGTGAACCTGAACCAGAAGTAGTTTGGGAATTACAATGAGGGAGCAGTGATGCATTGGAAATCACTCCACCACTCTCGGCAGTTTGGGGAACACAGCTGAGTCACAGAACACAGTATGCCATTTAAGCAAACAAAAACAAAAAGCAAACAATCCAAAACTAGGAAGAGTTTTCCTTCCAATAAAACGGTGGTCCAGAGAGAAGAGATGAAGTTCTCTACCTAGCAGCATTTACTACAGACAGGATAAGTCCTTTCTAGGAAGTAAAGGGTAAATACATCTGCTAAATATTTTCCTTAAGAATGGATTTAGCCACAGAGCACTTTTTCAGGCAGAAAGACTGAAAAAGTGAGATGCAGTAAGAAAGACAGCACGCAGTTCTGCTAAGTCTCCAGAAGTATTAAAAATATCAATTACCTAAAAGCACACTACACCTCTTCAGGAGACAAGAGGTTTAAGAGTAAAGCTTCATTTTCACTACTTAATGGAACGTGAAAATGTTTTTCTGGATTACAGAAAACTTTTTAAATAATAAAATAAAAGCTTTATTACCATAGAAACCAAGAAGCTGTTTAAAGAATACAGACTCCTAAAATTTTAAGTCATTCCTGATAAACAGATATACACCACCAATTTACAGTACTGTATTCAAGTCTGGCAAGCTGCTTTTAGCCTGGACTATTCCAAAATCTGTGCACCCGTTCATGAGCCCCTACAAGAAACCAGTGTCCACACCCCACCTACCCTCCTGCTATATACCAGAAATATTTTACACTGCCTTTAGAGAAAACTATTAGGCCTTGTATAATTTTGTGTTTCTTATTAGGACTAGAAAGATGCTTGATTTCCTGGCAAAGCCCATGTTTTTTGCACAGAGCTGGTTTTGCCTCCTTTTAATCGATTTTATTTCCAGAAAACTTCAACTCCCAACAAAAGTCAGCAGCTGTTATGCCTCTCACTCCTCTGCAACTTGTAATAGAGAAGGGAAAAACCCCAAACAGGGGGCTCTAAATACTTTTCTGCAGCAATAGTAAGCAAAAGGCTTATCATAAATGCAATTTCTAAACACTGTATCTCTGGTAAAGTATTTTTCAATGTAAGGTTTACAATACAGCTGAAAGGAAAAGATCTTTGTTCTTTTTTCATCTTAATTTTGTAAAAAATTTTACTTTATAACACAGATTTTAGTCATATAAGGGGAATACGATCAAGTTTAAAATTCTGCTGGTTTTGGAGGTGCTTTAAAAAAAAAACACACAAAAAAAAACCCAAACAAAAATCAGCTGCAGCAATCAGTGTGCCTCTGACTGCAGATTTAGCAGACAAATCTTTGAAGCGCTGAAAGACTAACTTTGGAAGAAAGCACTTCTTGGACTAGCAACTTTCAACATCTTCTAAATTTGATTCCAACCAACAAAACAAAGCAGAGGAAAAAAAACCACTAAGGCAAACCACACATTTCTGAGCAGCCCCAAGCACTGCTGCCAGACTCTGAATGGCATGCAAGCTGAGTCAGGCTTATACTTTCCACTAGTAAAGGCTATACAATTTTAAGCTCCTGTAATATCTTCTACCTTTAGAAACTTAGTTTTAAAGCAAAACTAGAAAAAAAATCCTTCCAGTGTTTAAGATTGTAATTAAAAATATAAAAGTCAGCAGCAGCCTGCCCCCTTACTGCTTTATCTGTGGACAGAGGAGACAAGTTTCAATGTCCAACCACGATTAAATATTTCCTCTTAGTATCCAATTACTGACTATACGTACATTTGCATAGAGAGGAAAACATCATTTCCAGCAGAAGTGGTTTTCTACCAGGAGAGTGAATTACTGCACGGAGTTCAGTGGGTCACTGGCACCAAAGCAATGATTACTCTTCCAGAGTTCCAGTACAGCACTCACACACACCACTGCTCAGCCGGGGGACATGCACAGCACCACTAATACTGGCTTTGCTCCCACCGTGAGAGCTCATCGTATCAACAGGAGTGTCCTTCCTCTTTCCCATGCTCTTTCTCCCCAGCTGCAACACCTTTATTTTTATGCACTCTTCAAACTGCACGACCTTACCCCTGGGTCAGACCACTGACAACCTGGAAGGGAGCAGCCTCCCCTCCCAGGCTTCAGACCTGGAAGACACTGCTCAGAGCCTCTTCTTCCTCAACCACGGGCATTCCTCACCTGCTACACTAAAGGCAGATCCCAGGGAAAGGTTACAGCTCAGCTGAGCCCTAGGTGGTGAGTGTGAAAGCCATGAGCTGCCTGAGCCCCCCTCCACACTGGTCAGCCAGGTCCTCAGGCTTCTCCAGAGGACACAAGGATGCTATCGAGACCAGTGCTCAAAAGGAGCCACCAAACCTTCAAAGGAAAAAAACTGAGTTCTGTTTACATAAGATTTGGCTAAATAAATCTGGGTAGATTTGCACCTTAAAAAAATGATAGCAATAATATGTATTTCAACTACATTAAGAAGAAACAAGAAGTATATTTAAGCCTCAAATTTTAAGGTCTAAACCAAATTTAGCTATTTTGAGCATTCAAATTACAAAAATTTCAGTTCAGGAAAAAAAAAAATGAAGAGTCATCTAGTTCTAAGAAGGGAAAAATAGCAAAACAGAAGTGAAGGCAAGAGCTACCATAACCTCAGGACAAGAATCCACGCAATTCACAACATGAAATAACATTAGTGCTTATGCTAGCAAAATTAATAAAAAAAAAAAAGGCAGATGACAGTTTGATAACACCTCTGACTGCCTAGAAGAGGCACGTAAATCCTTTAGGCCAAGGAGCACATCCCTTTTCACAGACTGCTGTTCAGAGGCTCAGATGCTGCACTACAACAAAACTGGTTGTACTAGAATAACACAGGAGATTATAAAAAGCATTTACCCCACTCTGAAGACAGTGCTAGGCAGACAATCTAATTCCTATGCTTAAGCAAGCATGAAAGGGAAGTGCTTTTAAAGTTACAAACCTTTTCTCGCAGCGTTACACTTCAGCCCATCTGATCTGCTGAAATCTATGCTTACGTAAGCTCCACTGTCCAAACCTGAAGTACCATTTTGGAGATGGCAAGCTGGCGCTGTAGTACTCGCCTCACAGCTTAGAGGGTCATCACGTAAATTCAGAGCAATGTAGTTTAAGCCATTCTGAAATCCAGTTGAGGTATCCCTGGACATTTTGCTTTCCTGACCATCAGAAATGTTTTCATCCGGTTTTAACCAAACGTTGTCGAATGAGGCAGAGCTGTGTCTTTTGCTACTGTCAGTAAAGAAAGATGATGAGGTTGTCACAGTCCCAGCAGAAGAGAACGTTTCAGAGCTGTGTCTCCTCCTGCCTTGAGGGTCAGCTCGAATCACTTTCGGTCCTATAGGAGGGTCAGAGCTGGGGACAGAGAAGCTACTGCTACCAGCATATCGATCAACAATGCAGAGTCTATTAACAATGGAAGAAGGACTGTCCATCTTTCCAGCATTGTCAGATTCAGTGGCAAATGGCCTTGGTGGTGTTGCTGCCATGTTGAATGTCATCTCAGTGTAGTCATCAGTCCTGTTACTTGCCGTGCTAACACAAGCAGCACCAAATGAAAGCCTGGCATAGTCAGCATTTGGTTGGTTTCTAGGAATACTGGAACTTGCATAAATTGAAATATCTGTTAGAGAGTTTGACAGTTCCTTCGCTGCTTTTGGGGACTGCACATCCAAGTCAACACTCATGTAATCAGAGAGTGGTGACTGTCTGTGGTCACTGCTTGAGCCTAGAGATGATGGAGATCCTTCTGCAGATAAGGAATACGGTGTGTTACTCGCCTTTTCATTAAAATCAATATTTATGTATTCACCAGGACTCGCTGGCTCAGGTGGAACTGTACGATCATACATTCTGGGGATGGTATTACTCCCCCTCGTACCTAGGGGCAGTCGTGTGGGCCTGGGAGCCCTGTTCTGCACAAGTCCTTCATCTGAACCTTTCAATGTCGGGAATTTAGAGATGCCATTAGCCAGAGTCTCACTGCTGACCCCCTTCACATTTTCTGATGCACCATACAAGAGTTTTCCAGGTGAAGACATTGGAACATATTCACTGTGGTCGCCATTTTGTCCTGATAATGCCTTAAAGCTTCGGGGCAAAGAAAAATAGGAACTAAAACCTTTGGAAACAGAAGTGGTATGAATATAATTTGAATCACTGGGGTGCTTTGGAACTGAATTACCAGGTGACATATCCATATACTCGTTGTTTACGATCTTCTCATTACTTCCTTTAGAAGCAAATCCAGTTAAAGGACTCCGTACAGGTGAAGAGCTGCCCTTTGGAAACATCATCATATAGCCTCGGGAGTCAACCTGAGATGGCGACCATGAATTGTTAATCTGCTTTGGAACAGACGTGCTTTTAGGAGTCATTGGCAAATAATCGCTGGTGCTGGATAGAGAAGATGCAACTCCTGGCATCATTGGCATGTACCCATCATCCCTGGCTTTACTCCTGCTTTGGTTACACATGGAATCAAGGTTAGTGTCACTGTACTCCAATTCATGGTTATCTTTCAATTTTGGTATTTCAGAGTAAAGTAATCGTCCGTGATTTCCTGCAGAATCTTCATCCAACAAAGCCGTAGTTTGTGTTGTCTTCTGCTGCACTGCTACAGAAGTTGGCTTTGTTAGAGAGTAAGTTCTTTTCCTGAAACATTTTTCAGCCTCCATATAATCATCTCTTGAGCCATCGTCTCCCCGTTGCTTATTCATAGACATGTACTCACTCAGACAGTTCTCCTCTCTGATAGGTGGTGTGTTTCCCAGGGAATCTGGTGTATTACTCCTCACCCTAAAGTACCTGAAATCTCCAGGGCTGGAGCCATACTCATCAGAAGAGATGAATCCCCCATCACTTGGGGAACCACAAACAGATGAGCTAGAAGGCCTGGTCAGCATGTCCGAAGCAGAACCATGGCCACTGCTGGAAGAAACACTGATGGGACTTGTGGTTGAGGGAAAATGAGAAACAGGCAGCGAAGCAGACCTGGTGTGGTAAGATGAGCTGAAAGCAGCTCTCACGTACCTTCCACTCCCTTCTTGCCGGCCCAAATTCATCCTTGCAGTATTCAGGTGGATCAGACTCCCAGTCACTGACCTAAAAGGTCTAGTCATGGTTCCTTCTCCTTCACTGGATGTTCTGAAGCGATAGGAGTTGTTGCTTTTGGTGGTAGGAGGCGTCCCTCCAGCAACGCTCTCAGTTCTAGATCTTCTCTGCAAGCCCGTCTGGCTGGGGGGTAGGTTGCCCAAATGCCTCCTGGTGGTGATGAAGGATATGGGATTGGTACCGCTGCCACCACCAGAAGACTGGCTCTTGCTTCGGGGCCTGAACTCTGCAAAGGCCTTTAGAGCTTTCATGGTATCCAGAAAAGTCTCGTGCATATTTTGAGCAACAACTGAATCATCTACTTGCATCCAGAGCTCTCCAGGTCCAATAGAGGCAGATCGGCCCACTTCAATAAAGAAGAAGTTCTCCGAGTGTCCGCAGCGTCGAATGTTCATAAGCTGCAAGTGAACAGAGGGCACCTCTGAGTTCAGCTTGACAAGGTGGATGGCCTTGCTGGAGAGGCACAGCCTGTACACACCGGTGAGGTTTTTCGTTTGTCCCAAGCCTTTGGGCTTCACGTTGACCTGCCACACCTCCTTGAACACGGTGCCAGGCCTGAGGGTGGCCCCGTAGTGCTCATCATCCTCGTCCACCTGCTGATCGGCATGGTCCTCCTGCTCCAGGAAGCCCCTCTTGCTCTGATTCATGAGCTCGCTGATGGCCTGGTACCAGGCCTCCTGCTCGGCGTCGTTCTCGGCCAGCATGGCGAAGTACTCATCCTTGGTGTACAGGGCGATGATGTGCTTGTGCTTAGCGTCGGCCCGGCGGCTCACGGTGAAGCACTGGTACAGGGGGATGACACGCTTGGGCGGCGGGCAGCACAGCGCGGCCGCCCCGCCGGCCCC
>VXBQ01004382.1:229-52168 GCA_013400175.1 Phainopepla nitens
GGCTCTGGCGGGAGCCGCCGCGCTGCTCGCTCTGCGCTACTGCCCCCGTGCGGGTAAGGACCCTGGCGGGCCCCTGTGCCGGACCGCCCCCTGCCGAAGCTCCGGGCAGGAGCTCGGGTATCTCGGTGGCTTCTCTTTCCCTGTAAGCGAGCGGCCGAGTGGAGCAGCGGTTCCATGGCTGCTTCGTGACTGTGGCAGCGGACTGTGTCTGCTTGGGTTTGTTTGCTCTCCGCTCCGGCCCTGCTCTTTGTGGTGTCCCCGGTGCGGGTCTGCAGCAGCAAGCGGCGCTTCCTTCCAGACCCGTGTCAGTTCCAAGTTATAGAGTTTGTTTTAACAAATTTTGGATATACGGGGTTTTTTTTCCCCACCACGACTCTGTAGCTTTGTAATTGAGTTTCTGCCTAGCACATCTGCAAGCTCAACCCTTTGATCTATTTGAAAAGCACACTTCTAGGTCCCTCTTGTGCCTGTACCTGTAGCTGCCCCGCGCTCTCCCCTGCTGGGCGCAGCTCTGCGGCCGGGACGGCGTGCCGCGTTCACGTGCGGAACATACACAATGGCTTTGCATTGACCAGGGATCTGTGTTTGCTTTCATTTCTATGTTAGATATGCAAGATGCCTTTAACCGTCTTGGCTCAAAGCGCCTGAGAGGAACTGGAGCTCAAGATGAGAACCAACAAGGTGTACAAGCTCGTCATACATAAGAAGGGGTTTGGAGGCAGTGGTCAGTATCTCCTAGCTCATAACAGTGAGACCAACACTCACTTAATTGAAAGCAATTGTTTTATTGATGTTTTTAACAAAAGAGTGAAGATGGAGCTTTGATGTAACAAGCAGTATTGCCAGCCAGAGTTTGGAAAGCTTTCTAATAACAGGATACATGAAAATAAATGAATGTTTATTGGAAGAGACCATGATTATATCTAAAAATAAAATTGCTTTATTTTTACTTCTTCCTCTTTTGTTGCAACACTTTTCTCTTAATTTATTATTATTTTATTATTTATTGTTTCAGTCACCCAAATGAGTGACATAAGTGTCAGTGACTCATGACTGCACACAGATGTGTTTCTGAGCACTAATAATAGTGCCACTGATTGGATTCCTCCCTACTTCTAGACTTACAGCACATTGATAAATCTTGTTGAGATTCTACAGCTGTCTGCTTTCCTGCTGGTGTTTGTTGTATGAAAAGTACAGAAGATGATTTTGGTTGCCTAAGTAAGGCACACTCTTTTGCTGAACACTTCTTTTGTGCAAGTTCTGTTATTTGAGTTGTTTGTGCCTGCAGGAGTGGCTGATGCAGTGGCTGGATAGGGACCCTGCCATGTGCTGAATAGAAAGCATTTTGCTGATGTGTTCATCTTGTTGGTGCATTTATGTGTGCTGAGCTATTGTATGCAAACATGCAGATGTCTGTGTTTAGTATATATCTGTTCACTGCCCTCATTCATTGGTGTCTTGTAGATGATGAACTGGTGGTGAATCCTAAAGTATTTCTTCAAATCAAGCTGGGAGATGTTGTGGAAATTGCACATCCCAATGATGAATACAGGTGAATTCTCTTTGCTAGTATCAGTGAGGTTGGAGCACTGAAAGGATCTGTTCATGCATAGAGAGAAGCTCTTAGGGCTGACATAACTTTACTTCAGGATGCTGCCATGATTTTTCTCTGCCTAAAGAGGTTACCTTTACCAAGAATTCTTCCTTAAAATTAATGGAATTCTTTGTGTTTGGTGTTAGTTTGTTGACTTTCCATAGGCCAAGTACCACTTGAATATAGACTCCTCAATGTCTCTGTCCTCTTCCTAGACCTGCTGTTACCTAAGGATTATTCTCTTATCCTACAGTATATCCTAGGCAAAATTAAATTTTTGTGGCCTTGTTGTATGAACCTGTTTATCCTGCAGCCTATATCTGAAAAGCAGCAGTATACTTGTGTGAGGATCTGAAAAGTTCTTGTGTGACCTAATTTCCCATTGTAGTATAATCTTTACCTCTAGAGTGCTTTATAATTATGAGGAGTGTAAGGAACAAGACAGAGAGACAGGTGGAGAGGATGGTGTATGAAGGTTTCTAGAAAATATTAATGTTTCTTTTTAGCTTATCCTGTGGTCCATGTTACTAAATAGTTTTGAGTGTGTGATTTACCAGAGAGACTCTTGGTATCTCAACTTGTCTACCTTTTTTCTCTTCTCCATGCTAGTCCTCTGCTTCTACAAGTGAAGTCACTTAAGGAAGATTTGCAGAAAGGTAAAACTCTAGACTTATGCATGGTAAAATCATAGTATAGGTGACATGACTGGGCTGTACCCGTGATTGGCTAATGTGTCTGTTTTAATTTCATAAGAAAAACAATGCTTTGTCTGTTTAACAAGGGAAGGATTAGAATTTTCAAAGAAAATGGCCAGTTCCAAATCTGCTTTTGTTTCTGTAATATGAATATGGTTTAAACAAACTTGACTTTTTAACCTGAAATTCATGTTTCGTGACAGTCTCACTGTGTTGGTTTTGTACTTGTAAAACCTTGGAAGCTGTTGGGGCCATTCACTTCTGTGCTGTCCTTTCTTGTTCCCATGGCAGAAACGATCAGTGTGGATCAGACAGTGGCACAGGTGTTCCGCCTGCGGCCCTACCAGGATGTCCACGTCAATGTGGTTGACCCAAAGGTCTGTGGTTTTGCCACTTGTTTCCATCCATTCCACCACTTGACCCAAATCAGAGCCCTGTGACTTTCCATCTGCAGTAGTCTGAGGGGAAAAAGGCATTTATTTTTTACTGAAAGATATTTAGTCTTCTTCCCTAAGAAAATGAGCCTTAGACTTTTGAATTTTTTGTTGGTTTGTTATGTGTCTCTTCTCTCCCTGTCTCTGCTCTCTTTTTGAACTCTATGATCCTGCTTCGACAGAGCTTGGTAGAAATGTAGCTATTTCACATATTTTTAAATTTCAGAAATTCATGAGAACCAGGCACAGTAAAGAAAAACAGAAAGTGGCCTGGTCAAAAGAAGAGCCATAGCCTAGATTTGCATTATTTGATACCACAGAGCCTCTTACAGAGAGGCATTTCCTGTAAATGTCTCAACTACTAAAAGAGTTGCAGTCAGAACTTAGATTCTGCACGAGACAACAATCTGCAGGAAATGAGGCTTCCTTAATGTCATCAACAATGGCAGTAATTTGTTTTATTTCAGCTTCCAATCTGCACTGAGACTTGTAGTACAGATTTAGTCCCTGGGCTTTTTCTGGTCACATTGTGCAATGTTTTGCAGTTCACAGTAGCTGAGGTACATGCCCGACTTGGGTATTTATTTGTATGGGCTTCTCCTTTATCTTGCAGTTTTAGGGATATTGACTTGCTTTTGAACAGCCCTTCTTGTAACATTTGGTTATCAAATGAACAGATTGATGGGCCCTATTTAAAAACAACCAGCAAAATCTAAGGAGTGTTTTTCATCCATTTCCCAGGAGGTGACCTTGGACTTGGTGGAGCTGACATTTAAAGATCAGTATATTGGGCGTGGGGATATGTGGCGGCTGAAGAAGAGTTTGGTAAGGCCCCTGCTGCCCTTGGGCAGGGAGCAGGTGATGAAACTTTTATTTTTCTTGCTGTGAAAGAAAAGAAGTGCTTTACAAAATGCAGAGAACCAAAGACAGTGCCAGCAGCTCCTGAGGATCTTGTGCTGTGAGTGGCACATCACAGTTGGAGAAACGGATGTAAATGTGTTGCAGAAAAACAAATCCCATCATTTCCTACTCCACTGCTATAATGTTGATTACTGCCTTGGACATTGAAAATGCTGTTGAGGGTTTTTTGCTTGTGTTCTGAATTTTAATGATTTACTACAGTTGGAAGGAATTCTTGTGTGACCTAATCCAAATGTTTTTCAAGTGGAAGTACGCTGAAGTGTCCCCTCTCTGAGAGTACCAGTTAATAAGCAGCTATTAGAATATCTTCTGCCTGCATCTCTGAAGTGCAGTCTTCATCTCCTCTGTGCAGTGAATTAGGCAAATGATCCCAGTTAGAGTTTATCTGTGTTAAAAGTGATTTTCTGTTGTCTACTACAGAGGTTCTGTAGGCTGAGCTGTTAGTAGTAGCTACACTGAAAGGATTTTGTGAATTCTGTCATAAAAATCTTGTGTTTGAGTGTGAGTGGTTTTTATGTACATTGTTCTTCTCACTCTGAGCCAGCTCTTCTTCTAACACATGTAACTCTTCTTTCCTAGGTCAGCACATGTGCATATGTCACCCAAAAAGTTGAATTTGCAGGTATCAGGTCAGTGCCTCCTCCAAGAGCTTACTGTTACTTATTGCTTTAGCTTCATCAGTTTTAAGTATCCAACTGGAGACTCTTCTCTGAAAAATCCTTCATGTTTCGTTGTTCTCTTACTCATCTACAGGTTTCTGTCTGCACCATGGAGTGGGGGAAGGCTTCTATCTGATTTGGGGTAAAAGAAACTAATAGTAGAGCAGCCAGCTACCCTCATGGCCGCTGATGAAGGCCAAATAATTTTCTTTTTGTCTCTTAGAATATTTATCCCCCCTTCCCAAGCTGCATTAATAGTTCAGAGGAGATTACTTCAGTTGCTTTTAGTATGACACAGGACAAGGAAACGTGCAGATGCAGAGGGAAATGGCTGTTTGATGTGTTTTGGATTAAACTTCAGGTTTTAACCAAATAAGTCATCCTTGAGTGCAGATTTTGGTGCATCTCTTACTTGCTCAAATACTAATTCTCTAATCTTCATATTCAAATATTCTGCTCTTCATTTCTTCCAGGGCCCAGGCAGGTGAACTGTGGGTAAAGAGTGAGAAAGTCACTTGTGGATACATCAGTGAGGACACCAGGGTAAGAGTTCAGGAAGTGGGGAAAGCAGTTTTTCCTTCCTTTCCTTGCCAGGATTTCTGTAATTCTATCTTGGCTGCAGATTTGTATGGATCATTGGAGTTGGCTGTGTTGTAAAGAAGAATGGCAATCAGTTCAGGACAATGAATCATTATTAAACTTCAGCTGTGCTGTGCTGGCAGCACCAGGAATGACTTGTTAGAGTGTAAATGCCAGCTTGTTAGAGGGGAAATTCCCTGTGATGCAAGGGCCATATATAAGTTGCTGTGTAGTTAACCTCTTCATTTGGGCCTCCTGATGAATGTACTTGGTGTTAAATGAGGTCTTGCATTCCTTTGCAGGTGGTCTTCCGCTCCACTTCTGCCATGGTTTATATTTTTATCCAGATGAGCTGTGAAATGTGGGATTTTGATATTTATGGTATGTAGGTAACTGACCTGCTGTGACTGTGGATGGTAGCAGCTGTCCTTTCTGCCCCTACTAGAAAACTGCCACTGCTATTTTTTTTTTATTTTTTGCCACTACCAGCAAACTAAAATATCCTGCCTTTGGCCTAAGCAGTGCTCCAGGGTGTGTTGTGGTCTTTCCTTAGATCCTTCCTTGCAGTGCCACCCATTTCTGTCCCTGGCTGTGCCATCCTTTTCCTGTCCCTGTAGAGCCTGGGCACCACTATCTCAGCCATGAAATCACTGTGAGCATTGGAAAGGTTTTCTATGGATTAAAGATTTTTCTAAAGGTTTTCTTTCTATTGAAAGGTTTTTTTCTATGGTTTCACATGTTGGATGATGAGGGCAGGTGAAAGTTTGTGAATCCTGAAGCCAGAAATGTGTGGAAGTCCTGTGCAAAGAAGACCTTGATGTTTTAGATTTCTCTTGACATTGGCTTACTGAGGCAGTGAAACCTGCCTTAGCCCAGGTTGAAGTTGGTAACTTTGCTGGAAGTATTACAACTTCAGGCATTGAGAATGAGTCACTTCTCTGTGTCATCCTGGGGTTTTTTTTTCTGGCTTAATTCTTTAGCAAACCTCTTGCCACTTCCTTTGACCATGTGTTTAGGCATATGGAACTGGGCAACTATTCAAATCAGAGTTGGGGATCAGTTCTGCATTCTATGCCTAAAAGACAGTACAGATGCTTTCCCAGCATGCTGCAAATGTGTTGGAAAAATGAATTAAAGGTCAGATCCTTCTGGCAGTGAGAGTCATGTTTACATCCTCTGAAAAAATGATGCTTTTAAATCGTTTTATCGTAGAAGTCATGCTTTTAAATCTTTTTATCATCTTATCTTTGTGATATTGCCCTTGACAATGCACACAGCTGTTCAAATTTTAATACGTAGAATTGTCCTAGAATCTTAGAGCTAGATATTGAAGTAACTATTGTTATCTGATGCTTGGGAGATTTTTATTTTGCAGGGGATCTATACTTTGAGAAAGCTGTGAACGGTTTCCTTGCTGACCTCTTCACAAAATGGAAGGTAAATAGTTGATTGAGTTCAGTTTAAATTTTTTATTTTTCTGGAATTGTTAGAGGCATCTCTCTGAACAGTAACACATCAGAATATCAAATTGCTGTGGGTATAAAGAAACTGTGTCCATTGTCTGTTTTCTTAACAAAAAATCTGGGCAACTACACAGAGGAACTTCTTTAGAGACTAGTGGAGAGTGCTCTTGGTAAATGCAGTTGTAGCTAAGCAGCACAGGATCTGCAGGACAGACCATTTTGTTTTTTCAGAGAGGCAGATCTAATGCAGATCCATTAATGCAACAGTCTAGGTTTTGTTAGTTACCTTTGCTTCCAGGTGTGAGGGAAGAGAGGCTGTTACTATATGTGTACATACACAAATTTTTACCAAATGTGACTTTAAAGGTTTTCTTTTTGCGTTTGTTCTTGCTGGACAGGAGAAGAATTGCAGCCATGAAGTGACAGTGGTTCTATTTTCAAGAACGTTTTATGAAGCAAAATCAATAGGTATGCAAATTCTCTATATATCTTGTCTCTTGAAAGTTGGTCACAGGCTGACAGGGACTTTTTCTCTTTTTTTAATTGCCATATTCAAAGTATTCTCATCAAACACAGTAGGTACACAGTCATTGTTATGGAGGTACTGCAGTGAAAACCTTACGTAGAAGAATGTTACCCAAATTTTCCTCACCATACTCAAGCTGTCATATTGGTTTAAAAGCAGTTTTTATATTGTATGGGAGGTCTCATATTTCTCCAAGTATTGTGATGTTTTGCTTGCTGGGGGCTTTTTTGGGTTTTTTGTTTATTTTTAATGGAAATAACAGCTTCTTGCTGGAAAAGATGAGTAATTTCTATACAGGAATGTGAGATAAGATGTGCTTTTCCTTCTATTTCAGATGAGTTTCCAGAAACACATCGTACATCAATTCGGCAGGATCATGAGGGAAGATTTTATGAAGATTTTTACAAGTATGTTTTCCTCCCAGTTCTTTTCACCTCTTGTCCCACAGTGTATATTCAACCCAATGCACCCTTTTGTGCATTTCTTTATAGTTGGTTCATCCCTTCTCTCTTCCCCTCATAGCTTCCTTTCATGGGCCTCATCAGGCTGTGTTTTTTCTAGAGTTGTAGTTCAGAATGAGAGGCGGGAGGAGTGGACCTCCTTGCTCGTGACCATTAAAAAGCTTTTCATCCAGTATCCTGTGTTGGTACGACTTGAACAAGCAGGTACAAGAATTCTTCTTTCCCTGCTTTTATCCTTTCCTCTCTCTTTTTTTTTTGTTTTGGTTTTTTTTTGTTTTTGTTTTTGTTTTTTGGCGAGTCAGTAAACTACCCAGTTTCAGTTGGAGCCTGGTGTCATGCTACTTAGTGCTCTCCGGGCTGGGCAATTTGCCTCGGTCTTTCTGTGGGACTTAATAACATCAATTTTGCCTGTAATTTTTGAACTAATAGTATTTAGCACAGATGTATTTTTCTGTGTGTTTTCTATTATACAGAAATATATATAATATATATATAATATCTTTCTAGTATAAAGGAATGATATTTTTTTTTTTTCCCTCTGAATACTTTTCCAGAGGGCTTTCCTCCAGGTTACAATTCTACCTCAGCACAAGGGAACTACCTGGAGGCTATAAATCTTTCATTCAATGGTAAGTTATGAGCAATGGGTAAAAATATACAGAGGAAGAACAATTAAAGTGTTACCTTTTCCCCAACCTGGAAATAAAACTCAAGATAATTTTAGTAAGGAGGTAGTATAAAAGGGGATCTTTATTGCAAGGCCTCCAGAGGCAGTTACTGAACGGTGCCCACAAAAGCCCATCCCCCAGGGGTGAGCACATTTTATAGGTTTTAGGACATGAATATAATTGATAAAAGCCACCAATTAGGAGGACAGGTGGTAATGCAATTCCCCCCCAAGTCAAGCCCCTTCTCTAGAGGTCCCTTCAGCACTGGCTGTACTTTGTCCATGAGAATGTGTCTCAAAGAGTTGTTCTCGGCCCTGGTTTCAGGGAAAAAACAAAATAGCATGGGAGCCTTGTACCTCCCGGGGCTTGGAGCTCTGGAATTTGTTTTGTCTTCCTGCTAAAGGAAAGGCCATGGAAAAGTACTTGGAAAACTATTCACTAACACAATAGATTAGAGAGCTACAAATATATGTGTGAAAAATACAGAGAACATATAAAAGAAAAAAAAGGCAAAACTTAAACGACATCAAAAGCAGCTGCTAATAAATGGCTTTGGACTTCTGTTACTTTTTCCTTAACACTGTGAAGAAGAGGGGAATATTAGGTGGTCAGCTGCCTTGCTCTGAAAAGAACCATGCAGGGTCTTTTGAAAGGCTTGCTGCATTCTCTCTGGCAGTGTTTGACAAGCATTACATCAACCGCAACTTCGACCGCACGGGGCAGATGTCGGTGGTGATCACCCCCGGCGTGGGGGTGTTCGAGGTGGATCGGCTGCTCATGATCCTCACCAAGCAGCGCATGATTGACAACGGTAAATAACTGTGCCCGTGGTCTCTGGGGGAAAACAGCTTTGGGAAAGGTCCAGCTTCTTCTGGCTGTGAAAAAGTATCTGCTGTAAGCTGTGTGCTCCGGGAGGAGGAAGGGTTTCAGCTGCAAGTCTTGTGTCTGCACTTCATATTGAAATGAGCGGATTTCAGAGTACTTACAGACATTTTGTTTCTTTTGTTTGTGATAGAGAACTTCAGCTGTCTGTGCAAACCTTTCTCTTAAAGGATAATCTTGCACGCGTTGCATAAGTTTAGAAAAATTATTTTGTATATCCCCACAGGTCCTGTTGGTTTGTAACCACGCCATAGAACCAGGAACTACTGTTTTCAGTATTATTGCTTCTTATAAAATGGTGTAAATACATATTGGGTCTTCCATTCAAATTGATGATCTATTTTGCTTTAGCATATCAGTCCTGCTTGGTCAATAGCTGAACTGTACTGTTGTCTGTTTACAGGGATAGGTGTGGATTTGGTGTGCATGGGAGAGCAGCCCTTGCATGCTGTACCACTCTTTAAGGTAAGGCTGCTTTCTCTTATCTCTGTTCATGTTACAAACTAATAATTTTGTGACTGGCTGGATACAGTTATTTGCTTCTGAATTACTCTTGCAGCTCCATAATCGCTGTGGCCCTGGTGACTCACGAATGGGTGATGACTACAATATCCCACACTGGATAAATCATAGGTAGGTAAATTCTATTAGGTTTTGCTAAACACTTCTGCTTTGCTTTACTCTTCATAAGCTCTTGAATTCTTTCTTCTTTCACTATGATCTCCTCTGCTTTCCTTGTGAAGCAAAGGAAATAATTCATTACACCTGCAGAGCTCTGGGCATTAATGCAGCATAACAGAAATGACAGGGTTTTCAAACAGGTGATGTGAATCATTACAGTTGTGTAAATCAGAGTTGTGTGAATGGCACCGTGGAAGTGGATGTCTTTTTGTAGAAGGAGAAAATTAACTGGGCAATACAAGTGTTAAGCATATTAAGAAGTGTCTAGGCTGAGGCTGTACAAGTATCAAAGCCTTGTCTTTAGGCAAAGAGCTTCTCTCAACCATCCTTCAGTGCTTTCCATGCTTCTTTTATGCACAGAAAGGTATCCCATATTCTCCATCCAATAGCTGACTCAGGTTAGTCTATTAACTGTGTAGCAAACCAACTGTGTTGAGTTCTTAGAACACCTTAAAGCCCCCCTGTTTTTTCTTTCAGTTTCTACACCTCCAAAAGCCAGCTCCTGTGTAACAGTTTCACTCCACGAATCAAGCTGGCAGGAAGGAAGGTGGGAATCTTTCTGATTTACTGGCTTGTCAGATCCCTCTACTCAGTCAAGCATCACAATATTTCTACCAAGTATTCCAACAGCTGGAACTAAGTTTCTGTGTTAAAAGGCTGTGAAAGTAAAGCTGTAAGGTTTGTTGTAGGGCTTGTGAATGAGGAACTAGTTTGTAGATCTTTCTGGATAAAAGTGGGTGAGAAATGTTTTAGCCACCATAAAAATTAGTTTCATTCTGTAACAAAGAACTCTATGGAGGGGAAGAAAGGTGTTGAGCGTTGTTTTTCACACAGGTTTGACTCAGTATCAGTATGTAATATTTCTGAAGTTGTGTGACTGCCTCACTGAGTCAGCAAGCTAAACTGTGTCTGCTTGGGCACGCTGGGGATATTTCCTTAGACCATGCTGACTGATTCCCTTCCCTCTGTATTTTCTGTTGCTGTCTTTTTTTTTCTTTCTTGTTTGTTTTGTTGGTCTCTTCATGCTTCCTTTGTTGGACCCTCCAGCCACTGACTGAGAAAGCAAAAAATAATCGTGATGCCTGTAAGTAATTCTGTTCTGGAATGATGTGTGCCACTGACTCCCAAACTAACAAACAGCTGCAGTAAGACAATGACACTAAAGCACAAGGAAGGAGCAGTTGTTTCAGGAAACCATCAAACTGGCATTTGAGTGTTTCCCGTATTTGTTACTTGGGATCCTAATGTGGATGTGTCAGTTGACTTCTTGGCAATTATTCATTTAGTGTTTAGGATGTATGGGGGAAAGATGATGGCCACAGCCAGCCTGATTCAGAGGCATCAGCTTTGATAATTGAGCTGCTCCAGCTGCTCTGCTCAAGACACTTTGGGATTTCTTTTGGAATAGATGCTTTCCTTAAGGGTGAGAGGTGGATACTCTGACTTCAGATCTTGAACATTCTTGAAAGAGGTCCCAGTGCTGTATGGTTTTAATTTCAGCATTAGGAGCTCCAAAGGATGCTGAGAATGCCTTGCCTATCCAGGTAGATTATGATGGCTATGATGCCCAGGTGTTCCGACTGCCTGGCCCAGCCCGAGCCCAGCGCTGCACCACTTTCAGGTGAGAGGCTTGGGAGTGCACTGCTTCTGGAGTAGCTATGTTGTGTGTGCTTGATACATAAATACTTGGAGAAATACAAGGAGAATTGATCTACACATGCTCACACTTGAACAAAAAGCTTCATCTGTACCTGATCTTCGTGACTGGTTGTCTGGTATTTTACTTTTAAAATAGTATGTGGGGTCTAGGAAAAGGCATAAATATATTTTTTCCTTAAATCTTTGGTTTTAAATGGAATAAAGCTAGTCTTCCTATCAGATTTTGCAAGGGGGTTAAGAATGTATTTGCACGTTAGACTTGCACAGAGTTGTAGAAATAGATTTTTTGGTGCACTGCTTAGTAACTGGTGAACAGAGTGGTAAGGGATCCTCTGTGAAAATGATGCCTGTCTGAATGAGAGAAGAGGCAGAAAAGCTGAGTGCAGGTTCTCAACTATTTCATGTCCTTTTTTTCTGAAGAGAAAGGCTGATTGTTCTCAAGTCCTGGCCAAATTCATTGAATAAACAATACATTTCAGTGCTTTTTCAAAAATACTGGATTGACAAGCTTGTTTTGAAGTACTTTTTTACTTTGCCTCTTTCAGTAGTATTGCCTAACTCAGAGCATATGGACACACTTGTTAATATGTTAATTTGAGCAGCCTGTAGGCACTGAAAGATGCCAGCACAAATTAAATAGTTCATAATTCCAAGCAGTTTCCCTATAGCTACGTGTTCTGTAGTTCCTGGCACTGTAGGCTGAGGTCTGGTATCTACTAGGCCTCATCTCTGCCAGGTTGGTGTGGTGTCTGTAGGACTGCAGAGGGAGTTGAGCAGGCCCTTTCACAGCCCTTGTGCTGGAAGCATTGCAGTGTTCTTGTTGTGCTGTGTGATGCACAGAAGTATGAATTACCCAAGCAGTCAGAAAAGATAGTGATGCCTTCCCTGTAATGCTCTTGAGTTCACCTGATGAGCATTGAGCTTTTTGCATGACTTGGACCTGTTCCAGCCCCCTGATAACCTGGGGATTAATCTTGCTTTGCTGTCTCTGGGCATCCATCCCTCCCAGCAGGTCGGTGAGGGAGAGGGAGAGCCGCACGAGGAAGAGCTCCAGCTCGTACGATGTCTCGTGCAGCCCCTCCCTGCAGAGCCGCGCGCTGCCCCCGGAGGAGGTGAGGAGCCAGGCCTCTGACGACAGCTCTCTGGGCAAGATCTCCAACATCCTCATGATCCCACGGCCTCACCTGCACCAGTGCGAAGTCAGCAGCTCCTTGGGCTATACCAGCACCAGAGGTCAGCCTGGGGCAGCTGGGAAGGTGCCTTTGGTGGAGAGAGAAGGGGGAAGTTTGTGTTGGCCACTGCCAGGCCAGCACGGTAGAGAGAGTGCTTGTATTGGCACTCAGGGTCCAGCTTTTCTATAGCTCCAGCTGGGTGTGCATTCTCCCTTTGTCATCCTTGTCTAATTCCATTGCTTTTTTTTAATGGCTTGTCCTAAATAGGAGTGTCCTGACACGGATTTGCTCTTTTCCCTTGCCTATTGCCTTCTTTAGTACTTGACTATTCTCCTGTGCCTGCCTGCAAGCGTGGACATACACAAGGAACTTGTATTATCCAGGTCACCTATAATCTGTCAAATGAGAACTGGCCTTAGCAGTGAGCCCTGGGGGGACCCTGCTTATAACATTCCTCTGTGGGGATTTGTTGTCATTAAGACTCACTTTCTGGATCCTTCCTTTTCACAATGTACTGCTGAGCTGTCTTAGTGTGTTAGCGGTGCTGACACTCCCCTTTTCTTCCTTTCTAATTTAATTTTGTTCTCAGGCAGTATGCAGTATCTTCCCCAAACCCAGCTCATTTCTAGGTAAATTGTATTCCTCCTGCAACTGCTTCATCTTTTATAAAGTTCTATCCCTGAAGGCTCTTCATGGTTTTTTCATGCCATGCTGTATGACACTGATACCATATTTATCCTGTCACAGGACTTGCAGTTACTGGTGTGGAGCTGCTCTCACACAGTGTACTTGACATCACATCTACCATTTGTGTTTTCCCCTGCTGTCAGTTAATGCAACTTTTCTTTCTTTGGTATTTTTGTTACTCCTTTAGTTTGAAGGATAGTTGTGTCACCCAGCTGAAGGTTTTCAGCAGGATGAGGATGAGTGTGGATTAGGACTGGCAGGGAAGGAAGAGACAAAGAAACTGAGGTTTTTCACATGTTGTATTTGACAATATGGAATGGTAAATGCGACCCTTCCTTCTCTTTGGGATTTCCACTTGTTGGGCAGAGTAATTGCTACTTACCTATCTGGTATATTTTTCTCTCCTGTTCCTAAATAACTGCACTTCTGTTCCACCCTGAATAGTGACAGCTAACTGGTATTTTGGGGAGATCATGTCCCATGTCTTCTGGGTGTAATCCCTGATTTCAGTGCTCAGATATGAGTGTTACAGAAAAGGCGTGTGTACAAGGCTCAGCTATGGCTTTTGCTGTGTCTTTGGTACTCTTCCTGAAGTTTGCTATGTCAGTCTTTTGATTTCTCAACATTCTCAAATGTCTGAGTAGTTCTTCATAATTGGCTTAGCAAGTGGTTTCTTTATGGATTCATTTAGTAGAAGTTTACAGTTACAGCACTGCTGTAATGGCAGATAGAGTAATGCTTTTTCTTGTCTGGGTTCTTGTTTACATTGTAACTTTCAGGCTGGATAGGAATTGCTTTCAGCTTCTCTGCCTGCTTATTTCTATCTCCTTATTTCCCCTTACCCTGGGCGATCTTTGTACCCCTGAGCAGCTAATTCTCTCGTGCTTAGCTCCTGCCCAGTCTCACGCTGGCCTGGTTGTGTTTTGCAGATTTCCTGGAGAGCACGCTGGAGCCGCAGCAGCGCGACTCGAGCGCTCCGGGGCGGTTCCACGTGGGCAGTGCCGAGTCGCTGCTGCACGTCCGCCCGGGCGGCTACGCGCCGCAGCGCGCCCTCATCAACCCCTTCGCCCCGTCCCGCATGCCCATGAAGCTGACGTCCAACCGCAGGCGCTGGATGCACACCTTCCCCGTGGGTGAGCTGCCTCACGGCACGCCTGCCTGCTCTGGCTTTGTCCTTGTCCAGGATCAGCACAACAAGAGAGCTAGTGAGAGCTCTGCTGTGTTGAAGTGCTCTGCACGCTGCACTCGTTTGTACACGAATGAGCGTACAGCCTTAGCAATCCTCTTTTGGGAAATAACTGTTTGCAAACGAGCAGCAGGTACAGAACAATTCTCTGTTTAAAGGGAATTGTAACTACAATTTGGGTTGATTTTTCTGATGCTGAATTGTTTGCATAATTGTTTAATGCCTTGTAGGTAGGCCCTCCAAAATGTTTTTAAAAATATTTTCCTTCACTTGCTTCGGAGGAGATGGCAGAGGTTGAAGGCTTTGAAGGTTTTGTGAACACGCTTTCTTAATGTCCATTAGCTCTCATTGCTTGTGCTGTTGGCAAAAGGAGGGTACGAGCAACTGAGGAATCAGTGCAGATGTAGTGATCAGTGGTCCAATTGTAACTGTGTAGGTCCCTCAGGAGAAGCTATCCAGATCCATCATCAAACCCGCCAGAACATGGCAGAAATGCAGGGCAGTGGGCAGCAGGATTTGACACATTCCTCTGCGGAGCTGCTGGAGCTGGCTTACCATGAGGCAACTGGCAGGTGAGCCATTTGCTCAGTCTTGGATGTTGTGTTTATAGACCATGAATCAGGTCTGTACATAACCAGCTAAGCTTTATTTCTCTCCTGAGGGGACACAAGTAGCTGGTTCTTTGCTGTCCTGCAAAGGCAGTGCTTTGGTTGTTGCTGGAGGCAAAGAACAAACAGTACGGACAGGTGTGGAATGCTGTCACAGCCTTTCTAAGTGCTACCTTTGTGCCGTTCCATCTCTGCCAGCGTCAGTGGGGGAAGAGCTTGCTTCCAGTCCGGGCTCGGCTGAGGCAGAGGGGCTTGAGGGCTTGTTGTTACATTTGCTAAAAGCGGGGAATGGCAGAGTGAGGAAAGCTGTACAAAACAGGCCGGTCTGTTTCTCTGCAGACACGTCAGCTCTCGGCACCCGGGGGATAGTGGCTCCTTCCTGAGCTTCGGCGGGGCGGAGGAGTACGGGAACGGGCTGGGGGCCGGCCCCGGCGCAGGTAACGGGGCAGGACGCGGGGCTCCTGCGGGGACGGGCTCTGCAAAGCAGGAAGAATGAACAATGGGAAAACAGCGATCTGTTAGTGCATGCACTTGCACTTCTTGGTGCATGGTGGTTCTTTGGGTTGTTTTGTTGGTTTTAGTTTGGTTTTGTTTAATGATTCTCTGCTTCTCTAGGTGTGTCCTGTAAGGTTTATTACAGAAAGATGCTCATTGTTTACTGATAAGCTCTCAGGCAGTAACTGAGTTCCATAGTAACAAAGCAGTGATGTTCAGACACAAAAAATAACTAAATATGCGCTGGTGTTCAGAAGCATTTTTTTTTTTCCTTGGTGAGGTTTGACTTAAGCTGTTATCCTTTAGAGAGAAGACTTGTCCATACTTTCACTTGAGGATTTCCTCTGTCTTCTTTAATTTACCCAGACACCTGAATTAGTGGAAATGTCAACATTTCTTTTCAGCCCTGTAAATGGAACAACATGCCATGTTGAGCATTCTGCTGTGTTGTCTCTTCTTTTGTGACCTACCCCCTGCTTTTGTGGATATGCATTTTAGCTAGGCACATGGAAAGAAGTTGAACTTTTGGACTATAGCATTCAAGACTTACCTTCTTTTCTCAAAACCTATTTAAAGATGTTTTTGAGAATAAATTTGCCCTTCTGAATTACACTGCATTAAAACAATTTTGTTTTCCCTTATGCCTTGCAGAGCCATAAAGAAGTTAGCAGAGTTAATTTTCTTGTGCCTCCTCTTGTATTCACATAGTCACATTAAAAATTATTTTCTGTTGCTTCCTTCTGTGAATTTTTCTGATTACATGTAATTTTCTTGCTTTACATTTTTAGTATTTTCTGGCTTCCAGATAGGCTCTTTGTTTTTGCAATTGCTAAACTGCATTTCAGCTGGATGCGGTTTGCTCAGTGGAAATGCAGAGCATGTCCTGGCAATAAACATGCTTGCATTTTACTGAATTTCTTTGTGTCTGTAGACCCTCACCTATCTCTAGGAGCCACACTGAGTACTCAGTGATTGAGGGCTCAGAGTTGTCCCTTATGGTTTGAGTCACCTGTGAAATGAAGCAGTTTGGGGGGGAGTTGTGGGGTTTTTTTCGATTTCAAAAATGCGATTTCATATTGAGTCTGGTTCTCCTCTGCTGCCTGCAGCATGGTTTGGTGCAGTACGGGCTTCAGAGTGGAAAATGATCCCATCCATTTCCCATGGGGTTCGGGAGGCTGTCTCTATTGCCCGCTGGTAGCTCGAGTAAATCGTGTTGCAATTCCCGGTGTGGATGGCAGGTGGCAGGAGGAGCTGCCGAAAGGTGAACGCCGCTCAGAGCCAGCTCCCCTCGGGTTCCTGCCATCATCACCCAGCAGATATCCACCCTTGCTCTTACAGGGGAACAGCTACTGTGTTGATACCAATTTCCTGGGTAATTCCACCTAGGCTAGTTTTAATCAATAGCTCCTTTTGAATGTTTAAAGGCTTACTGAAATGTTGATTTTGATAAATGGCTTTGAAGGCAGCAGTTTTTCTTGTCTCCTTAGCAGCTCATTTTCTCTCATGTGCCACATCAGCTGTTTATAGGAGCTTATAGAATCTACTTTTCAAGATGTTTCACCATCTTGGAGAGGAGGGTTTTGTTTGGGTTTTAGCTACTGAGCACTTCTAGTGAGATGTTCAAGTTTGATCCAAGTTGTATTTTTTCCTCATTAATTGGCTTAGTGGGTTTTTTTCTGCTGTGCAGAACCTTGAGATTTTCCATGCAGAGAAATTCTGTGTCTTAAAATATCATCATGCTTTTGATTTATTTTTATTTGAAATTCAAGAGAAGTGCATAATTGCTTAAAGTGAAACACATTTCTTTCTTGTAGGGGTGAACCTCAAAACTCAGAACAAGGATTCCTTGGAAGATGCTGTCTCTAATTCTCCAGATCCAAGTAAGCAGGAGGAAAGGTTTGGAAGAGAGTTTGCATAGGTGGGAAGATGGGGAGGGAAAGGGCATGTACATATATAGAGGCTTCAGGAGGTGGTAGGCAAGAAACTGAGGAGCCTCCTTGGCTTTTGGCAGGGGTTTATTTTGGCCTGAAGTAATTTGCAGGATCTGCCTGTACTGTCTCACTGTGATTGCAGTTCTGTGGCTCTTCAGAACATGTGAAGCTGTTTGTTGTGTTACAGCTGAAATTCTTTCTTACCAGACACCATTATGCAAAAAGCTAAAGCTGCTGAACTTGTATCTGCCTCTCAGTATGAAAAGTTTGTTTGGTACCAGCTTGTTGAAGTAGAATTAGTACAGACAGTTTCTGAATTTGGTACCATTTATTGAGAAATATCTGCCTTCACTTCCTTGAGAAACAAGTGTCACTACTTAAGAAAGCATTTTCTTTGTAGCAGTCTGTCCTGTTACTTTCTTGTACAGTGCTCCTGCCATTGGTGTTAACATTTCTATAGTAAAATAAATTTGTCTGTAGGATCTCTATGACAAGAACTTAAGCATCAGTAGGTGATACAGATTGTTTGAATTGGGTCAGACTGTAATGCAGTGGTGAGCTGGTGAGCTGGTATAATCTAGTTAGCTTTTCCTTTTTAATGTCTAGTTCTACATCCCTGTAATCTCAAAACTGCAGCATAACTCTAGGAAAGGGTGTGGGACAAGATTACTTTCCAAGTTACTATTTTTCTGGTCTTCCCACCCCTCTGGATATATCTTCTGTTTTTATAACTGTGGAAATACTCCCTTTTCTGCTGTTGTACTGTTCCAGAGAGGCTGGTCTGTCATTCCTTTCTCTCCTCCTCTCCAGCTCCTTCTGCAGTTGTCTAGGATGCAAAACTGGTCTGATTTTCTTGTTCAGACATGGAATGTTGATCTGTTTATTAATAATCAGTAAATGCACCCGACTTGCTGTAATTTTGGAAGAGCAGTGGCTATGTCAGCTCTAGCTTTCAATCAAGAGGAAATTAAATGTATTAACTTAAAATGCCTTTTGCATGATGGGATTGAATCAGCATGTGCACTGCATTGTTTAACAAACTCTGTCTCTTTCTCTCTCTCCCTTCTTCCCATCCTATTTTCTTTTTCCCTTCCCATTCCATATCCCTTTTTGTCCCTGTTGACTTTATGCCAACTCTGGTTTTCGTCTCTCATTCTTTTTAACTCTCCTCTTCACGCACTTCCTTCATGCTGCTCTGCACCCTGTTTTTCCATGGGTGACCACACGTGCCCCCCTTGTGTGCCCCCGTGACACAACGAGGCAGTTCTGACGCTGTCTGCTCCCCCCATAGTGCCAGGCTTCTGTTGTACAGTTGGAGTGGACTGGAAATCCCTCACCACCCCGGCCTGCCTCCCCCTCACCACGGATTACTTCCCCGACCGCCAGAGCCTGCAGAACGATTACACCGAGGGCTGCTATGACCTGCTGCCAGAGGCTGACATTGACAGGTTTGGCCAGCACCTCCTCTCTACAGTCCTGTGCTTGAGGAGCAGGTGATGGAGGAGGATCCCTGCAGTCTGTACAAGTTAATGGTGGATTGCTAACAGAGCAGCAGAATACTTATATTTTTCTTTTTTCTTTCCAGTGATAGCTTTGGACCTTTTCTGATGTTCCCACCTGCCAGTATGGTGTGCTCTGTAGATTTTATGTTAGAAATTGTTTGGATACAAATTTTTACATCTCTTTTCAGTCGTGTTTTGATCAAAGTATTTAACCTCAAACTATCATCTCTGTTAATCTACTTTCTAGCAAGTGTTTTGGAAACACTAAATGAGCAAATGCACGTGGACACAGTATTTAATATGCTTATCCTCACTCTAAAGGATTTTTAGTTTAAAGAATCTTGTTGGAAAACAGAGTTAGTTGGACAAATAGAACTTCTCTGCTTGTCTTGGAGGTCTCTGGTGACTGTTCTTTTTATAGGGTTAGTTTGTTGGTTTTTTTCTGCTGAAGCAGTCTCATTATCTTTAACTTTTTTCAATCTTTCCATAACTTGTAAGACATCAAAAGACTTGCTTGTGTTGTTGCTTAAAACACAAAAACAAAAGGAACAAAACAAAAGTGTTAATCAGGGTGATTGAAATACATAGGATGTAATAGGATTAATGAAGAAACACCTGAAAGAAATATCAGTAGGAAAGCAAAGTTCAGAGCACGAGTTGCACTAAGATGAACATGTCCTATAATCCCTCCCTGCTCTCTCCTTCCCTCTGTGGGAGAGGCTGGAGCATTGATGCCCACTGGCATTCTGAGCTTCCTGAACATAAACTGCACTGAGGCTGCCTGCAAAGTGCTGAAAAACTCATCTTTGGGGAATTTATTGTTTCACAACTGCTGTAGGCAAACTTGTTACTATTTGCCAAACTGCTTTCAAAGGCAGCAGAAAATACTGCCAGATAGTTCATCACCTTGTGTCAAAAGGTGCCCCTTTCCCCTTCTGCTCCCACAGGCAGGTGTGCCCAGGCCTGGAGCAGAGCTGAGAATAGGTGTGTGGTCAGTTTCCTTATTCTAGTCTGCTTAACCTTTGTGTCCAGGAGGGATGAGGAAGGAGTGCAGATGACAGCCCAGCAGGTGTTTGAGGAGTTCATTTGTCAGCGTCTCATGCAAGGCTATCAGATTATTGTGCAATCCAAGCCACAGAAGCCGGCCCCAGCAGTGCCACCCCCGCTCAGCAGCAGTCCCCTCTACAGCAGAGGTGAGTGACCTGGGCTTGACAAGTCAGGCTTTTCTCCTTCTTTTTCTCTTTCCTTCTGCCAGTCCTAGTAACCTCAAATTAGGCACATCCACCAGTTGCTCAACACTTTGTTGGCTGGTTTTGGTGGTTTTCCCCAGGGGAGTTCAAAATGAGTGGTAGATGAATCCCAAGTGCCCTTCTTTGCTTATGATATCAGCAAATCCTAAGTGTAAGAGAAGACTCCTTGTGCAACTGCTCCCTAAAAATGTGGCCTGAAAGATGGATTTTAGCTTGTGCTGAGTTCAGAAGGCCACTTGTGGACTCCAGTTCTGGAGTCTCTTTCTGTAGGCACAGTTTGCTTATGAAGTTTTGAGTATTGCAGTAAGCTGAAAGGGTTTTGCTTTTTACAACTAGGTCTTGTATCAAGAAATAGACCTGAGGAAGAGGATCAGTACTGGCTGAGCATGGGCCGTACTTTCCACAAAGTCACCTTAAAAGACAAAATAATTACTGTGACTCGGTACCTGCCAAAGTGAGTATCTCTACTTGAGCAGTTTGCTGTCAGTGCTCAGATGAACATTCTTCTCTTCATTCAGCTCTGTGCTTGCTTGAAAGAACCTTTCTTCTTGGAGAAGAAAGAGAAGCACCAGTATCAATAATACTGAGATTAATGCTTGTGTTTCATCTTTTAGGTATCCATATGAATCTGCTCAGATAAACTACACCTACAGCTTGTGCCCCTCACACTCTGACTCTGAATTTGTCTCTTGCTGGGTAGAATTTTCTCATGAGAGACTAGAAGAGTACAAGTGGAATTACTTGGATCAGTATATCTGCTCTGCTGGCTCAGAGGATTTCAGGTGAGAGCTCCTTTTCCATCCAGACTGTTCTGTGTCCTAATTGCCTCTTTTCCTTTTTGACCTAAAATTTCATCATCAAGTTCAACCCATGAATGCTCAGTACTCCAGGGAGAATATCTGGCCTGCTTTCACTGTCAGCTCCCTGCAGCTGTTGCCTTGTGGGAACCTTGCTCTGTTGCTGCTGCATTATCTGACCTTTGATACAGACTCTTGATCTCAAAATTCAGCATGAACTTCTTTCCTCTGCGACAAATGCCAAGAAATAAGATGGCATTTTGTACCACACAGATGCTTTTCTTGGCTTCTTACTGATATCTGGATCTGACTCAAAACTTCCATTTATTTTGAAGCTGTTGCATGTTTGCTTGAGTGCTGGGCTTGGCTGCAGTCCTACCCCAAAGCTGTGGAGCAAGTGCTTACCAGAAATGTGGTATATGTCCCCTAGTATCAATAGCTTTTTTGATATCTTCTCTCCGTACAACCAGTCTTTATCATCTTTTCTTTTCAGGTCTCAGTCATAATACCTCCTACGCTAATATGCGCCTTGAAAATTCCTTTTTGCTTGCATATTTTAGAGAAAAAGCTTTTGGGGCCTATCTTTTACGGAAAAGAAAGCACATCTCTGTGTTACAGTTACTCTGAGGATAGCCTTGTTGCCAGCGGTGTTCAAATTGCTGACCATTCCTTTGCACGTGTGCTCGTTCTGTCTCAGGGATAGCAGCGAGGTGGTCGCTGCACTCACTGAAATGTGCAGCAGGTAGATTTATACACTAGACTCTGGAAAACCCTTCCCAGGAAACTGCTGAGCTCTGTCCTGCCCTCCACCTTCCCGCAGCCTTATCGAGTCCCTGAAGTTCTGGAGGACGCGGTTCCTGCTGCTGCCCGCCTGCATCAGCGCCACCAAGCGCATCATGGAGGGGGAGGCGCACTGCGACGTGTACGGCGACAAGCCCCGCTCGGACGAGGAGGAGTGGCAGCTCCTCGATGGCTTCATCCGCTTTGTGGAGGGCTTGAACCGCATCCGCCGCCGCCACCGCTCCGATCGAATGATCCGAGTGAGTTACCGGCCCCCGCTGGGCTGGGTGTGGCCGGAGCCCTCAGGAGGCGTCAGCGGGTCCATCCCGGGCAGGCCGGGGCATGGTGCCCGTGTAATCCATCCCCAAGGGACACTGCTGACCCGTGTGCTGTGTCAGCTTTCAGGCAGTGAGGCTTGTTAACAGCTTGAGGGAAATTTCCCTGGGATGAGCATCCCGTGCTGCTGTGACTGGAACCAGGCTCAGGACAGTTCTTGCTCAGGGACAAGCCAGGCTCTTCTGCACTGTCCTGGCCTGGCACTGCTCTGTTTTATGCTGTGGCCAGTGTTTCCTTACCCACGAGCCTGATGCCTCCTCGTTGCAGGTGTGCTCTGCCTTGTGCTGCAGGTGGGCTTAGCCTGGGTGCCCCACTCTGCCTTGTGATGCAGACAGTTCATCCAAAGGGGGCTCAGGTAGTTAAGCTGGTCACTTCTGGGTTAACTTGGATTGGCTCTGTGCTGCAGATTTAGGAGAAGGATTGGGAAAAGAGAAACATGTTAAGTGAATTTTTTGGTAAATAGTAGTTTCAAGAGGCTGAAGGGAAACTGGATAATGTGTATTAAATCCTGTTCCCATTCTCACAGTAAATGGGGTAACTTATTTTGAAGCAAATTCACCTTTTCCAGAATAACAAACATTTTATTTTCAGCCTAACATGCGCACAAGACACTAGGCAATTCTACTTCTTGTGTACCAATGGTTTGACTCTCTTTTTAAAGTGTGCTTAATAAAGCCCTTGCTGACATGAGGCAGTGTGTCAGTGTGTCCCTGCTTACTAGTTAAGCCTAGCTTGACTAAGTCTGTGCTTCCCTTTTTTCTTTGTTAGAAAGGGTCTGCCATGAAAGGCTTGCAGATTGCTGGTCCAATTCCCACTCACTCTCTGGAGCAGTCTGGGCCTCCCATTGGGAAAAAAGGAACCTCAGCACTCTCAGCTCTGCTGCAGATGGAAGCCAGTCAGAAGTGAGTCTCTACAGGCTGTGTGAAGAGCCTAGAACATCCTTCATGCATGTTGCACCTGGGCTGCTAAAGCACATTTGGGGAACCTTGCTTCATGTTTTGTTAAATACATAAGAGATTGATATTTTTAATGCTGAATTAGTATTACACATGCATAATAAAACTGACTTCAAGGGTCCATGTTGTTTGTGGGGGTAAAATGTATTTCTGGAATGTTGGATCTATGCCTCAGTGTGTTGGAAAGCAAATACCTGAAAATACAGTGATACCCCTCTGCAACAGTTGCCTTTGGGAGGAAGCTGACACAAAGTATGTTTAAATAAACTCTGTATTCTTTCCTTTTCTTTTAGGACCCTGGGGGAGCAGCAGGCAGCAATGCTTTCTGGGAAGAGCTCTGGCCAGCCTTCAGAGAGTGGGAGCATTGCTATCACACCCACCTATATGGACAGCCCTCGGAAGGTAAGGACTTCCTGGGCTCTCTTTAGCTGCTGTTTCTACATAAGAATTCCTCAGATAATCAAAGATTATTTCTCTGAGCACTTGGCTACATCATACCACGTCTCACTCTCTCATCCAGTCAGGGCTGCTCCTGTACTGGCCTTTGTGTGCAAGGGCAGAGGAATTCAATTCTCTAAGTGTGACAATGATATGGAATCCCTGGGATGCCATCTCAGCATTTTGTTGATCTAAGTGCTGTTTGCTAATTAGTGCATTTCCTTTGCTGTTAGCACATTTCATTTCAGTCAGGGCTTGACTGTTTGAGTGTAGCAGTACAGTGCTGTGTGCATCTGTGTGCAGGCTGTCTTGGAGAGCAAAATCAACCTCTAGATTGTGACTGTGTGAACACTGAGTGGGATTTCAACAGCAGGAACCTGAGTCTCTTGCCTCTGTTCAGAGGAGGGGGTGTGTTCCTGAGAAGTGATTTAGATGCCATTGCTTCACTGGCTGGACTCCAGGCTGGAGGAAGTGGTCTTCCTGGAGCTTTCTTGAGACACTTAAAGAAAAGACTGTGCTATCTCTGAGCCTTTCTGTCAGCTGTCCTGTGAGACCCAGGAGAGCACAAACTCTGCCTCCAAGTCCGATTGTGTTCTGACATATGAAGGTCTTTCAACAGAAGTAACAAGGAACTGAATAGAGGACTTAAATGTGACCTGTCTTTGGTTTCAACAATTCAAATATTGCAAAGAAAAATTTCTCAGATTCACCACTGTCAACCACTTCTTTCAGCATTTTTATCAAAGCATCTAATGTTTCTACATGCACTTTTGTGGATGGTTTTGTGCCACCACCAGGAACAAGTATTGTTACCCTGGAGACATAGATAGTGAAAGTTGAAGTGGTAGAGCAACTGTGATCATCTTAGTACTAGACACTTATTGGTAGTATTAGTGTTTGGAGAGCACAGATGAGGGTCTGGAGCAGGATGTGCTAGGCCTGGAAGTAGTGGGTGCTGCTTGAGGTGTGTGTGCAAACTTCCACATCATAATTCAGGCTTTGCATGCTTCTCTTCTACCGTTTTGAAAAATCAGCATTTCTCTTTAAATAATACAGAAATCTTAAATGTCCCTTTCTGCCAGTAAAACTGGTGAAAATTCCATGTGAGATAGAGGAGAGAAGAATGTTGTGTCCAGTTGTTCTGCATGGCAGGGGCCGGGGGGGGAAGGCAAAGTGGGCTTCCCTAGCACAGGGATTGTACTGGGACCAAATTAGCAGACTTTGTGCTACCAGAAAATGCCATCATGAGTAATGTTAAAAGTAATGTTCAAAAGCCTCTCTGGAAGACTGACTGGAGACTCTGGAAAAGTGTGTTATCAACTGAAGGCCTTTTCATGCTGCAGCAGTAAACACTTCTGTAAATATTTACACACAGGGACTGGAGATAAGCAACTGAAACCTCCTAATTGATGGCTCATGCCTGTTGGAAAGATGCCAGTGGGCAGGCAGCATTGTGCTCACTTGGGAACAGCAGCCTGTGCCTCATGTCACAGCCCCTGCAGGGCTCCTCAGCACAGAGAGGTCTGGCTTTCCACACGCTTGCAGCCAGAGAACTAACAAATTATCACAGCTGTGAGCTCTGCCAGCAGCCAAGGGAGCAAGTGCTTTTCTAGGGTTCTCTTCAGTGCTCGAGTTACTCCAGACCAAAACAGAGCCACTGGCTTCGCTTTACTTTGTTTCACAGTAGAATTGACAAGTTGCTTCAGCCAGTTACTGGGCAGCTTGGTGTGGTTTTAACCCAGTGAGTTCATGATCCATGATCTGTTTGGGAAGCCTTTGCCCTTATGGATCCAGGGTGCTTGGCTCTGCTTCTCCACTATGCAAACTGCAGTCATGTAACCTTGGCATTGATTCTTTCCAGAGAATGTTTTATATGTATATACCAAGGTAAGATCATCTTAACTGCAGGCTAGACAAAACTATTCTGCTGAGGGAAGAGAATAAAGAATTGCAAATAGGGAATGAAAATCTAGCTGAGTTCCACTGCATTGTCTTATGTGATAAAGAATCTTAAAACATCTTTGAATAGCAGCTGGGGATAAATTCACCAGGGTTTGTAAGTAGGCAGGAACATAGCACAGGCAGTGTCTGTTTAATTTTGCATGAAGTATTAAACACAGTGTTGGAAGGATCTTTGTGATGAGTTTTTCTTCCCTTTCCTTTGCACCATACCAGACCTGCTTTTAAGAGGAAGAGGACTTCCTGAAAAGACCTCCTTTGCCTCTCCCTCTTTATCATTTGAATGTCTAACAGATTAGAAGAAAACCCTGTCCTTCTTTGGGTATTTGTCATTACACCTGTGGTTTCTGTATTTCAGTTTTGTGTTTAGGATGGAAGCCCCCATACTTCAGAGCTCAAGATTTTCTCCTTTGAAGTATGGAGGGAAGGCTGCAGTTTCAATTGGCTTCTGATCAGTGTGGGTTTAAAAATTTTGGGAAAGCATCTGTGCCCAGGAAGAGCAATGTCTTGTTACAGAGAGAGAAAGTAAAGATGTGTGTGTGAGTAATTCCTGATGCTGTGCATTCTGCTGCATCTGACCTTCTGGGTCTGGGATTTGCATTCTCCTCATACTTTATCTCTGTGGTCATTTCATACTTGCACAACCTTGTATTTGCTTTTCTTCAACTCCTTGTTCCTGTTGCTGTTGCCATTCATGGGCCTACTTCCTCTGATGCTTCAGGATGGGGCCTTCTTTATGGACTTTGTTCGCAGCCCACGCACAGCTTCAACCTTCTACTCCCAGGTTAGTTTGGAATGGGTTGTTGTCATCTCTGGCTTTTGGATTGAGGTGATGGACAGCCTTTGTGTCCTGAGCTTGCCACGCTGGGAGCCTGTGTTAGTTTCCAGATGCTCTCATTGAGAGAGAGATGTACAGCATTGACAGGACAAAGTGGCAGATGCAGCCATTTTTTTGTACCATTCAGTGTTTGTGCTGTGTTTTGGATGCTCATGTGCCCTGTCTTGCTGTCCTTTACAGTACTGTCTTGTCAACTACTAAAGCTGCTCTTTTTGTTTTTCAGTAAGTGCTTGTTTTGCATCTTCCCTCACTGAACAAAATGGCAACAGCTCACTTGTCTGGTTCTTGGCTAAATTTCTTCTGTGGTGTTTGATTGCCAGGTGTCTCTGGAGATATCCAAGTCAAACTGTGTCCTTGGATTCCTGAGCAACTGAGGCTGAAAATACATAGTATCATCCTGGTTTAAAAGAGTCCTTGTGACAGAATAGTTTGTCCACTTAACACCAGTTAGGAGTTAGCAGTAACTCAGGGTGGCCATAGGCAGTGCTGCTCCTTGAAGTGAGCCTTGAGGAAGGAGAAAGGCTTTGGCTGGCTGTGGGCACTGTGGAGTTCACCCTGAACCATCTGCTGGTTTTGGCTGCCCAGGAAGGGACATCTGCCATTAGAGATTTTTGGAATGTGAGAAATGGCATAAATAAAGGAGTCTTGGCTGTCAGACCTAAGTCAAGCTACCAGCTTTGTGATTTTTAGCTGTGTGTGTGCTGTGGATTCATCACAGCAGAGCAGCCCCCATATTTACAGCAGCTTGAGTTCAAGTTACTCTGTGGTTCGTGTTCCCTCCCTCTCCTCTCCAGCTTTTATATAATGTGCCTTTACTAAACCATACGTGTTAATGACAGATGGCAATTACAGCCTGTACTTAGCTGAATCCTTCAGCATTCATGCTCTTTCTGAAATGATTTTATGTTAATTTAGTGAACTATTCAGTCTACCATTGGAATAGTGCGAGTGTTCCTGCAGGAGGAAAGTGTTCCTGTTGTCTTGGCGACATAGGTGTGGGTGGGTGTCAACCAGCCTTCTCCTACTGCCCTGAGAAAGGAGGGAGGACGAGCTGATTTTTTTTTGAGCATTATGAAACTTGAATTCGTGTGATACATTTGCATATTTTTGAGTTAGGCTTGAAACTATATTTGCTAAATGCTTACTACCTTCCCATAGTGATGAAGTGTCCTGTTCTGTCTATTGCGTGCTTATAATCATGGTTATTCCCTTGGGTTGAAAATGTCAGGTTTGGATTGGTGTTGCTGGTTTGCCAGTAGTTCTCTCAATGCAATTGTTGCTGGGTTGGGGATCTTATTTGGGTCCGAATTTGCTGTTTGTCAGGAGCTCTGTAGTGATGACAAAATAAGACTGTATTTATTCCTTCTGCATATGCTTGTGCTTCCTTAGAGTATTGCTTGCTGTTGGCTAACATGGGCTGAGGCACAGATGATGTGGGGAGGGGAGAAGATGGGAAATGGCTTACATGATGAATTTCATAGAGATGCTGCTGTGTTTACTCCTCCCAGGTCTCTATTGATCAGTCAGTTCCTGCAACCTCAGATGGCAACACCTTGCTGCCCACGGGGCAGGTCCCTGACAGGGGCAGCACCCAGGCCCTGGGGAGCACCCAGAGTGCTGCAGAGCCAGGATACAGCACGGCTGCTGCTGCAGAGGGCAGGTAGGAAAGGCACAGCAGTGCTGTACTGCAGAGCAGTTCAAGTCCAGCTCCTTTCTGGTGTCAGGGAATGGGCACTTAAACAGGAACCTGGGAACAGGCTGTGCTGTGCCTGTCAGCACGAGCAGGCACTTGTCACAAGACCTTACTGCAGCATTTCCACGTGCAGAGAGAGTGGTAGTAAAATAAGCCCTGCAACCCAGTTTTCCAGAATTAAATGAACGCAAGGCCTGATTTCCCCACCCACAAGAAGGGCTTCATTCTTCAAGAAATGAAGAAATTCCATTTCTGAAATCTGCTAGTAGGAAACCAGGCTTTGAATTGACATCTTCTGTCTGTTTTGGCAAGTGGTGGTGGGGAGGTGCAGGTCTAATTGGATCAAGTGGCTTGATGAAATCCAAGAGGTTCTAACCTGGAAGCAAGACACCGGGGAGGAAGCAATGGTGAAAATAAACTTTATTAGCACCTGTTTCCTGTGGTTGTATATTACAGTAAAAAGAAAATTAGCTAACTTCCAAATGTTTGCTCTCAACTGCTGCTGAGTACAGCTGGATGTGACATATTGTGCATTGGGTCCGTACAGCAATGTCCTGGTGACCTCAGCGGGAAATACTCATCTGAGGCTTTTAGTTGTCCTTCTTGAGATGAAAAAGGAAATAAATGTGGCAAAGGCATTGTTGAGAAGAGAGAACAATTTTCTTAAATGTACACATTTGAAATCTGGCAGCTTCCTTGATTTTTGAACATGCTTCTGTTTACTGCCCAGCTCTCAGCAGTGTTCCACAAGTGCTCTGACTTCCTCCTCCACTTTGGTAGAGATTCTTGAAGCCATGAAACACCCTACGTAAGTTTTTAATATAAATGTGCTTAACATCTGATGTGTTGTTAATAAGAGGACATGAGAAGTGGAGTCACTCAAAGGAGAGCCCCATGTCAACTGTTAAAGAGTTTTAAACTTCCTTTTGTTATTCAGTTCCAGATGCTCTAATAGGGAATTTTATAGAAATTGGGATACAAGCAAAGACTTCAATTATTAGAGTCCCAGAACCTTGTCAAATCAAGAATTCCCAGTAAGCCACCAAAATGCTGTCAATGTCAGCTCTTCATCTTGTTACCAAAAGCCAGTGAGGCATCACTCCAGGGGCAGTGTGCATTTCTTGTCCTGTATTCTACCCTCCTCACTTTTTTTCTTTCCCCAGCAGTGATTTTTGTCTTTGTTACTTAAAAGAGCTCTTGATCAGTCTGCCTTAACATATGTGACTTGCTGTGCTTCAGCACAGGGATCCAGCTGCTCTCTGAACAGAAGGGCCTCTCCCCCTACTGCTTCATCAGTGCAGAAGTTGTGCACTGGCTGGTGAATAACGTTGAAGGGGTGCACACCCAGGCCATGGCCATTGACATAATGCAGGTAAGGAAACTGTCCAGGAGCATATGGAGGGCCAGAAATGCCTCACTCTGTGAAGAAAGTAAAGGTTTAGAGCAAAGCATAGCAGTAGTTTCTGTTGCTTTTTAAAATCCTCTTATGGATGAGTATTGAAAGCAGTGCTCAACAGAATACCAGGTAATGATGACGTTTTTTGGATTCCCTATCACAAAACTGTGACATATTCTTCACTAGTAATACATATTTTTTTTTTCTACTTATATGATGATGATTCTGTTTATAACCTCCAATTACCTGGTACTTACCAAGTACTCTGCACTGTGTTGGAATTGAGGCAATAGGCTGTGATTTGGTTTTCCTATCCATAATTAGTTAATAAAGTTGTAATAAAACCAGCATATGACCTTTCTGTTACAGATGCTGAAGCAGACACACTTTATGCAGGAACACTGCTTGTATTCATCAAGGGATTTTTCTGTATTGAACTGTGTCAGGGGCAGAAGATTGGAAATGTTCTGGAGTTCATTCCTCTGCTGAGATCCCATATCAATTAACAGAGAACTTAGAATGTTTCCAAACTCTTACTTTCTACAAATCCATCTATAAAACCAGAGCAGGGTATGGGAGGAAGGCAGACATCTGTGGAAAGGTCAAATGTAATAGGGAGATAAGAAATTGCTACATTTACTGAATATCAAGAGATAACTTTGCTGGTATTCTTGTTAGGCACATATCTGGACAAAAGGATGTCAAGGAAAAGAAAATTACTTCCTAATGTTCTCTAGCAACCTTTTTATGTAGCTGGAAGTGTGCTTTCTTTTTTATCATGTTTGCTCTGTTCTTTCTTTTTCTTGTTCAGAAAATGTTAGAAGAGCAGCTTATTGTCCATGCATCTGGAGAAGCTTTACGAACCTTTATTTATGGCTTTTATTTTTACAAGATTGTTGTGGACAAAGAACCAGACCGAGGTCAGCATTGTTATTACAAGACTTTCCTCACTATCCCTTTGCATAATCACTAGGCTGTTCCTGATTCTTAGGGCTGCTGCAGGAGGAATGCATTTTGGGAGCAACTAAAACCACTGATCTCAAGAGAGT
The DNA here is from genome assembly GCA_013400175.1 of Phainopepla nitens. Lineage (NCBI taxonomy): Eukaryota > Metazoa > Chordata > Aves > Passeriformes > Bombycillidae > Phainopepla > Phainopepla nitens. Next base: position 30,528 of record VXBQ01004382.1, read on the forward strand.
CTGAGAAATTTGGCCTTTTTAGTTAAAGAAAATAAAAAAAAGAATAGCAGAAAACATAAAGTAATTTTTATCCTGCCTCTTTTTCATCAAGAACTACTTTTCTGTCTGAGTCTCGTGCACTTGTTTCTAACTGGACTCGCCCTTCCCTCGTGCAGTGGGGCTGCAACAGCCTGCCATGTGGCACACAGCTGCCATGGACGACTTCTCAGCCTTCCAGAGGAAGTGGTTTGAGGTGGCCTTTGTGGCAGAAGAGCTGCTGCACTCGGAGATCCCGGCGTTCTTCCTGCCCTGGCTGCCCAGCCGCCCCGCCTCCTATGCAAGTAGGCACAGTTCCTTTAGCCGCAGTTTCGGAGGACGGAGCCAGGCAGCTGCACTCTTAGGTAGATGCACAGCACAGGTGACAGCTGGGGAAGTTCAAGGGGATAGTTTGAAAGGGGAAGAGCAGCCAGCCAAGGGTATGATCTCACGTGGACCAGCAGTAAAGCTGCAAATTTCATGCTGGCCTTACAGTGTCTTGCACGTGGCCTCGTTCTCGCATGCTGGAGGTGTGTTTCACTGGCTGGGCAGGAAACTTTTACTTCAGAGTACTGGAACACAATAAAGTATTTCTTAAAATAATCCTTCTTCCTGAACCTCTAGAATTTAGGGAGGAAGATACTTTGTCTCCTTGCAAATCCAGAGAGACTCTTCACAACCTGTCAGGAGTGTGGAGGGATAAGTTGTGAGAACAGCAAAGCAACCAAACTGTTCTTAAAATTACATATCGAATTGCTTCCTAAGGGCAAAAGCCACAGTGAGGTCCAGATGTGTTAGAAGTTTTCTGTGATGTGCTGGAAGCTTTTTAGCTAATCTGAACCAGACTCCTTACATTAATAAGTCTGTGAGCCCAGCTGCAGATGATCCCTGTGGTATGGAAGCAGGAGGAAGATCTTGCTGCTGGGCAAGATCCCATTAGTATCTAATGTTCTCTAATGTGTGGAGAGTAGCACTGCCTGCCTCTAACAGCCCGTGAAACCCACTGGCTGCGTGACTGACCCTGTTGCTTTGTCAGCTTCTTGTTGCATTTCCAGGCCAGCCTGAGTCACTTGCTTTTGTTCTTCTTTCCTTGTTTAAGAGAAAAATCATTGCTATGGAGCTGCAACTTCAGGTTTATTTAGATGCATCTGTTAAAGGCCTAGCAATTAATGATAAAAAGAAATTTTGCTCTCCTGTTGTGTATATTTGATCTTCTGAAGAGAAGTGCCTTACTGCTGGTGTAGTATCTCTTAAACCTGAAGTCACAGTAATCCCTTGTGTATTTCTGAGAGCCTTGTTTGAAGAGGAACAGCACCAGAAATGGGGAAGCATTAAGGATAGGAAGTTTGAACTAATGGTTAATTCCCTGAAGTCAACATATGCAGGTTATTTTCCCTGTCACATGATAAATCTGTTGCCTTGGCTGGTATCCAACCTCATTAGCTCAGTGGCTGGCCAGAGCTGAAGCCTGAATGTAGGCTGGCATGAAAGTATTGTGGAGGCTGGAGGCACTGGGGCCAGATCCTGCTCATGGTTTGATCTGACTCACTATTTAGCCTGAGAAAACCAGTTCACATTCCTGTCTGTGCTCTGTCATGAGCTGAGAAGACTGAGAGTCAGCAGGCTGCACACATGGGGATGAGTGTGCCTCAGTGTCCCCCTCACCTTTCATTTAACACCAGCCAGGAAAAGAGTGTATTCCTCTCCTTTTCCTTATAGTTGGGATTATGTCCATTTTATTGTTTAACTAATTTGCAGCCCTTGAATGAGTGATAAATGCCTTCAGAGTGCTCTCATGGAGTCTGGATTTTCCAGGAATTATAGTTTCTTATAGAAAAATTGAGTTTGTAAGTTTTTTTTCTTACAAAGGAACTGGTTTAAATGGTGCTTCTGTGCTGTCCCTCTTCTAAACAGTATTCCAAAAAAACTTCAGCAGTTCATCTGAGGTAAAGAGCTTTACTAAACCCAGATGACCCCTGGTCCACGTGACTTCATTTGTTCCTCTCTTGGTCTTGATGAGGTTGTGGTTTTTATTTCTTCCCCTCCCCACCTTCCCTAAATGTCAGGCTGTGACATAAAATTGCATGCAAGCATTGGGAGCTCTGGAACAAGCTCCATGTATCTCTCAAATCTTTGTCCCTCCCAATTTCCCAATCGCTTGCCCAGTGACTGTCCCCTTTCCCTTCCCAGTGGAAGTGTGACCTGTGATCCAGCTAATCTTGTCCCTTTGATTTATAGCAATGCATGCACTAGCACCTGTAGTCATGTATGTAGTGGAGTCTGTGACTGGAGAATAACCTGCCTGCTCCTCTCCGATTTGCTTAGTAAATCATTAGTTAAATACTCAATAGTAGAAGACAATTGGGAAGCAGGTGAGTCCTCTTGAAGTCTGACCTATGGAAGCCAGAGTATATTCTATTAAAACAAGTTGGTTTTAATCAGAAGCTTCTGAATTCAGACATGTGGACATTTCTCATCAGTGTTTAATGTATTTTTGACTAGTTCACCTCATTGGATTGGGTTTCTCTGGCTTTGCCTGTGAGCTGTAGCTGCAGACAAGGCAGAGAGAGACAGTCCAGCCCTAACAGGGAGTCTGCACTCTCTGGGGAAAGCGACTAGTCTAAGGGAGCAGGGAGCTCATTCTTCACAGTGTGCTAGTTTGTGCACACTGGGCTGTGGTGTTATCACCGACCTCTTGGCTAATGACCAACACCTACCTGACTGACCTGCTTTGGTTTCACAGCTTCCAGGATGTTGTTTTCCAGCACACTTTGTTACAAATTTGGCACCGTAACCTCCTGACCACAAGTATTGTGTTCACCATATCCCAAAGGAGCCAGAAAAAGCAGCTCTCACAGTGTTGGTCTGACAATAGCAGATCAACTCAGAAATTGCAAATGACACATTTCCCAAAGACAAAAATGGGTCTTATTTATGAAACAAAACTGGGTGATGTTCTTTGTTTTTTGTTTTTATTTTTCATGTTCTGCACTGCAGTAATAGCAATGTAAAGGATTTTCTTATAACCTTGAAAGTGCCTCCAGGTAACTTGCAGTAGAAGTGAAGGTGGGAACTTCCCATCTACCTTGAGGAAGGATTTCAAAATTTTTTTCAAAATACCATCAAGCCACCAAAATATAAGATAATTTAAAAGCTGACCCTATAAAGGGGTGGACATGTACTTCAGCAGGAGATAACACCCATCACTGAAGCAGACAATAATAAAAAGGGCAGAAGTTTTCCCATAGAAACCTTGCAGCTCATTGTTTTCTGTCAATTTTTAACATTACAGAAATGTTAAATTATGTATTTGCCTAAAGAAAAGTTGAAAGTGCTGGTGTGTTTCATAGCAGGACTGTGGTCTCCAAGTCAGGAGACCTGGGTTCTGTGCCCAGCCTTGCAGTCCTGTGTGTGACACCAGCCAGGTCACTTCCACTGCTGTGCTTCTCTCCCTCTCCTGCCTGATACCTGAGGGTTTCTGTCACCGGGATGCTGGGCTGTGGGGCACAAAGGGAGCTGCATCTTGGGCACTGTCCCAGCCCTCACTGCAAAGCTCTAGGAGCTATTGCAGTGGTCAGAATGCTGCTGCATGTCTTGGCTGACTCTTCATGCTTTTACAGAAAGTGTTGGATGTGCACTTTCAACAATGCAGTAATGTGGGATATTGATATGGGATTAAAGAAGCAAGGAGTTTAACTTCTAATCTCCTTTAGCTGTGGAAAGTCCTGGAATGCTCCTGCCCCATGTAACAGCATCCTGTTGTGATTTCTGGTGGAGGCATATAGAAATATTTGGAATGTTTCGGGCATGAAGAAGCTGCTGTTGTCTAGCCATGCTTAATTATGGCAACCAGTTGACTGTTGATTAACTGCTGGATTTTTGGTTCTCTCTCCTCATTGCAGCTGAAATGTCCTTTGACTCCTCGGGGAGGTGATTCTGTAGCACATACCCCTGACATGAGAAATACTTCGGGATTTTTGTCTTGTGATCTGGATGAGCGGCATTCTGGGACTATTCTGCTAGCCCAAAAATACATGGGGAGCAGTGGGAGGACAAATTAACTTCAAATAACTTACCTTGGTTTTTCTGTTCTCTACATCCTGTCTTCCACCTTCTCTGTAATGCCCCTCCTGCCCACCCGTGTCCCTTGGCTGTGCAGCTGCCACGGTGCCCGAGCAGCGCACGGTGACGCTGGACGTGGATGTGAACAACCGCACGGACCGCCTGGAGTGGTGCAGTTGTTATTACCATGGCAACTTCTCCCTCAACGCTGCCTTTGAAATCAAGTTACACTGGATGGCAGTGACTGCAGCTGTGCTTTTTGAGATGGTGAGGTTCTGGACAGCCACAGAAATGCCTGGCTGGCCTCTGTATCCCTTAGGCAGCTGGGGACATTGTAAACTTGCTGAAAACGGCCGCACACAACACCCAGCCGTGCCGTGTAATTCCATAAGTAATTTTCCTGGTGCTTGTTAGCCTTGCTGCATCTGGTCAGCATTTATCACGCTATCTCTAGTCATTCTGTCTGCAGGACCGTGTTCTGCTTTTAGTGGTTTTTATGCACAGTGTGCAGAGATCAGCACAGGTCAAGGTGATAAATTTCAGTCCCCCTTAGGCAAATTTTAAGCCCTGAGCCAGGTCTTTGGAAAAAAATCTGTTTCACATTACATTCCTTCTATCCCCAAACCTTAAAACTTTAAATCTCAGTGGAATTGCTTTCATAACAGGGCTTTTCCAGGCAATGTGTTCTTCCTGCTCAGGAATGTTTTAGGGTTTTTTTTTAACTTGCTGAAAACATTTTGAATTGAAAACATGTCACTTCTTAATTTTTAGATTAAAGTTTTAGATTTCCTTTTTAATTTTTTTTGTTTTTCCTAACGTAGCTTCTGTAAAACTCAAATTATTTAACATCACATTTTACCCCACCCAGCCAGACAGCACTAGGTAGTTGGTTTTGCTTTTATTTAAAATCAATTGCACTGTTCCAGTAAAGCAGAAGTGTTTAGCCACTGGTGATAAGTAGGCTGAATCAGTTCCTGAAAAATGTCTTATTTTAAAGTGCATTCTGATTGATGGGGCACTTCAGAAAAAGGAAAGCCTGATGTCTTGTGCTTGCACTGCTTTGCTTGCAAGGACGTTGGTGTGCCTGCCACGCAGAGCAAGCTGGGCCTGTGGAGAATTGAGCATGTCTGATCTATTCTTGGGGAATGAGTTGCTCTTATGCACATAAGTGCCCTTCGTCAGCTGCCATGTGTGCTATGAATCATTGTTTGAATTTCTCCTCAGGTTCAGGGCTGGCACCGCAAAGCCACCTCCTGTGGCTTCCTGCTCGTCCCAGTCCTGGAGGGCCCCTTTGCTCTGCCCAGTTACTTGTATGGGGACCCACTTCGAGCTCAGCTCTTCATCCCCCTCAACGTGAGCTGCTTGCTGAAGGAGGGCAGTGAGCATTTGTTTGATGGTAAGAAATGCACTTTCTTTTACCCCTCAGGATACTTTGTGCAAGCAGGTCACTCTTGGCATCTCGCTGACGTAAAGAACAAAGAAGCTCCTTTACCAGGCAGCCCTAGGTGGCTGAAGGAGCTGTTTTTTACAGGTCAGCAGCCCCTGAGGAAGGAGGTGCTGGAGGAAGCTGTGCTGGCAGGCTGATTGTGGGCAGCAGGAAGAACCAACACACAGGAAGGGTGGTCTCCCCAGCGATGCTTACCCTCCACACCCTTACAGAGCCCATAGCCAGTAGCTGGTGTGTTTGACAGACTCTTGTCTGTTCTGCTGCTAGACCCACAGCTACTCTGCATTTGTATCCTGCATTTGTTTATTCTCCCCCTCCCTAAAATTGGGCTTTCACCACTGCCATCCTTCTTTTGTTGTTGCTATGGTTACTTTAATGATTACAGTGTTTGCACATGAGATTAAGCACAAGAAACTGCAGTCTCCCTTTCTGTCTGCAGTGTGACCTCGCCCTTTCCAGTGAGCCTGTTGTGGTAAACCTCAGGTGGAACCCCAAGATCAGAGAACTGTCCCCATGCAGAGAAGGGCAAAATTGCATTGTGAGAAGGGGCAATTAGCAAAAGGCTCTGTTTTAAAATAGTAAATATGATATTTTTATTAACCCTTGACTCAGTGTCCAGGTGCAACTGTACGATGAATGTGACAAATCCATATGCTGTGAGGTCACCATAGCCCAACTGACTGAATTAAATATTTTCAGAGCACTCTCGTGATACACAGCAGCCCACTCCTCTTCCTTGCCCCCTCCCACCTCCCCCCTTTTGTGTTCCTCTCCATCTCAAGAGACACAAATAATAAATTCAGGGATGAGTCTGCTACTGGAGCGTACAAGACACATCTCTAAGAGACAGCTGACAAAAAAATGTGACTGGAAGAAAAAAAAAAGTGCACAGAGACCTCCTGAGGAAAACTGAAGTCTTGAAAAGGAAGGGAATGAAGTAGCTTTACTAGATAATTGTTACCTTTTTGTTTGTTTCAGGTTTTGAGCCAGAAACATACTGGGACCGAATGCATCTGCTCCAGGAAGCAATAGCACACAGGTATGTCTGCAGTGCAGTGGGGTGACCAAACAGTTCCTGTCTCCCTGGGTAATGTGGGATGAAGGCCTGTGCTGAACAGTCACTCCTGAGTCACTGTGCTGCCTGCCTCTCTGAAGTCTGCTTACAGATTGTTAGACTAAAATACAGCCTCCATGCCTGGAGGTGGTTCTGTGGGTGCAAGGGCAGCTGGGTGGTGTTTCAGCCTGTCACTCCTTAGGAACCATACTCTCCTCCTAGGGAGAGCCTTGCCTTTGGAAAGGCTGTTATTCTAAGTTAGAAGCAGAAAGACTGTAAAGAGATTCTTGCTGGGAATGGACAGTTATTTCCTTCTTGTGTATTTGGCACAGTCTTGAACTGGATGCCACCTGATGATTGACCATAGGCAAGAGACTGGGGTGGGAGCTGTTCAGAGGAGGCTGGGCCCAGTTTAAGGAGGAATTGTTGGAAGCCTTGGACACTATCTAGCCTTATCCTTTTGTATGGTTGACCTGCCAGTTTATTTCATGGCGTTGCTGCCAGGATTTTTTTCATGCCTTTTGTAATGGACTTTATTTTGGAAATCAGCTTTCATTAGTTTAGAAAGCAGGAGAAGAACAAGTATCCTACCAACAGCAGAGAACTGCCAGGTAAACTGCTTGAAGTTCTGCATGGAACATTGCACATCATGAGAATAATAATGTTGCAGCTTGAAACATGCCCAGGGAACGTGTGTCTTGACTATTGCTCTTCCCTCCCTCGTGTGCAGCTGCCCCATTTTGTCCAAGACTGCTTGGAGCTGCTGCTCTTGTTTCCAGCTTGAGTCAGGACAAGGAGCAGTGTGGGGGGACAGGCCTGAGCAGTATGGGGGGATAGGCTTTCACACTGTGTCTGGCATGAGAATATTTGCAGAGACTCAGCTTTCTTCATTCCTTTTCCTTTTGCCTTCAGGCCATAAGAAAGGGATAGTGGAAAGATTTCCTTTGGTGCCCCTGCCTTTGGCTGAGGAAAGCCACTCCTACCTGGAGTGGTTCTTTTTATCTTTTTGTTTTCTTTTTTAATCCCCCTTGTCTCTATTTTTTCAGATTTGGATTTGTACAAGATAAATACTCAGCCTCTGCATTCAACTTCCCAGCAGAAAACAAGCCCCAGTATATCCATGTCACAGGTGAGCAAGGAGGTTATTAGAAACAAGAGAACCATTTTACATGTGGTTTGTGTTTCATGTCGGTGACATTGGTGCTATTCTGTCCCTAACCAGACAAGTAGGTGTGTCAGACAAAACAAACCAGAAAACTGGAGGGGGCAGTATGAAAAGCGTGAAGTGTTGCTGCTAATAAATGGTGCTAATAAATCTTGCTTTACAGTGGCTCTGAAACTTTTCTTTCCAGAAGATGAGGAAATTTTAAAAAATAAGGTGAAGCTTATTCCAAGGTCAATGTAAATAAATGTGTACCCAGAAGGTAGAAGGAGGGAAAGGTCTTGGGACAAGTCAGTGCTCTGTTCTTGCGTTAAGGTCTGTCATAGATGCATCTCTACCCATACACACTGTGTGGGAGATAGATCAAGCATTTAGGGTCCCCTTGCTGAGAGGTGAAAACAGTGACAGGAAGGCAGTGTTTGGAAAAGTGCAGAAGAGAATGGAAGTTGATAGGAAGTTAGCAAGATGGATGAGAGCCTACATCTTTGCTTCATTCTGTGCTTGTAAGAGGCAGACAAAGTGCACTCCCTCCTGGTGTTGTAACATACAGGAAGAAGTAGCACCTAAGAGCCAAAGAGGAGAAATGTGTCCCATTTTCTCTTGCTAAAGGCAATTAAATGAAACTCAGGCCAGTTTCATTTCAGGATTTAACGAGTCAGCTGCCAGTAGTAGGAACTGAGGTCTGCCTCAGGCTGAAGTGCTGTCTGTTTCCTGCAGGGACGGTGTTTTTGCAGCTGCCCTATTCCAAGCGGAAGTTTTCCAGCGGGCAGCAGCGGCGCCGGCGCAACTCCACGAGCTCCAGCAACCAGAACATGTTCTGTGAGGAGCGCATTGGCTACAACTGGGCCTACAACACCATGCTGACCAAAACCTGGCGCTCCAGCGCTACTGGCGACGAGAAGTTCGCAGACCGCTTGCTGAAAGACTTCACAGACTTCTGCTGGAACAAAGACAGCCGGCTTGTTATGTTCTGGACTGATTGTCTGGACAAGATGCATGCTAGTGCTCCGTGAATAGGGTTGTATCTCTTAGGAAGACAGCTAGAAGCTTTGCCTTCTGGCAAGGAAGAAGTGAAGACAGTCTCTCTGTTGGATTCATATTGAGGCTCCAAGAGGACCTGAGCAATATTGCTGTTGATATTCAACGGAATTTGATTAAGTGCTTAGAAAAAAAGAACTTGAGCTCTTGGCTTGCCAGTATCTATCACCTGACCTCAGCTTGGTTTTAAGTAGCTACAGTCCTTGATTGCCAAAACTTCAGTTAGAACAGAGGTAAAGGAGGGAGTCTGCAGATGGTTTTCAAGGGCAGTTGGATTCAGCACAGTGTGATGGTATCAGCTTCCAGTCACTGGAGGTGATTGGTGCCGTTGGCATCTGATGTACCTGGCAGCAGCTTGCCCCTTCCCCTTCCAAGGGGTACCTGACGTGTGAATATGTAAGATAAGATGTGAGAGATGCTTGTTAAATTTTCATATATGTAAATAAGTAAAATGCAGAAAATTAAGTGACCTGACGTTTTGTTTTAACTCTACAGACAGCAGTGCAGAATTGGTGAGTAAAAGAAAACAATTGCCAGAAGAAAATATTGCTTTCTATGTTGAGCTCAAAGTTCAGTGCTGGGTCATTGTCTTATAATCATGCAGGATTTTCTGTCTTCATGTCTGGATCTAGAATAGTGTCACACAGCCAGAGCAGGAAGCCGGTTACTGTCTCGCAAGGCGAGCACCAAAGCCTAAAGAGAAATCAAGGGCCACTGAACAAAAAGGGCTGCTGAGGTTATAGGCAGGTTTTTAAAATGTGTCTGCATGCCACAAGGGAAGCTGCCTGAACTCAAGTATGTAGCCTTTGTTTTTGCAGGGCTGTGGCACGAGCTGGGTATTTAAGTGCAGATTTGGGGTGGGTCACAGCCCGCACACAACACCCAGCCGTGCCGTGCCTGGAGGCTGTTGGCTCCTGCTGTGAGGTGGTTCCTAATTGGCACAATGTCCTCGACAAAGTGGAGTCTGGGGAGGACTGACTCCTTCACTGTGGTGTTTAGATCTGATTCAAGGCAAATCGTAGCTGCTTCAGTTTCTTATCCCCTAAACTGAGTCAGGATGATTCATCTGTTTTTAGACAGCACCCACCTATAGAAGGTGGGTTTGAGCTGTGTGCCTCTTCATTCAGTCGCTCTAAGCGTGTCAAAACTATCAGTGCTTGTCTGATCCCCCATTAGCGACTTAAAAATACTCTCTACTATGGCAGGAACTTGCTGCCATCTATTCTACACCATTTCCATCCGCTCTGCGCTCGGGCAGTGCCGTGCACGCGGCGGTGCGCGGTCGAAGCTGTCGCAGGGCGGGGGCGGAGTGCGGGGCGGGCTCTGGCAGCCCTGCGGCGGCCCCGCACTGACCCCGCGGTGCCCTGGCGCCGGGCAGCGCTGGGACCCTGAGCGAGGCTGCGCTGAGGACAGGGCTCGGGAGCGGCGCCTCGTTGGGGACCGGGCTGCCACGTGTCCCCGTTCCTGCGCTTCGCTGCGATTTCACAGCTTCTCCGCGTTTGGCCCGGCGGGGCTGGAGCTGCCCCAAGGGTGGGGTGTCCTCGCGGGGAATCGCGCCGGCGTCCTTTTCCCAGGAAAACGGGTGAGAATCGGCCCCGACGAGGGTTTTACATTTTACAGTAACTGCGGTCTGCCCGGGCCTGTCACGTGCCGTTTTGGAGAAATTTCACCAAATTAATTTCACCTGAATATCTCTGGACTTAATGTTTCGGTGGTTTTAACCTGTAAGCAGTGCGTGTAAACCCTGGAGTTAGTCTCTGAGTTTTGGGGAAAGTTTAATGTGTCTTTCTGAGCTCAGTCTTTTTCAACTGCAAACCTGGTGTGTCTTTAGCTTTTCAGGGCTGCTTCAGGCCTAGTTTTATTTTAAGCATTTTGAGGTCCTTAAGCCGCTTTTAACAGCACAGTGAATTTCTTTCCTTAAAAAATAAAAGCATACCATAGAAGCTAAAAATAGGAGATAAAGAGTTTTTATCTAACCACAACTTTGTGCATTGCATAGAAAAAGCTTCCAACAGGACATAATGATGAAGCAGTTCATGGCCATGTTAAAGAAGAATGAAAATGAGCATCCCCCACCCACCAAGCTGTTGAATCTAGCAGGACAGCTTTGCCAGGAGCTCCAGAGCAAGTCTCCTAGTCTGGAGAAGCTGGTTGAAGCCATGATGGGATGCAAGAACGAGAGATATTTTCTCACTAACATCCACGTTGTCCGGGCTTGTGTGTCTGTTCATATCCGTAAAGGGCAATATGATGCAGCCTGCAGACTCCTGGAGGTAGGGATGTGTTCTTCAGTTCTTCATGGAAACAAAAAGCCATGTTAGAAAAGCAGTAGTTAGAGCTGTTAGTGCAGAAGTACCTAAAGTGCAGCACATGGAGCACTTCCAGCTTGTGTAAGGCAGTGGAGGGGACAGGTGTGCAGTGCTGACCTGAAACATAGGATAAAGCCTTTGCTACAGGCACTTAATCAGCCAAGGGAAAAAATGTAACAGGGTGATTATGAGGTTGCTTGTAACAGGACTTGTGTTCTACTGTGGTGGTTCTTGAAATTTTTCACAATCTTAGGGCTCAGGACATAAAAGCGTTGGGAAGCCCAAGATTAGGGGGCTTGGCAGGGTGGGAGTATGAGGAAGGCTGGATGGTGCCACTCAGTGTCAGGGGTTTTTGACCTCTCGATCTGGTAATATAGACATTTTCACCAGGGGAAAAGAAGGAATTGGGCAACTCCCTGTGTACATGAGAGAAGGTACAGGGAGCCATATGCTTAGATAATGTTACTAGCCCTGTCAAACCAGTAGGCATCTGAGTACATTTCGGTTGAGAGTTTCTCTGAAGGTTTTTTCCCTTTATACATGGTCTGAGTGACTCTCTAGAAAGGTTTGCTTACGCATAGTTTTGTTTTAGTATTGCAAGGCAGAAGAGAAGGAAGAACTGGTGCAACTGTGGCATGAGATTCACTACCAGAGGGTTATGGAGAAACACCAGACAGATGTTCTGACACCACTGCAGAAATTCCGCTGCAGGAAGAGGTACTGCATCGTGGCAAAACCAAGATTTTTTTTCTCTGTAGTTTTCAGATGCAGAGGCTGGTTTTACACCTCAAGATGCTGCTCCTTGGAGCTTGGTTTTTCTTGGTATTTTGACCACTTGTGGCAATGTGAGAAAATTTCCATGAATGTGAATTATTCCTTTTGAGTTGTTTTTAATCCCACTTTCTCCTGTGTACAGGCATCCTCCACCTATTTCCCTTTGTCCTGAAGGTTTGAAGAATCGAAACTATTCAGAAGAAGTACGCCAGCACCTGCACAGGTTTGCTGCAGAGGTGACAGCACATCCAGACAAGAAACAGCGGGTAGGGACGTGCTAGGGATACTTCCACTCAAGTATCTTTGTCACTGCGATCAGGAATCTGTAACTGATTTAATTTCTAAATACTTCTTTTCAGAAGGCTCATTGGGGCTGGGATTCCTCATACTTGATCTTTCTCTAAAGGTTTCTTTGAAAAATGATCAGGTTCATGCTAAGTAGTTTCTCTTGCTGTGGACAAAAAGTTGAGGGACAATAAATTCCTCACTGGGTTTTTAACAGCTCTAATTTTGTAGTGATTGAACATAGGCAGCCAAACAGCCATCACTCAGCAGAGCTCTATTACAGGGATAAGTAGTTCTGACTTGACTGAGTAACAGCCTATATAAAATTGCACTTTGTTCACCAGAATGTATTTTGTGCTGACTTTTCAAATGCTGGTGATGTGATGTGATAACACAATAGGCTGTGTTGCTATATGGGACAGATTTGTGATGGAAGAGATGTGTGAATGAAATCAATAAGCACTGTTGATCACTACCTTGCCAGGTGAAGGCTTTAGACTTCAATGTCTGCCTCTGTGAAGCTGTCATTCTGTGGGAAGAGCATGCTTTGGTGAGGGCATTATCTGGTGAGCAGTATAGAATAGCAGTGGCTTCCTTAGCAAACAAATTGTCTGGGAGTGCAGGATGGAATTTGTGTTTTCTATCAACTCTCAGTTTATAAAATGGTCTCCTCAATCGGATTCACATAGGTCTGCCTGGTGAGTAAATGTCTCTGCCTTTGGAAGGTCTTTTGCTGATCTGCTTTTGGAACTGAAGGGAAATGCCTGATTATTTGGATGTGATTTTTTTTTTTCTCCCCTTGATTTCTCCCTGCACCTGGGTTTGCAGGAGGGATTGGCTCGAGATATGAACCTGCAGCCAACACAGGTCTATAATTGGTTTGCAAATTATCGACGACGTCAAAAATCCCGCCGTTTTCAGATCAAAGAGCTCAACAATTCATGTCCTAAGAGGGCTTTGGCTTCCCACACAAATGAGCCACAGGATAAAGGATCCAACACTCCACAAACTGCAGGTTTGTCTCTTCCTAATGGGTTCAGGATGTGGTCCAGAGAGGTGAAAATCAATTTTGAATTCCCTCAGGAAGGGAAGGATATTGCTTCTTCAGAACAGCATTAGGTGCTGATGGATTGAGTGGATGCTGGAGGACTCTGCTTCAGTGGAGTGCTTCATTGTTTGGCTCCAGGCTGGCACTCCAGAGGAACAGACACTGCTAAGGCCTGTGCAATGGCAGGTGAAAAGAGATGTCTGGCTTTAAAGAGGCACCAAATGAAAGCAAATACATGGGAAGCAGCAGGTTTTAGCTCTCAGATTCTGGAATCAGGGCACTCCAGGAAAACTCAGTACTTCCATGTCCCTCCACAGACACTTAACCAAACTTCAGTCACAAAAAACACAGGGGTCTTGCTGCATTTGGCAGATTGGACTTGTTTTGTTGCCTTTGGAGTAATCATTAGCATTGTTTCATCTGCCTGCATCTTTCAGATGGATCTCCTGTGGGCATCAGCCATGAACAAAGGGAGATAACCTGTAAGCCAGGATGGGAGCAGTCAGCTGTAGCTCTGTATAAGCCTCCTGAAGGAACATATTTAAAGATGCTGGAATCCAGGTGATGTATGGCATCTTTACAGTGACAGTTCAGAAATGAAGCAGCATTCAAATGTATTCATGGAATCGACTTCCATGTTGATTCCATGGGGACATCACTTAGGAGCCTTGCCACCATTGATGGAAATGTTCCATGTCCAGTCAGAGCAGTTCATCTCCAGCTGTGGAGGGCAGTATTCAGAGGTTTAGCTGTGGGTCCCCTTTTGGCAAAGCAGTATGTCTGGCTGATTCATTTTCTCCATCATTGCAGCTGTATGCCGAGCCCTGAGCTGTATGAAGCTGGAACAAGCATGGCTTTGTTCAACACTCACAGCACTGAACAACCTGTACCTTTTGGCACTGAGGCTGGAACCAGGATGGAACCAGGAGCCTGCTTTGGCTCTCCTCTGCTGCTGCCTGGAGAAGCAGTGAGCAGGGCTGCTTCCAGCCCCTGGCAGGGGAGCTTTGTCATGCACTCTTACGAGTCCCTTCCCTTTGTGAATTATTGGCTGCCCACGTGGGCCCCTTACAGCACCAGAGGAGTCTCTGGCTTTGTGTGGAGCCCAGGTGTAGAAGGTTAGTAAAAACTGCGCCCAGATTATTGACCTTTCCATTGTTGTAAACACTCTTGCTCACTTAAGTGCCCAGATGGAGAGCAGGGCCTATTTGGAGCTTTGGAGTTCTACTTCCATGGTAGTTTAATGAGAAAATCTGTTGATTTAAGGTGTCAAAACAGGCATTGTTACCTACTCTTTTGCCTAAACTGTAACCACTTCCATAAGATAGTGGTAGGTTCCTTTTAGTGTTTCCATTGAGAGAGTCCCTCCAGGTGTTGTCTGCTCGCCTCATCCTTCTGCAAGCTTCTGGGTTTTTAATGCCTGTCATCGTTAAGATATTGCCTGAGAAAAGTCCGAGAACTTCTTAACTGTGACGTGGTGCTTTTCTTCAAGCACATGTTCTCACTTTCCCTTCTCCCTCTTGCTATTTTTTCTATCTTCCTCTTTGTCTTCTTCCTGTCCAGTCTTGTTTCACATTCCCACTATCTCTTTTCTTCTCCCTGTTCTTCAGAACAGGCTTGATAGGATGCCCAAGTGGTGTCCACTTGCTTCTGCCATTGGTGTGTAGAGCAGGAAGGGCTGGAACTGCCATTCACCCAGGCTCTGGTGAATGTGGAGCAAGGAGAGAAGGAATAGCTGGGTCAGAGGTTGGGGCCATGTTATCTGTATCTGTACTTGTGTTTAATATGAGCATTTATTTCAGCAGGTATCAGAGTGCCCTTGAGCACGGTCCCTCCAGGTGGCTGTGTTGAAGCCAGTTCAGAAAGACTCATTCAGCAGTCAGATTTACAGGATGAAAGCTTAAGCCTTAGAGGAGGACAGCTAGGGACCCTGGAATCTATTCCCCACAGGTAAAGAGAGGGAAAGCACAGGGCTGCCTAAAGGCAGGAATAAAAATGATGCTGTGAGTCCAGCTGTGCTTGATACCCTGTGGGAGAGAGTTGCAGAAACAGTGACACATCTCATTCCCAGGGACTGCTTCTCCTCGTGTCCATCCTTCCTTGCCAGTATTTCTATCTGTGCATGGGTAATAATCTAAGTGTGTGTGTGTGTATGTGTGGCACAAAGGAGATTTGGAACCACCCTAATCAGAAAAGATATGACCTCCTGTTTTTTAGGCAGGTTTAGTTTCTGAACTGTTTGCTTGGTTTTGGCAGAAAAACGTAACCTGTACTGATCCAGTGAGGGCTGGTTCTGTGGGCTGGGTTGTAAGGTCTGTACTTAATCCTAAAATAGTTTTTGTAGCTTCACAACCTCATGACAAGATTATTCCATAGTGCAAGCTTTCCAAATTGGAAGATGGAAAGACAGGCACTGTTCTCTCTTTCTGTTTTCCACCTATAACAAAGGTTTCAGATTTCAGATTTTCTCTGGGAACTGAGAAATTCAGAGAATGCAAAACAAAAAAAATTCGTGCCATTTTCCATATGTTATACAACTTCCATAATGTTACATAAAAATAAACACTGCCAGACGTTATAGGCTTCCTTTAATTTACTGATCTCCAAGAGCAGGAGCAGCAGCCCCATTTTATAACCCTTCTGCTTGACACTGACCGACGTTTGTGCCAGCATGACTCTGTCAGTACTTCAAAAAGGCAGGTAGAAGAAGCTTTATCCTCACTTTAAAAACGAGGAAGCAGAGGCACAGAAGGCTTTGTGGTTTGTTAAACAACAAGTAAATGCAGTGATTCACTGGAGATAAAGATTGGTGAGGCTTTGGCCCCAGTTCCCTGCTGAAAACATTTCTGCCTTTTGCTCCTGTTTCCCACTTGGCCTGGTGCCTTGTTCACATTTGTGTCAGGCTCCTTGCTCTGAATTGCTGGGGAGAACCCAGGTCAGGCATTGTAACCTCAGACTGTGTTTTAGGATTCAGTTTTAAACAGTGGCTAAAGATCATGAAAGATCAGCAAGGCTTGCTGGCAATATTTTGGCTGGATTTAAAACTGCATGTTCTGACTCTGGAGTGAGCTCATGTTTATTTTTAAAATATGTTCTGCCAGTAGAAGAAATCCATGGTGAATGTCTCCTTGCTGGGTATATCAGTGTGCCAGGCGTCCACACACCCTTTATCATATTCCTATGAGGGGCAGGACTTGCTGCTTTGTTGGCACCTTTTGGTGAGGACATTGTTATTTGAACCCTATTTCTAAACCCTGTTTAGTGGCCTCAAAATTCCATGAATGCTATGGAACATCAATCTTTTTCAGAAGTGAGTGATGCTTAGGCTGCAGTTTCAGCCATTTTGTTTTGCAGTTTCTCTCTAGGGAGCCAGGAGAGCTCGTGTGGGTGATCTTGGGTAAGATCCCTGGGATCACCTGTGTTATAAGGCAGAGCCCTCTAGCAGAGTCAGGGATTAGAGAAGAGTATTGTCTCCAGAGTCCTCTCGAGCAGTCGTGGTGCAGTGAGCATCACTCCTCTGGGGACTCGTGGGGGCAACAGATCAAACTGTAAGGCAAATGAGTGCTGCTGTCCTGGAAGGACAGGGCACTGATGTTATCCTGGTTTTAGAGGTAAGAGTAACACAGAGAGAAGGAAATAATTTAGCCAAGATCACGTATCTGGAGTGGACTCAGTGTTATGCTCTCCTTGCTTCCTGAGCAAAAGGACCCCTAATCTACTTGTCTCATTTTTGAAGATGCTCACCTGGAAAGGACATGGCTTCAAAGCTTATCAGAACAATTCCTGTTGATTTCTTTCATGGGCTTTTTACAGCCACTCCTACACACTTGGGCTGTGTCCAAACCTCTTCTGATCTACAGGGCTGTGAGGTGGGAGTGTGAGAGGGAAGCAGGCTGGAAGCTGACTGTCTCCATCTGCTTCTGCTGCCTGAGAGGAGGGTTGGATCCAGCAAGCAGACTGGAGGTCCCTGTGGGACATAAGCAGATGCTCCCCTTTCCAGATAGTGGTGGTGTATCCTCTTCACTCTGCAAGTCGGGACAGGTGGAATGTAGCCCAGCTAATGGTTCTTGCAGAGTGGAAATCTCGTGCCTTCCATTTCAGAAAGAAAAGCACACTGAGCTCTATGGAGAAAGGCATTCTGCGTTTATGAGCCAGCATATTGATTTAGAAAATGTCAGTGCCGAGATGTTCGTGGCAGCTTACAGCTTCTGCCTGCATTTCTGGGATTCCAGCTCAGAGTGCTGGGAATCCTGCTGTTAGGCTGGCCCCTCTGGACAACCCAGCATCCTGACACCAGCAGGCAGCAAGTCCCAAACCCAACAACAGAGGCTACTTTTTGGCGTGTTGCATAACTGAGTTGCAGAACTCGTTGCTAAGGGCACTGTGCCTGTCGGTGTAAGTGGGCTGTGAAAAAGCATGAGACAAATTCTTGAGAGGGTGGGAGAGGCAGTTGAGCTCGTTTGTCATTAGGAAATGTGACTCTGAATGCAGCCTCTAGCAGAGGAGTCCCAAGGCTGATTGCTGGAACCTGGGGAGCATTCCAAGGAAGGGCAACTTGACACTTACCCTGTTGGTTCTACTTTTTTCCTATACTCTGCTGGTGGGCACCTCTTGTCTGGGGCTGTATGGACACTCACACCTTGGGCTGTTCCTGGAGGTGGTACAGGCAGTGTTGTTTCATTAGAGAGACTTTTGAGTTGGTGATGATGGAAGACAACATCCCATTCTTGAGTAGCCATGGTCTGCTACTTGACCCAGTGCCCAGAGACTGATCTGTTTTGAGAGGCTGGCAGAGCCTCCAGGGGAGTGTGGATGGGCAAGCCGTGTCCCCAGACTCCACTGGTGGCCTTGGAAAACTGTAGCAGAAGTGTAGCCAATGTTGTGTCTATGTCTAACGCCACATATTTTGACTCTTAAGGTCTCTGCTTTTAAAACATGTTCCCAAGCTAGATGTTTTGGTAGACACCTCTTTGTTTATGGAGAATGTTTTGGGGCAGAAGGAAAGGTGCAAATTGAGATGTGACTCCTTGTAAACTGCTCCTGGTCAGGGCAGTCTTCCCACTGCAAAACCTGTATTTTCAGGCCAGAACAATTTTGAGAAATGAGGCAGGTGTGTAGACAATTTAACAGAACTCTATCAAATTAATAGTCTTGCCAACAGCCTCTCTTGTCCTGCTGCAAAACATTACAGTAAGTGGCAAATAGAGCATAAATACAAATGCACTTGTATATAATATTTTTTCCAGTTCCTCTCAGACTGTGTTTGGCAAGCCTCAGTGCCCACCTGTTTCTGCACCCTGTGTGGAAGAATGCCAAGCTTTGGGACAAAGCCAGGTAAGAACACACCTAAAGTTCAGAGAAAGGAGCTCTGTGCACATGATTCCCTGCAGCTCTCTCAGAGGATATGTGAAATCTCATATTTAGAATGAAACATGTTTGATCTAAGCATAGCTTCTAGAGTCCAATTCAGAGCAAGCTGGCCACTCCCTGGGTAACATCCAGCAGATAGCAGAAGGAATGGTGGTTTTGTTGATTTTTTTTTTTCCTACTTGAATTGCTAATCAGACCTTAATTTTTCTAAATGTGTCATTGAAATGGTGGCCAAAAGATCCTGTGCAGATCCAAAGTGTCATTTAAGTTTTCAGCAATAGAGGGCTCACCTATAGAGCAATCACATGAAGATGGCTGCTTGAGGTCCTTCCCTCTAAGGTGTTTTGCACAATTTGACTTTGTTCTCTCAGACCTGTTAAAATGTTTAATGTAATTCTCATTTGCAAGTCTGTGTTATTGTTGAGGAAGAGGGATTTTGCACTGTTGTGAGACTGCTGATAGTAGTACACAGAGCAGTGTGATTACTGGCCAGGATAAAGAAGGTAGTTCCATGCTCTGGGTGCAGTCTTGTGCCTTCTGGTGGGGACTTCAAGGCAGTAGAGAATACAAGTTAGATATACTGTGCCTTCAAGGGGGTGGGAGCACATCTCTGAATTATTACCTGGAAAGGGGACACAAGAAAGCCCTATCTAAGCTGTATGTTGATCTGTTTTTTGGCTTCACGTGTGTTGGTCTAACAGTCAGTCAGCATCCATTGCTGTTTCCCTTGCAGTGTGAGCTGCTGGGGAAAACCTTTTGCAAAGAGATTACAAAGAGCAGGACCCATATCTACTGGCCTCATTATGAGAAATGGCTGCAGCTCTGAGGGCAGTACAGAACCTCTTTGAGCCCCTGAAAGCATCAATACAAAGATCTGTATCTTAGAAAGTGGCCTTTTTACCAGCCACAATGTAAGCCAGATGAGAAGGAAAGCTTTGGGCATTAATAATGAATGAGCCTTTTCTAAGATTCCCAGAGCATGCTGTCTCTAGCTAGTTTTCATCTTGCTGTTCTGCATCTTTGCACTGATTTTGCAGTGGTGAAGAAACATGACACTCAATACACTGTAGGCTGGGGAGCAGGATACTGAGTGATGCTTGTAGATGTCAAAGGGGTCATCTTCAAATCTTTGTAATAATTACTCAGTTCAGGAATTCAGAAAAGCAATTTTTGCATATTTTACTGTGTGCTCTAGGAAAAGGAAGAGACAATTCTACACACTTCCTGGGTATTTCACTTCTTGCTGAATCAACTTACTCTGGGCTTATGGCAAGAATATGCAGATATCTGGTTCCTATGTCTGAACCACAGAGATGCAGATGAAAACTTTCTTTTGTCCACATGACTCAATTTGTTTTTTGTGGGTCACGCATCCTGTTAGAACCAAAATGAGAGTAAAACAAAAGCAAACAAAAAGTTAATTCATTTTGGAGATATTTCTTTCTCTCCCTAAGCAGGGCTCCCTTGTTCAGGACATCACTTCCTTAATTATTTAATTCCTGTCTTACCCTCTGTCAGTTACTGGCTTTTATAGGAGCCAAAGCCTAGGGCAAAATGAAGGGAATTGCTCTGCCCTGAATTCCTGGGAGTTAGATTGTGCATGGATTGTGCTCATCACTTCTACACCCCCTGATGGATTGCTCCACCTGAACTTGGAGGAGAAGCAGGCCTTTGTCACTTCATGCACACAGCCCTGACCAGTGACATTCCCTCCCGTCGCACACCTTGTGCTGCTCTCTGCCCAAAGGAGCTCTTCCACCATAAGCAACTATGTTAAAAATGATATCTAGTAAGGCTTTGGTTCCTTCCTGTGTCTTTCAGGTCCTGGAGGATGCAGTTGTTGACTCACTAACCAACGACATGTTCCAGGCAGCGTGGCTGCTCTGTGAATTTTCTGCCAGTGGACAGATGTGACCTGCCTGCAGATATGCTCTGTGTCTGCGCTTCCCTGGGAAACAGCCCATTGCTTCCTTTTGTTTTTATAAATGGAAGAGGAGTCTGACAGGGAGATGAATAGAGTGAGGGAGAAGGATGGAGGTGTTTTCAATGGTTACAAAGTTTGGTTTAGTTACAGTTTTATTAAGAATTTTGCAAAGGATAGAAGAAAGCAAAGGGGCACTGTGGACTGTAGGATTTTCCTGGAGCTGTCTGAAGCTGCAGTATAGATGTTAAAATTATCAAGGCACTGGTTCTGTGGCAGGATCATAGATCTAATCATAGCACTGGCTAGATCCAAGTCCTTGGTTGCATCATGAAAGTAAATGAAGCTCCTGTGCTCAAAGGAGTAAAATTTGGTTGCATTGCCTTGCAGTGGATATTGAATAACCTTTTCTCAGGCTTGGAAAATAAGGTCTCAGCTAAGTGCTGGTAAAATACTGCTATTTCTTATCCCTGCCTTCTTGTTGTACTGCAGGAGTGTTCTGGAGTGTTCCATACTCCGTAGTGCAACAGGTGACACAAACTGGAGCACAGCAGAATTTTCAGTGCTAGGGCATGCCATTGTTTTGGTCTTTAATACAAGAAGTAGCAAGGCAGGCGCTTAATGCAGGTTTAAAACTAATCCTGCAAGTTATAGGGTGTGGTGTGGGGTATTTTCCTGAAGTGTTACTGTTTTTTAAAAAATCTGTATTGCAATATAGGTCCCCTTTGCCAAACCTCCAGTGCAAAGATACAGGAAGAAGATGCCTCTCTTACCTTTTGTTACAAAGTTTTCAAGTAAAGATTTTCACTTACTGTTTCTCCAGGGTTCATTTTTTATAAGGTCAGGGTGTGAAGTGATAATTTTCACAGGGCAATTACATATTAAAACGCAGGGCCAGCTCCCATGGGAGCACTTGTGGGTGCTGAAGCCTCCATTATTTTGGTGGATCTCACTAGGAATGATCCTTTCTTGTTTGTGTTTGGAACAGCGGTGCTTGGAAGGGTCACATACGTTATCGTTTATTGCGGTCAATAGCGGGGCCGTGAGTGAATCCGGGAATTTCTACAGGGAGCAAAGACGCCGCGCTTGCAGGGCCCGCACGGACACCCCTGAGGGACGAGCCCGCTCTGCCCTCACAGCCCCGGCCACCGCCCCCCCA
>VXBQ01004419.1:10327-28562 GCA_013400175.1 Phainopepla nitens
AAAAAATTAAAAATTAACAGATTATTTACTATGAAGAAGTGAGTGCTTAGAGTTCAAAAAGCTTTACTTGATCGCACACATTTTTGGTGGCTTCAGAATTAAATATATTACCAGATGTTGCAAAAGCTCATGAGGAGGTTAACACTGATAAAGTAAAAATATTAATTTCTTTGTGAAACTATATAGGGCCAAATTGTTAAAACTCCTCAGCAGCCAGAACTGGAACAATTANACAGGTCAGACCTTGGAAACAAGGTACCTATAACTGCCAAAGTTGCATGATGCAAGAACTGGTACTTTCTGTATTACACTCAATAACACTGCACTTTACCAAAGACTAGTTAAAACATTCCAGGACAACTGTTCCTTTAAAGAGAAATGCATAGAAATATTTTAACTACTGTACATGGTGAACATCAACTTTTTTGGAAAGTCTTTTAGATTAGACAGTTATATGACCTGAGAGTAGCAACTGGTCACCAAAATTTAGATTAGTAATTTCTTTAGTTTGGTCATGTATGTAATACAGAGGATATAAAAGTCAAAGACCTTCTGCTCATCTGGTTTTTGCCCTCTTTGCAATCAGGCAGCTATCAGATGCCTTGCATTCCAACTATAATTTTGAATAAACATGATATTTGTGCTTCATTTTCTTCCATCAGGAAAAGCTAATGAAGAAATTCATGTGCAATTTGAGTCTTTCCCCAGGATGCTGATGAAGAGGTAGCTGGTCATAGCTGGAGAATGGAGCTCTTCTTGCTGCTTATCTGCACTATCAGAGCACCAGATGCACTGTTACTAAAGCTTACCTGTACAAGAGAATCTTAGGAACTTCTCCATAGCTATGCATGGAACCCTTATGTAGATGCAACAAATACTTCAAAACCAGACCCCTTGCTAATATAGTGTGTTTTGGTCAGATTGGTAAATTAGAACGGCAATAGCAGTTACACTGTCTGTGTTTGGATTCCTGGTATGATCCTATTGGATCATCTACTTTCTAACTCAGCTACAAGCTTCAACGTAGCCTTCAAAGCTACTGAACAAAGGTAAAATGCAGCAGGTCCTGATGAGTTCAATCTTCCTAGCATACAGCACCATGTAGCTAAACACTGTCTTGAGACAAGAGCCGAAGGGTATATAGTCTATATATGTCAGAGAGTTATCATAAGAGAAAGTACCACAAACTCTACACAGGAAGCACTTGCTTTTTTAGAGTCTACTAGTCTAGTGTAAATGACTGACATTCACCTCAGCAAGGTCCTTTGGCTTAACTCTTGCTGTAGCTGGGGATGTATGTATATTATCTTAGCCCTAAGACCTGTATTAGTATTAGCTATATTGCTTGTAATTTTTCAGTGAAATACTTTGATTCATGTTTATGTCTGCTATTGGTAGAATATCCATTACTTTGTCGGTATTATGTCCATGTACTCACATGACATAACAGTACATTTTTTGCCTTTAAAAGCAAACTTCTTTTCACTTCTTATGTAAAGGAAAAGGTTATTGAGTTTCTTTCTCTTTGGAGAAGTAGCATTTATGCACTTCTACTTTTCTGTTGACTGCGTATTAAACTGTGCAACAAGGCTGAAAGGTTGTTGTATGTTCATGCCATTTCGTGGAACATATTTTACTGGCCATTAGGGCTGCCAAGTGCTTGCAAATTTCCAGTGTTGTCTTTTGGACACAGATCTGCACTGAATTTTACATGCAGTAATAAACTAGCAGTAATACTAAGTTTAAAAAGCTATCTACAGGCATTATCTACACATTCCATATATGCCGCCAGTTAAAATTCAGCACTTGTGCACTTTTTGGAATTGACCCTCCATATTTTGCATCCTTAGAGAACCTCAAATTTTTACTCTACTTCCTTTACACAAAAAGTCCTTGGCTCAAAGGCAGCAGCCTTAGATTTCTAATGAACAGAAGGAACTATTACTTCCCTTGCTGCCAAAACCTAGCTCTTCTATAGATGTTTTGTCCACATAGATTCCACTCCTGTGCAAAATACAAAAGACTGCATTTTTGGGGGTAGTGATGTTCCTAGCTGCATTGTGCTCACAGCAATATGAAGAAGGCTCATTCTCATCCACCATGAACCATCTCTCAAATCCCACTGGATAGTTTCTCTCACACTGGAATAGATTGCCCAGAGAGGTTGTGGAGTCTCACTCACTGGAAATATTCAAGAACCATCTGGAGCAATCCTGTGCAATGTGCCCTGGGATGATCCTGCTTGAGCAGGGACATTGGACCAGGTGACCTGCTGTGGTCCCTTCCAATCTGATCCATCCTCTGCTTCTGTGACATTTGTTCATCAAAAACAGAACTGGAGACTGCTGGGCCCCCTATTTAACTAGAGAAAAAAGGGCAGAATGTATAATCCATTGCGGCAACACTGTTGACATTAGATGTCACAAATACTATTGACTTTAAATGTCACAGTTATTGCCTCCTCTTGTTTCCCCTGAAAGCTCTCTGCATAGGATAGCTGCAAACTCCAGTCTTGGTGGATTCACATGGGTGAAAATCTGAACAATGCTTAAGCAGCACATGTGCCTTCACATTTCCAAACCATTTTAGTATACCCTCAATTAGATATTTGGACCACATGCTTTATTTGCTCCTTTCCTGAGAGTACATCACACGAGTTCAAATCAGTACAAAACAAAGTGATGGCCTAATATAAATATTTCAGTCTTTCAATACTATTTTTGTAAAGTCTTTTCAACTTCACTAGCTTCCATCTCTGGATGAGAGAAACAGAATTCTCTGCTGCACATTGTCTGCATACACAGAAAAGCAGCCTTCCTTCTTCACAGATCTTTTTTTAATTTACCTTACCATCATCTTGTAGCTATAAGGGGAAAGATTGGATTCATTTTTGTTGAAAATAATTTTCTTAAGAAAAAGGTGTCATCTCTCAAGTTCTTTCAATTTACCCTTTCCCACTCACCTTGGCAAAACTAATTGATTTCTATTTCTCCATAGCAACACATACACCTCAAGTAACTCACTGCTCCTGACACTCCGGAGCTAAAGAATGGCCCTTTTTAGACATAGTAGTTCAGTGCTAGATTTGATTCTGTAGTTGTTTGCAGGAGGAATTTTAGGATTGTCACCTAAAATAAACCATAAAAAAGAAAAACCTTGGAACTGCTGCAGAATTTGCATTAAAACAACAAAATCATATGGTAAGTGTGAATATTCCCTGACATAATTATCTTATAGAGAAATCCTTGCAAGGATTAAAAGGTGTCAGATGTCTACCTTGTTATAAATTACTCACATTTCTCTATCTCCAGGAAACTCAACCCGAACATTTTTCGTACCAACACAGATCTAAGAAGCTTGTCTTTCTCACATTCATAATTCCCATGATATGCAGCCCACACAATCTTCACTTCCTGGATTTTGGCCCCAACTCCTCATTCAAGCCTTCTTCAGTTTAACAGGATTCATGAATCTCTCCTACCACCTCTTATAACGGAGAAGCAGTTTTAGGTTTTATATCACTGTTTTTTCTGCTCTGCACTGAATTACTGCTCATGTTTTTCCAGTACCTGATTCTTTGGCTGCAAAATCTGCCCTTTCATGTCACAGACAAGCTCAGGCTGAGTTCACACAATTTTCCTGGAATTACTCTTGGAGGTTGTGTGTACTTACTGGAAAATTAACTCATACTTGATTTATTTCTTAATTCTTTCCACTAAGCATTCTCTACTGGCCACTACAGTGATTGAAACACCCAGTCCAAGGTGCAGCTAAAACAAGGACAGGACTACCACACCGACCACATCACTTGGATTTCATGTGCCTAAGAAATTAACTTTCAGACATGGGGTCTCTTTTCTAAAAAAAGTATTGGTTTTCCATCAATTTCTTAGGCCATGGAGGAAGCAAATACTTCAGACAGGCCTCTCCTAATTTTTGTTCTTCTATGATCACATTGCAAAAAGCACTCTACAATATTTTGAAGAACAATATTTTGAAGGCATAACGTGTAGTTGAACTGTAGAATACTGTCCAGACAAGTCTCAAACAAACTACTGTAATTTTAGTACTGGTGTGTTACTAATATGAATTGTCAGTGTTATCTAAATATAGATACAAGCAATTCCTCCTTCCCAGTAGCAAAAATTGATTATAATTCTAAAAATACCTGCTTTCTATATTGTGTAAATGGAATCCGTCATGATACTGCTCTTCCTTTACTATAAGGAAGCCACCCTGTGGCTATATAGTAATACTCGGTCACTAATTCCTCTCTGTTATTCAATTTCACTGCTGCATGTGATTGAAAAAAAAGAATGAGCAATGATTCTACAAATAACAGCATGTAATGAGGATGGATCTCAATGTATAAGCTGGTACCAGATAGAAACGACCTACTGACAGCCCAAACT
This sequence comes from Phainopepla nitens, assembly GCA_013400175.1. Taxonomy (NCBI): domain Eukaryota; kingdom Metazoa; phylum Chordata; class Aves; order Passeriformes; family Bombycillidae; genus Phainopepla; species Phainopepla nitens. Next base: position 14,740 of record VXBQ01004419.1, read on the forward strand.
GTCTGATTTTGTACTTGTTTATTCATTCTTGTGTATTTATACACATATATAGAATCATTATGAACAGCTAATTAAATAAGTATATTGTCTTCTTTCTATGACATTGGCATTGAGAAGCAAAGTTCTAAAGCCTGAAGACAATCACAAAAATCACAGTTGTTCCTTTACTATCTTGCTTCCCTTTGCTATTTAATTTTTATAAATGCTATTTGTCAATGCAATTTGTCAATTCATTCTTGAAAACAACGGCATTTTCCAAATATTTTCTTTATTGTAAAAAGTGAGAATAGGGGAAGATAAAGCAGTAATCTAGGTGTCTAACCTTTAGTTATGGATGGGATGCTGGAAGGAGTCAGGGGACCAAGGATTCTATTCCCAGTTCCTCCATATTGCTATGAGAACTCAGAACTTCATTGTCTTTATCTGCAAAAGGTGGGACATCATATTTATGCACATTTTAAGAGACTTGTGTAACAAACACAATTTAAAGAAATATTATAAGAAATTGATTACATTTTCTTTGCATTACTTTTACATACCATTTTCATTTAATGTGTTTAGTCCAGCTGAGATTGTAATAAAAGATACTGTAAGAACACCAACTTTCTGAAGAACTTCTGGACCAGTCACATACAGAACAATGAACTATCCTGGTTTCCAAGTTTACTCAAGACATTCAGGTGTGATTACTGACCAGAAAAAAATTCTGTATTTTGAGAAAATAGGAAAAAAACATCAAGATTTATCAAGATTTTAAAGTTTGCTTCTATGGCACTCTAGTTTCAAGGAAAAAATTTTAAAATAACATTGCTCTGTGTCGCATTTACCAAGTGGCTTCTTCAACAACTAAAAAATCCTTATCTGGATGCCAATCTGTATAAAATGACCATATACAGACTTTATCTTGGATCTTATGCACAAAAACAATGAGATTTAAAAAGCATTGCATCGAAAATCATTACAGCAGTTTGTCCTTTTACGTCTTCAAGAGACATAAATCAAACAAAAACAGGAAAGAGAGTGTGCCAGACTTGCAGTGGTTTCTGTAACCTGGTTTAAGGATCATGTCTTTACAGCTACAATATCCTGGAAGTGGTATAGATTTATTGGATTAATTGAGTTGACACTGATGTGATGTTGGTTTACAATTGATATTTCTATGAAAAAGTTAGTACGAGGCTAAATAACAGTCAGAAACCAACCCACAAACATTGAAATAATTATTATGAAAGAAAAATCATCAACACACTGCTGAACACCTCACAGGGCCTTTAGAACACACACTTTTCTGATACCACATCTCAAAGATATAGTAAAACTGAAAAGGTATACACAGCAATGACAGCAACTGATTACTTCCATGAAAGAAATAGTTGAATTCACAGTTTCTCTTTATTCTAGAAAAGAGACAACCAACATGGCAAAGGTCTACACAGGTCACATGGAAAAATAGCAAAGAGCAAAGGCTTATTGTATCTTACAATATAAATATTATTTGCATCAAATGAAACCAGCAGGTGCCATGTTTGGAAACCAAAAAGGAGATTTATTTACAAACTCTTTACCACTGGATGCTGTGAATGGTAATAGTCTGCTTACGTACTTCCATGAATTCTTGAAAGGATTGGTGTATTTCATCAGGAGAAATACCCTGAAAGCTATTCAATTGAAAAAAAAATCACAGCTGTGTGAGGAAGACTCTGGCTCACAGACTAGTGGATACTAGAAGAGTATTCAGGCCTGTTATTGTGCTCTTTTGGAATGCTGCTGTTGAGTGCTTCAAGAGACTAGGTGATGCTGGAATCGATGGCCATCATAATAGGATAGATGGACCTTAAGTTTGATGCAGCGTTATTAATCTTGCTTTTCTTATTATTTTGGGTCAGTAAGCTCATCAGAGGTGATGTTTACAGGGAACAGTCTACATGAGTTTAAGTCTTTGTGAGCACCTCTGTCCATTCTATCTAAAGGAAACAGTCCTTAAACGTAAAAAACATTAATGCTTCAATAAAAATTATTAATTTACTTTAAAATTAATTTGGGGTACTAAAGTTCTGCACTATCACAAAGTATAAGCAGAACCAACTATGAACCACACACATTGTGGCAGCTATGGATGGCCTACAAATGCTAGCTTTTAGTTATTTTCTGACCTACTCCCATGAGACAAATAGCTTCTCTTCACTCACTTACCAGGAGAATTCTTGCTTCCCCTTTCACATTAAACCTTTTGCTATGTCACACAGTGAAATCAGCACAGGTTCAAATGACTTGGCAGAAACACTTGGTTCGAATAGGTACTTCTATGACCCCTAAGACTTGTCAAATTTAATTGCTTCTAGAGTGGCAGAATCCCTATGAGAAAATGGCAGCACACACATGGGAATTTGAGCAGTAAAGTAATATTAATGTAATTTTCTACTCATAGCAAAGCAAAAACTATTGTGCAGAACATGTCCATTCAGGTAAATAAAAGGATGTCATTTAGAATTTTCAAAGTCATTAGTAAACCTAAAATTTTGCATGTGATATACTGAATGAATACTTGTATACAATATCAGAAGGCATCCAAAAGCATGGCATTTTACAAGCTCTGAGAAGTTGAACATGTTTTCTTAAAAGGCTGATTTTTCATCTATGTTTATATGTTTCATTAAATGTCTTTTTAACTTCAGGTCAAGATGCAGGCAGTTCTGCTTTTTCATTGTGTCTGTGAATATAATCTACTTTTTTACAGTTCTTTTTGTGCTACTGGTAGCACTATAGATTTGGTGGAGAGCAAAAGGTACACAGCAAATTGTCAATGGGTATTTACGCTCATTTAAATTTTATTCACAAATTTCACAATTTTGTGAATTTTATTCACAAAAATTACTAAAATTTGGTTTTACATAATGAATGTTTCAAGCCCATTACATAGTAGTCTCCAGTCTTTCACCAGTAGGATTTGGAATGTGAACATATGTCTGAGAATAAAAACCCATGAAAACTGTAATCAACTGAATCAAACTTCTCATCTTGTAAAGTTTATGTCCGTCAAATTATAAAATATTTATAATATTAATTCAGAACATTTCTTGGAAATCATTTAAGCAAGTTACTTGAGTCTTGAGTTTCTAAGTTCAGCTTTTCTAACTTTTCTTTTTATTAGAATCAGTTATAGCATAAATCTTTCTATTACATCAGCACACAGAAAAATGCCATGCAAGAACTTTTTCTCCATCAAGAACAACTTCAATACTAGGACCTAGTCTTAAGCTTTCCAAACAATGTAGACAACTCATTCTACAGTAAATATAAACTAGAAAAAGGGAAAATCAATCACTGCAAGAAAAGAGAGAAATAAAAAAAAGTGAGTCCCAATGTTCAACCACTGACATGGAAATAAAATGGGTTGCTGGTATATATGGGTTTTATATGTAAATGTCCATGAAGAAACTGCCATTCTCTGCCATCTCCCTCTGCTGGAAAAGTCACCTGCAGCATTCAACTGTAAAATGCAGTCAGTCTTAAAAATCCTTAGTACTGTAAGCTCTATAAGGGCAAGCAGACACCCTTACTACCAGGTGTCTTCAAAGTCAGTTACAAAACCTTTCATGAGACGCAGGGAAATTGTAACAGGTAGCTTTTTCTATATTTAAACAAACCTTCTTTCAGGTTAGACAGCTTCCATCTTTCCCATCCCTGAGATAAGACGGAAATTTCTGATCCAGAAAGATGCAATTTCCCAATGCAATTCTTTTAATTAGTGCAAAAGGAAAGGTCCCTATGGAAGGCAGAAGCCTTTCTTCCCCCCAGTTGCCCAGAACTTCAGCTAAATAGCTATCAGGCAACTGTTCAGAACAATTTAAAGGGCAGCTGACAGAGGCAGTAAGATTGTGGTCCTGTTATTCAACTCAACATCTGAACTGCAAAACTGTGTACAGCAAAAGGGGAAGGGAAGTAGAAAATTCAAAATGAGGAGCAAAGGCTGAAGCTTCATTTTTATAAAACTCAGTCTATGAACATTGCTAAATACAGATATGTAAGCTTTTATCCCCTTTGAAGCCATAGCTATTTAAAAGGCAACTATCATTCATAAGCTCTCCTGAAATCTTCCCTTCTAGTTTCTAAAAAAATACAAACCAACAAACTCCACAAAAAATCCAACATATATGAAGACACCAATTCTAAAATCATCATCTTCCATAAGATAAGATGGGCACCCTTTCTCTATAAGCAAAATCACGGAAGATATCAAGAACTTATCTCCATGAGCACTGCAGCAGGCAGCTGTGAACACCGCAGATCTGCAGAAAATAACCCAAAGGTTTTATCAGATCAAATGCTAAAACTAAGCCAATAAATACTGAATACACCGTATAAAAAAGGAAGGTTTATGCAATATGTAAATTATCCCCATTCACATTACTAATAAAGCTTCTTTTAATCTTGTATCATGTTTTAGCACTCTCCTTCCAGATAGATCACTTATAAGCTAAAGAAAAAATACAGAACTAGAAAGCACGACCAGTAAAAAAATGGGCAGTTGTTATGGCTAGAGAGAAAATTAATGAGTGACCTTGTTACAGTTACCAGATAGATACGTGGAAATACATACAAGGCTGTAAAACAGAGAACAATGAATTGTTCAACAGATCTTTGAGCTTTAGGACAAGGTCCTTAACAGCAATCAGAGTGACTTAGACTGGTGTCTAGGAAGCCATTTGAAGCCTTACGATTTCGCTGGAGTTATTTAGGCAACATAACCAAACCATTAAGAATGGGTTATCCTGCCCTATATCATGAGGAACAATAAGGAGGGCTTCCTTCCAAATCCTGTCAAATCACGTGAAATGTAAAATCAGAGAAGAACAGAAGACATCATATAATTTCACTCTACCATACACCAAAAGAAAGATACATATCTACCTATCTATATATATACATATATGTGTGTATGTATGTATGTATGTATGTATGTATTCTCCCATGGTGTAACAGACACACATATTTTTAACTACTGCCAACACAAAGCAGTACAGCAACTTGATTTATTACATGCAGATTCTTCTGCATTGTTGCTAAACAGTACACTGGTCCAAAGTTACTAAAATACTTAAAAAACCTATACATTATGTAAACAAAACATAAATAAAGACAGCATAGTTCTCTGTACCTATTGTTTAGCAGAGGTTTTTAGGAGCTCAGGAATATGTACAATTCTACACTATAGATTGCATTTTCACAATGCATATTTTTTTTTAAAGAAACAAGTCAAAAATAAATTTGACAAATAAAAAGGAGATATATACTATCATAAACACACTAGCAAACAGTCCATAGTGTAAGATGGAACATGTGCAAAAGGCGAGATTTCTCCAAACTATTTAATGAATTCATTGGTCATTTCTGAGCCTTTTCCTAGAGAACTCTCTGAAAACTTCTGACAAACTAAAGTTTTTCTTTCTCCAAATCCCCACAGGTAAACAGGTAAGAACTGTAACCTTGTTAATATTGAGTGCATCAATTGTTCAAAACATTTTAAGAAATTATTCAATAGTTACAACTTCCAAATTTTGAAGAATGCCCCAAAATTTCAAAGTGGCTCATTTGCAGTAAACTCAGGATGCAGCTTTGTCAGGTTTATCAAGGCAAGATGACTGAGATGCAGGGAAGACCATGGTAGGATTTCTGCTTGTGGAAACAACAACAGGAAGCAGTGATGAAGACAGGGAAGGAACTTTTGATGCTGAAGTATTTAGAGCATTCAGTATGGCTCCCTCTGGACTGACCAACAGTTTTTTGATAGAACTGTCTAGCTGAAACACTGGCGTGTTGCTTGGTAAATGAGAATTTGGAGGATGAACAGCAGAAACAGAAGATGTAGCTACAGTAATGGGAGCCTTTGTCACTGAAGATACAGACAGAGTTACTGCAGACAGTGGAGCACATGAACTAGCTGGAGTACTAAATATCTGGGGTGTTGCATGTACGATGGGTAAAGCATCTGCAGCTCCAAAAGAGTTCACAATTTTCGTAGAGCTTTTCAAAGGATGTTTTGGTATTTGCCAACTCAATGAATGACTTGGTGCTAGGATGATTTTTGAGATTATTGGATTAACAGATGGTACACCTTGAGGCTCTTGACCATGGTTTATTGTTAAAGGAGTCTGTTTTGTATTACAGGAGAGAAGAAGAACATGGCTGCCAGCTCCAAGGCCTTGTAGTGGAACAACAAAACGAGTATCATTAATCATTATCTGAGTTCCAGGTGCCAAAGGCATACAAGTGTTAATTACTATTTTCTGTTGAGCGGAAGGTTCATTCAACAGAACTGCTCCTGTTTTGCTTGTTACAGGTGGTGAAGCTTCAGACATCTGAACAGTAGAAGCGCAAGCATAATCACGACTTTGTTTCTCTGTACTGGGAGGCACCTGCTGGCATGGTAGGGCAGAAAGACTGGGAAAATGAATTACTTCACCTGTATTTGGTGACGGAGGGGGCAACACAGTCTGAGGTTTGTGAATACCTGCATGACTTGACACAGCAGCTGAAGTTCCTGATGACTGAAACTGAACAAGTGTGGGCAGCTGTCTTTTTGGTACTGGAAGAGGAGCTGGAACTGCTGCCAACTGAGAAACTGTATGTAACACCTTGTGGGGGGTGGCTGCAGGTCCAGACAAGCTAATGACTGGAAATTGCAGAGTAGATGCTAAGTTTTGCGGAGATACTGTTGGCTGTGTTGAAATCAGCACAGATGAAGCAAGATGTCCTGTTTTCACAGTTGATATACCCACAGTATTTCCAACATTTGATGTACAAAGTCGATTACCCAAAACTGGCCTTATTCTTGAGGGATCATTGCCACCAATCAAGACAGTAGGCTGTGCCCCAGAGGAAGTTCCACTTGATGTTACTGAAACAGATTCTACTCGTGCATTTGCTGTTGTTATTGTAAAGGCATTTTCAGCTTTTGTTGCAACACATACAGATTCATTAGCTGACACAGCAAAACTTGGAACAGGAACCACGGTACTACTTGTCAAGGATGGGGCCAAGGCCATCCTATTTTTGTCTTCTCCTTTAGAAATGCCAGAGTGCAATATATTAACTGGTAGGGCCTCCTGTGCACTGCCTTTAGTATTTACAATGGTCTGACCTATATTTAGACCTATTTTCACATCTTTTACTTGAGCAATAGTTGGTGATGAGTTTATTCTTATTGGTGTTCCTACTGTAGATGGGATCAAAACCAACTGTGGTTGCTCTGCGGTATTAACAAAGGTTTTGGTTAGGGAAGAAGGAAGGTTCTGTTTCAATGACTCTGCAACTAGATTGGTGGTTGATGGGCCATTGGCAATTTGTGTGTTAATGAAAACCAGCTTCTGAGCATTAACAGCAGTGGATGCTGGACAGGGTATAATACTGACCCCTGATGCCCCAGAGGGAGATAAAATTGGTGGATTTGTGATTAATGTAAATTTCTGAACTGGAGTACCACTGATTGACTCTCCATTTGTTGCAGAATTTGACTCAGGTTGTGTAACAGATTTTGTTTTCACTTTAGTATCACCTTGATGCTGCACAGAAGGATTTGGAGTTTTGACAGTATTACTTTGTCCGATGCTAATCATACTAACAGGGCTGTTTGGAGTTGCAGACACCAAATTGCTAGCTAATGGAATGGAGGATATAGAAGACACATGGCAGGAGTTCTCTCTTACTTGACATGAAGAGTCCCGAACAACTGGCTGTTGTAGTGTGAATTTGGTATTTTTCTCCATTGCCTGGGTAAAATCAGCAGGGAAAGCTGGAATGTTAACAGAAGAAGCTGTTGAGGGGGCAATTCCAGAAGGAGATGATTGTCCAATATGTGGCAGACCAGATGCGGCTGTTACTACAGGTGGAAGACTAGAGCATGATACTGCTGTGGTTTTTGGCACAAGAAAGGCCTGAAGTTGAGATGTGAGAGTGAAAACTGAACTAGGACATAAACTACTAGGTGAAATCTGGTCTGAGTTTGATTGCACTTTAACAATTCCAGTGTTTCCACCTCGTGTTGTGACCAGAATAGATTGTGATTCTCTTACACACACTGTCTTTAGCTCTTGCTTAGTTTCCAGGGAGTCAGTTTGCTGCTGTGATGCAAGACTATGAGACACAGAATTGGTGTTTGTAGATGCACTTAATGCTGTTGCTGGTGTCAAGGATTGGCTAGCTGTGGAAAGAGTAGGTGAAGCCAAAGACACAGGCAATGTAGCAGTCGAAACTGTAGTCTTGATTTTGTCACTTTCACTTTGGCTCACCTTAATTATTGTTGATAAATTATCTGCTGAAGTTACATTAGGCAGTGGTTGTGCAGTGTTCATGGGACTAGTCACTTGCGATGAGTGGGTAGTGTTCTTGCTAAGAACTGTAGTGGGTGACTGAGTAGCATTTGCAGGGCCCGTTACCAGAACAGGTGTTAAAGAAACACTGACATTTGACATTTTTGGTAAAGAGGCGCAGGGCATCTCAAATGATTTTTGATGTAGTGACTGAATATCCTTGGACACAATTTTTTCTTCCTTCTGCTGAAGAAGAAAATTCTTAGGTAAAATAAGAACTTGTTGCATGACTTTTTCTCCATTTTTAGGGTCAATCATAGCTTGCATTTGAATTTTCACTGAGCTGTTGGGAACATCTATTGGTACACAGTGGCCATTTGGCATTTTGTATACCATTTGTAAAGGAGTCTTTGAACTGGCCTGGCAGGGCAATGCTGGTTTTATCAGTGATGATTCCGAAGCTGCTAAAACTGACTTTTCAGAAGTAGGTATGTTCATGCCAGCAGGAGGCGACAGTTGATTTGTTAAGGTCACTTTGTTCCCAGTATTCTTGGCAAGCAAGGCCTGGATGGGTTTGGTCCCTTTCAGAAAGTTTGATACTGATTTTGCAGGATCTGTCAAGGAAAGGTACTCCAGAGTTGACCCTTCAAATTGTTTCAGCTCAGTCAAGCAACTATCTGACTGCAGACTACTTTCTGAACTCTGGACCACAGACTCATTGGTGCTCAGTTTAGCTTTCTTCCTTGGTGAAAGCTCATCAGCACTTTCATCCAGACAACTATTTAGCTTGAGCTGTCGTTTAATGCATTTGGGCAGTGTCTTCTGTATCTCTTTAGAAGCTGATTCTTTTTTCAGAACTCTGTTTTTTCCTGCAGGTAAATTCATCTCTAATAATTTCACTTCATCTGCAAGGATATTAAAACAGAAACTGTGTTTTACATGGTTTGCAACAGATACCCTTATAAAATAGTTTTACAGTGTCTTGCTAGAGGCAATACACTAGTTTGCAAGAGTAAAGGTATGTGGAAGGAAATGTCTAATTTTTTAAGGGCATCTGGTCAAGGACCTTTGCAGTACAAAACAGGGGTAATAAGGAAAGGAGGAAGTATTAAACAAGAACATACACTGATTGAAACCTGACTAGCAATGGCTGACAGTGAGGAAAACCAAACCTGGTCAATCAGATTAATTGATAACAGTATGTGAGAGCATGGAAATGTATATTCTGGCAAGGTTATCTTGAGGGGGAAAAGGGAAAAGCCAGGAAAAAAAAATACAGGGACACTGACCTAACCAAACAAAAATGGAGATAAGGTCAAGAAACAACTTAACCAATCACACCAATTGATAGGCTATCACGAAACCGCAGAGGCCTCTTGCAGGAAGATCAACTTTTTGAATCTAATACTACTATAAACCAGGGGAGATCCTGGATATGGAGCCAAGAGAGGTGAGGGCATTGGTACAGCTATACCAACCCATGAAGTGATGTGAAGAGGTAAGGGGAGCTGCAAGGGCAGCTGCAAGAGGTTACAGCCTGTGGGCTGGTGCCAGCTGCTGGGCTGGTGAGTGTCTGTATCCTCCCCAAACCCTCCAGTGTGTGTGTAGTCACTGATAAACTTCAAGCTAGACTAGCTGGTGAGTAGGAGGGCCTGGGGTCTGGGCTGGCCTAACAGGTGGACTTGTGAGTGGGGGATGCCTGTGCGGTGAAGATGTGAATGCCATGTTTCACACTGAGCATCAAGCTGGACTAGCCAGTGAGCTAGTCCAGCTTGATGCACCAGGGGGTGCATGAAGTGGTAAGAGGGCTGAGGAAGCATATAGGAGGGCCAGGTGGACAGAAGGACCATGCATTGAGGTTTTGGTTGCATGGGGCTGCAGGGGGTCCTCGCTGAGGAGAGAGGACAGGAACTGCCTTGTGCCAGACAGTTTGCTCCAAAACAAATCTACTGCAGGACATGGCTGAGCCTGTCAGCCAAGCTGGTGATGTGTCATGGATGATGCTTTGCAGAAGTGTGTGACAAAGTGGACTGTACAGATACAATCCTGTAGACATCAAGGTCAGCAAAGAAGGAGGGGTAAGTGGTGCTGGAATGGATTCCTCTGCAACCCAGTAAGACCCCTGATCAAGCAGGTTTACCTGCTCTCTGGAGGACCATGCTGGAACAAGCTTTTAGTTGACAACAAATTAAATTAATTCTTCTCAATGGAGTCTGTTTTGACTGTGACAGTAACTGGTGAGTGATCTCCCTTGTCTGTATCTTGACCATTAAGCTTTTCCATATTGTTTTCTTTCCCTAGCCTCCTAAGGAAGGGGAGGGTTACAGTGGTTGGATGGGCATCTGGCAGCCAGTCAAGGTCAACCCACCATAAAACTAAATTCCACACAGATTTACTATCAGATTTACTGTGATATGCTATCACAGAAACAGCTGAGCACAAAAAATGCCAAGCATTTAAATATAAAAGAATTTTCATCTTGGTCATGTCTGCCCTTTTCAAGTCTACATATGACAAATATGCACCACAAGCTATTTTCATATTATCACATTGACAGAGTTAAGGTAAAAAGTAGGACACAAGCTCACATGGAAAAATGAGGTTCCCAAATCAACTCAATTCAGCTCCTGAATCAAGTTCAAGCTACTTAATCCCAGTAAATGCTTACCATTGTCTGAGTGATCTTTTTTGGGAACTTCTATACGATCTGCAGACTCTGATGATTTACCGCATACTATTGCAAAAGATTCTTTGCCAGAATCAACTTCACTTTCATCATTACTCCACAATTCTCTGGTAAATTTATCATGGTCTGGATGTCTTTTAAAGTCATCATAGTCTTTCTTCAATCTAGACCTTAAAAATAACAAAACTACCTTTACTAAAAAAACACACTGTTTTAAACATTAATTTTATTTGTATTTGCTGCCAAACAAAAAGTTGGTGTAGATTTAATTGCCTGTGCCCTTCAAATAATTACAGTGTAGCCTGTCTGCAAGTCTCTAAAACACAGAAAATGTGAAATGACAGCAATGTCCCTTACGTTACTAAAACTGAAATCTATTTCATTAAGTCCTCTAACAATAACAAAAAGACTGAGTCAAATGACCATCACTGTTTTACTGCATCGATATTCCTTTTCCTACTTCATCTTTCATGTGACAAATATACCTGTATGGACTTGAGTATTAACTCAAGTAAATAGTCTACTCCTTACTTTGAAGGCAACCCCAAGAAGGTAATCAAGTAAATCTCCTTTTTCTTAAACACATCATGCCTTTGGCTCAGCTATGAGACTGTAATGTAACTTTCTCCTTAAGAACAGTTTCTTATCTCTAGCCCATTAGAATAGCTGCTACTATTATTTCCATAGGCTCACACTCTACTAAAGAATGTGCATATGACAGAAATACATAGGTACTTCACTCATTTGAACACCATGCAGAAACACATCCACTTACCTCAATACTGCTATCCTGTACACATTTTCATTGTCCCTTCTTCTAAACCATTGTTCAGAGGGGATGTAGTGGCTATTTTAGTGTACAAATACATTGAACTTCAGGATTCAGCTGGTGCTAACCAACACAATGCCCAGAAGGATTATTTAGCAAATGAATAAATAGATGATAGCAATTAACACCTTGTGTGGAACAGAATCTAGACTATTCTGGACCTAACCCTTATGACAGTAACAACACAATCTTAAATTTATTCATTGTTTAGCATGACAGTTGTTTGCATTGAATGCAGCAATGGTCAGCTTCTCCCTATGAGATGGAGAGGGAGAAGCCAAGAATGATGTCACAGCTGGTAGGGCATGAGCCTCACCAGTCAGCAAGCTATTCCACTCCCCCTGAATGAGGCAGAAGGGCAGGCCTAGGGATGGTAACTGGCTTCAACCAAGAGCCCAGAGGGAGGTCTGAGATCAAACTGGGAAGTCAATTCAAAGTTTAAGATCAGGACCAGGGTCAGGACCCAGCTGAGTGATTTCTGGGTAGCTCCACAGTAATGATGCAGGCAGAAAGTCACTCTGAAGGTCAGTCCAGATCAGTAGGGTCCATGGCCAGGCACAGTAACTGCTGTAGTTGAGCTGGAAACTGGCACACCTGCAGCAGTGGTTGAAGGCTACAGAATCATCTGAAATGGGGATCCTGGGCCCATGGACCGGCAGCATAGATGGATAGCCAGGTGGGGGTGCAAGGGGTCAGTGAGATCCAGTTGTTCACTCCCAGCTTTGACACTCTCACTGAGAGCAGACATTGAAGCCTGTATGAAGATGTAGTGTGGACAACACTTCAACTCTGTCGTCAGGATTTTGAACTTAAAGTCTAGGTGTGGAAGAACTATAGGAGCACACCAGGGAACTATTACTGTACTAAAGTTTCTGGATATAATTTTTTCTTTTGAGTGACTTCTGCTGTGAGGCCAGTGAACAACTGTAATCTGAGGGCACAAGTAACGTGCCCTTTTAAACATTGCTGCTATTCAAATACAATTCAACATTATACTATATAGGAGCAAGAAATTGGGCAAGGAAGGCAAGGAAACAGCAGGGCTGTGTAGGGAACTACTGGTCAGACTGAAGGGAAAGAGGCAAATGCACAGGCAGTTGAAGCCCGGATGCGTGGCCCAGGAAGAACTTGAAGAGATCTTGAAGAGATCAAGTTTGGTTATGCAAGGTCAGGGTGAGGAAGTTCAAGGCAAAACTGGACTTGAACTTGGCAAAGGACACAAAGAATAACAGGAAGGGCTTCTACAGGCACGTTAGCCACAAAAGGAAGGCCAAAGAAGGTGACCCCCTCTGATAAACACAGATGGAAAACTGGAAGCAACAGAGGAGGAGAAGGCTGAGGTACTTAACATCTTTTTGTCTCTGTCTTCCAGGGCAGCATTTCTTCCCACACCTCTTGAGAGGATGGGCAGCAGGATGGGAACTGGGAGAATAAAGTTCCTGCCACTGTAAGTAAAGATCAGGTTCACCTGATCACGCTCACCTGGAGAACATGAATGTCCAGAAGAGAGGGAATCGGTTGATGTATTTGCCAAGCCACTCTTCATGACATTTGAAAATATCTTGGCAGTCAGGTGAAGTCCCAGATGGCAAGAAAAAGCAAAACATTGTACCCATCTTAATAAGGTTGAAAGGAGGACCCTGGGAACTACTGACCTCTCCGCCTCACCTTTGGTGAGAAAGATCATATAACAGACCCTCCTAGAACTTCTGCTAAGGCACAGGTAAGATTTGGGACACCTGCACCAAGGGCAAGTCCTGCCTGATGAATTCAGTGGCCTTCTAGGATGGACTGACTACAACAGTGGACAAGGGAGCAGCTACAGTTGTCATTTGTCTGAACTTCTGTACAGGCTTTGACATGGTCTCCCCCACAACATCCTTGTCTCTTAAATTGGAGAGACTGGGATTTGATAAGCAGACCGTTAGATGGATATGAAATCTGTTGGATGGTGGCATCCAGAGTGTAGTGGTCAATGGCATAGAATCCTGATGGACAT
>VXBQ01004419.1:36832-48898 GCA_013400175.1 Phainopepla nitens
TATTTTAAGTTATTAAGATCGTACTTAACTCCCTCTCATATATCTGACTATTTTTATCTTCTTAACTCTGGACATACAAATGTTTCTGTATCCTTCAGATGAGAATCATATAAGCAGCTGTTTTGCTAGTACTGTGTGCTGACAGGAATGCCTTGAATTATTTCTTCATCACAACTTAGTAACTGACCAAAATCTAAAGCATTGTAAAATGTTCTGAATACATGGTAGTATTTCTGTGACAAAAATGTATGAGTACACATTCATCTCTATTGCAGAACCCACACTTTCACATTTGGAATGTAGAAAGTTATGTGGCAAAAGGGGTTTAAAGAAAGCTCCTCCAAAAAAATATATTTATTGGAGGTTTAGTCAGTCACACATGGAAAGGCATGAAAGATTAAGAAAAACAGTTGTGAAAAAAGTAGACAATAAGGACAGAAAACTGGAGAAGCTGAGAAAAACTGAAGGCTATGACAAAAATATCAAATGCTAGTGAGATAAGCCAAAGTTAAAAATATCAGAGAAGAAGAATATTGTGGAGAAGATTTCAAAAACTGAAGCCCAAAATTGGCCTTATTCATTCATATTATACAACTTACTAATACAAATGCTTCATATCTTCAATCCATCCTCAGAAGTACAAGAAGCTGCATGGATTTAAATGTGTAAATTTCTACCTCAAAATTCAGTATTTTGGGCTCATATTAGCATTTTCAAGACAGGCAGGCAAGACACAGATAAGCAATAACAGTATTTGGAAGTGACTAAAGTTCAAATCAAGTGTTCAGGATAAGGAGGTAAAAAGAGAGTATGTTAGATACATTATAGGTGAAGATACATACTAACATAGAAACTAGGCTCAAATTAAAAGAAAATGTTTCATCTGCAAGGCTTGAAGTGTGTCTATTAATACCCTCAAATGCTAATATTTATTGGGTATCTCTTTTATTGTAGCTCACTTTACCTGCAGTTTAAACCCGCAAATAGGTGTGCATACTCAGATTTCTCAGATTATAGTATTTTCTGTCTGTGTACATTTATGTAAATACAGTAATGCTGATGAAAACAAGTATAACTGACGACCCTTTACAAGCAAAAGCCTCAAGCATAGCACAGATTTCATTGGGAAGGGAGGAAGTGGTCAGGACAAGAGGAGGCAGGAATGGGGAGATGAAGTCAACCTCTGACTAAAAACTGAATAAGATTTAACCCAATAATAAAAACGTTTCCCTAGGCTGAAAATGAGAAGACACAGTAGGTTTTTCACTTCATGGTTTGCAAAGATGAGGTCTAAATGACTAAAATATTAATAAGAGCCCCAAACTATTTTTGATGGTTACATGAGTTTCTGCTGAAGGGAAGTTCTCTGGAAGTCCCTATGGATTCTTGGACAAACTCATTTTCCCTACCAAACATTTTCGAACACATGACAATATTTCCTATTTCTTCACTGAACAGAGAGGGAATATTTTACAAACTTTTAAAATGAACCATTTTGCATTATTTTTTCCATGTATTAAAAATTAAAATTTAACAAATTCCATTTATTAAAAATAAAATGCAGCAAATCAATGAAAAACCTCAGAAAGCAGTCTCCTAGTTTAGATACTTATACCTCATGAACAAATTTAACAGCAGCTTACTTTGAATCTCACAAAAAAAAATAGACAAAGGAAGTATCTTTTACCCTGGATCAATATATTCCTTTGAATAGCCCCACAAATTAATTTCTGTCTGAAGTTATAACTATTTCTGACCTAAACCAGTGAGTTTTTCACTTCAAATTTTCAGGTGTACTCTGAAATACATACTTTTGCAGGTGACTTAATGCTGCAGAAAACCTCAGTTAGCTTTCAGGCCTTTTGGCTCACCTGCCTAAAACAAATATCCATTTCTAAAGACAGACAAAGGCACTTGTCTCCTAGGACCATCTCCTTATAAGCTCCAGAAACAATAGCAGAACACAAAACCTTCAAAAGGGAGGATTTTACTTTTTTGGCTATTCAGTCAAGAATATCAGGGTGTTAGGGATCTCTGCAAACAATAAAGCCTTTTCTCCAAACCATAATTAGTTGTTACCTTGGCTGGTGTCCTTTGACTAACTAATTCTCCTTCCCTTAACCTTTGTCTGACCTTTCTCTCTCTCTCTAGGAATGGTAGCCTTCTCCAGAAGGTACTGCCCTTTATTTGTTTTAACCTTCTCAGCTTAACTGCAGGAATCCTGGGCTCCACCCTCCCTTCTTGCTCCCTAGACAGCTATGCATCTATCCATCTATCCATTAGACTTAGAAGGCATGATTCAAATCCAATAGTGCTACTGAAATAAAGTCTTGCACTTCAGTAAACAAGAAATCTTTCCATGTTCATGATAAAAACCCCTTTCATTTTACTGCAAATTTCAGCTACTATCTGCAAAAAAGCCCTAAGTTCATTATTATACTCAAGTACCTGCAGTCCTGTCAATTTCATACTGCACAATGTCAAGAAGGGTTTGAAAAAAAAAAAATTAATAATGAATTTCTGCTATGATATGAAACAATTAAGTACATACAACTGATCAACTAAGCAGCTTAATTAACAGTTTCACACACACACACAAAAAAATACTTCATATCACATGAGGGGCTGATTATCTGAAAGGCAGTAAGAGAATTTCCATTCACACTGCAAGTTCCACTGATTTGACGTGACAGAGAAGAAGGAAAAAGTGGGGAAAAAACTAGGGAAAAGTGGGATCCAAAATTCCAGGGACTGATAGTTGTTATCCTATGTAGTGATCCAACAGAATGCACTATTTTACTGCCTCTTCTCATAATAGAAATTTCCTATATTAGATAGAAGTCTTTATGTGATCCTAAATATACTAGCAAAATGCTTCCCTATCATGTGTGTTTGTCAAAATTATTTTTTCAGCAATACCACTGCAAGTGTGGAATTAAGCTATTTTGCATATCCTGGTCAATTTCAAAGTTATAGAAAATTTCTAGGAGCTCACATTCAACAGAATGGACACGTATATTATATACACAGTCTACATCTTTAAAAAACAAACAAGAGCTAAAAATGCAATAAAATATCAATAAAATTTTTAGCTGGTATGTTCTTCTACTTCAGGTTTATAATTGTTTACTACCTGCTTGTCATTTCACCCACACCTTATCCATGTAAGTATTAGCAATAAAAGAGACCTAATTTCTACTAATATCTAATTTTCATTACTGTAAATTCTGGGTTTTTTGTATCAATTCAACCTTACTCCAGTTTTTAAAATTAAAAGATGCAGCTTCATAAGTCCTAAGCAAGGTACAAGAGCTAGAAGACATTCTAGCTTAGACATTCATTAGGGTATCAGCCTTTCACTAGGTAATGCACAAAACATTACACTTTAAGTCCTCTAAGTCCCCTTTCTGCACCTTTCACATTCTTATTTCCAGGCAGGCACTTAAAAAATAGCAAATCTGACTGATTTCTACTCTCCCTCTGGATATGTAATATGTGGTAAGGAGAGGAATTGTTCAGTAGCTGAAGGAATAGACTTTTTACAGCATCCAACAGTAATATCCCATACAACTTCACCTGCTATACACAGGTGCTTTTCCTGTCAAAATCAGTCCCAGTTTCTTTTCCCCACTGACAGTCACTTCTGTTCTTACAATGACCACTTAACCTGTAGTAGAATATAAACACAGGTCTTTGTGCAACTCCATGATAAATTGCACTAGAAAACTCGTCTGGCTTGCAAGCAATTCACTGGCAGAAATAAGTAGTTAGGTTTATCACAGTCTAACTCTCATCATGCAATGGAACAAAGAATTTTGCTAGGCTCTCACATGTGATGGCACAGAAAACAGAAGCTTCCAGAGACACAGGGAGTAGGAACTATTTATTTCACAGCAGTTTTGGCTTATGTCAGTTGAAAGCATACTTTCAGTATCGCTTCAGAAATGTGTCTAGCGTTCAAATAAGAGTTGAACTCTTCAGAATTAAAGAACTGAGGTAAAATTTAGTTTTCCACTCTAAACAAACTAGAGCTAGCAAACTAGCACAAAGCAAATCTCATCATGGGTATAACAAATTCAGCAGTAATCAAGAAAAAGCACAAGGCTTTTTTTAAAAGGAAAAATACTACTCATAGCTAATTCAAAAGAAAATACAGGTGTACAAGAGTAGAGAACCAAACTGTCTTAATCATCCAAACAGTGAAAATACTTTCCAACAGGTTTATTCTTTCATTGTTGTAAAAGAAGTTTGTAGAAATGCCCAAACTTAAAATTATCCATTACTTTCCATTACACAACCCTATTCTAATTTTCTTTTAACTTGCCAAACAAAAATCTGTCATGTCATTTGTTGTCTCAAGTTGATGTTGTGAAAAGTATCAGATACAACCAGTCCAACTACCTACAAAAAATGAGGGAAAACAGTGTAAATTTATTCATAAAAAGGCCTTGTAGCTCAGCTCTTTAATTATAGTCTGAATTACTTTAAGTCCTGGAAAAAGAATTTCTTTTATGTACTCTAGAATGGTCTTCAAGGTAACAAAAGGGAGGTTACAACTAAGGAAATATTATACTTGAAAATCTTAATTTAAATTTAAATAACATAACATTAAAGCTTGCCTTTAAGGTTTTTCTCAGTAGCATGTGCTAGCAAACTATTACAACTGAAATTACCAAGGAGGTTAGCTGTGAAGAAGAAAGATTCCTATGGCTTCATCCAGGTTATTATTGCAAAAAAAAAAAAAAAATCAATATTAAATTACCATGAAGTAGTAAGAACTTTATCATCTTTCACTCAAAACAAAAAAGAAGTCCATAAACAGCATGTAAGTGCCATTATATTAAAATAAACTTTCACATTAGGTCAAATTTCCATTATCAAATTTGAAAATTGTTTCACTTAACAGATTATGCACTTCAGAAAAACGGGACAAACTCAATTCTGGAAGCTTCTGAAACTGCCACTGTCATTTGGTCAGAGCTGAAGAATGAAAGCCTGCATTTTTTCCAGTTTTTCAGATATCAAACATAATTGCACATAGTATTAGACATTAAAAATGAAACCTAAAGACTTTCCTTACAAAGCAAAACCTCATTTGACAAGTTAAAATTTATTATTATTCTCCTAATTTAACATTTTTCTATTTGTATGTTTTAAAGGTAAATATGACATTTCCCTGATAAATATTTTTTCCAAAATCAGTATCTAACTTTACTGTCTCCTCATAATCACTTCTTCAGAATAAATCCTAACCCTTTTTCTTTACACAAATTTCTAACAACACAAGTGTTTAGAGACACAGAATCATTACTTGATATAAAAGCACAACAAATAATTGTCCTTACCTCACAACTTCTGAATGCTGAATGAATTGTATCTTAATTCCCCGTACTTAACTGTTTGGGTTTTTTAAGATGGTGTGATTAGAACTAAACATAGTATTCATGCTGAAGTCATGCAACTTACTTACATAATGACATTATCAGATTTCAGTTTAAAGTGCAATTATGACATATTTAGCATTTGTCTACCCTTGAAGAAGTCCTGTTCCTACAGTTTTACTAGCAGACTGAAAGTCTCACCTATACTAAGATTATTGATACATTATAGCATACTCTAATTTTTGTTTTTTTTATCCTGTTGCTGATACAGCCTTTCTCATAAATCTCTTGGCATTCTTATGAGAAAACCAGTTTGCAATTTAGCAACTACAAAATAATTTCAAGATTAGGCTGGTATTATTCCTTTGCCTACATTAACAATTATTATGTTAATTGTCTGCACTGATACTTGTCTTTCAGAATCCTAATTTATTTTGTCTCTCTTCTACCACAGCTCTCTCCCCTATTTCAATAATTTAAGAACATAGTGATTCTTCATGAGACTATAAACTTTCACTTGAATTAAAAGCAGCCTAACATAGAAAAATCAACACTTCTGACTACTTCTTTTTCACAGAAACACCATCATAGCAGTGCCTACCAAAGGTTCAATGGAAAAAGTAGTAAGAGTTCTTAGAGGGTTGTTTAAATGAGTACTTACTATTCAGGTACTTAAACCCATCCACCATCTTAATAAGAATCACTGCCTCCTACAAAAGGCCAGACATGCTGGATTCTCTCGTCTGTTACTCCTTTGAGGTTTTCAGCTGGACATACTCAGTAATCCAGCATTTATTGGTAAAATTTGTATCTCAATCTGATATCAAAAGACAGACAGCACACTTCCTGGTACAAACTCTTTCAATAAATATTAAACAATGTAAATTTTAATAACACATGCAAAGAGGAATTAAGAATTCTAACTCACTAGAAGTTCTGATCAACACTGCATTGGCAGATACGAGAATTCCATCCTGTAATTATTTGTTGGTAAGAATTTGTCCTTGGGGCAAAACAGTCACATGTTTAATGGAGATGAACTACTCATTCTAAGGTATTATCACTATCTATATCTTGTTTTGGCATGGAGAAGTGCTAACACAGGTACTGAATACACTTATCATAAAAACATTGAGAACAGAGCATCACACAGAGGAAATATTAAGATTACAGTCCCCAGGTATCAGCCTTAGGAAGCTTCATTACTGAATAGCATAAAAAACTTAGTTGACAGGCCTCAGCAAGTAACTGACACTGGTTTATATCCATACAAGAGAAAGCTTTTAATGTCACATACCGATTTCTTTTTAATGTCCTCCAGATCTTTGAGTTCATTCTCAATCTTTGTGATTAATTCCCTGAGTTCATCAAGATTAGTGCAAATTAGCTAAAAAAACAAATGAACACAAACACTTGGTGATGTAGGACTTAGAAAATATACAGTGAAATTAAATAAAATTTAAAAGCACGTTATTACTTAGTGCCACCATTTAATTTCTATTTTCTTACAGTATTTTTAAACATAAAAAAAAACCCAAACAAAAAACAGTATTTATTGAGAGGAAGAAGATCTAAGTAGAAAATACTCTCATTCTTCAGACATAAACCATATCTCTACCTGTAAGCTTCCATTTCAAAATGTAGGTATTTTCTTAACACTTCTGTGAATGACAGCTACCAAATTTGTCTCAAATACAGTGACAACTTAGAACAGCTTTGAGTACCAAACAAGTCCCTGGTGAAATAAGTATACTAGCTTTGTAGTAATGCTGTGTTTATAACCTATTACACTCAGTACAACTTTTCCTGAACATAACTTTATGTGCTTAAACAGAGTATTCCATCCCTGGATATGTTCAAGGGGCATCTGGATCTGGTGATGTGGTTTAGTGGTTTCGGGGTGACAGGAACAGTGCTGGGTGGATGATTGGACTCAAGATCTTGAAGGTCTCTTCCAACCTTGACGATCACAAGGTAATGTAGTCATCTACCAAATCTACCTACTAAATGTATGTTTTGAAAAAGTATTATATTTTTCTAATTCTGCTCTTTAGAAATCAGCTTCTTACATTTTTTCCTTTCAGAAAACGAATTTTCTTTAAAAAATTGTCAAACAAAGATATTGTTTGTCTTACCATCATCTAGGGCAAGTTAAGACTTAAAAAAACTAGAAATTATTAAGATGTTAGGTTCTTTTGTATTATTTATTTTAAGACTTGCTTCTTCTGAACACCCTTAGGTTGATATGTTTTCCTTTTCACTGAAAACATGTTGCAATAATTTAAGAAAATGAAATTAAAAAAACTCATACAAAACTCACCCTCACTAAAATGTTTTTCTCAAATAGCTGTTAAGTATTTTTCCCAAATCAGTAATTTACAACAATACATTTTTACTTCACATTCATGTGAAGTTATAGATTTCTAGCAAATTCATATTAAAAAAAGTACCTCCACTAGTCACTATTAAAATATTGACTTGACACTTTTAGCAAAATAAATTTCAGAAACCTCAAATGGACACATGTCATTATTTTCATAACATTGTGTACATTTGAAGCACTTGTGCATTTGAGGAAATGGTGTGATTTAAATCAATGTTTATAGTTTTCACCAAGTTTAGAACAGCAAATTAATAAGGAAATTGGCAGTGCTTTGCCACAGAAAGCTTATGCAAAATTTACTTGTGAAAGGTATCTCTCTTAACCCAGAGAACAGAATTACTATGGGTAACTCTATTAGATTCAAGATGTATGTCCTGCACTTAAAGGAGTCCCAAATACCTAAAATATAAACTGAAGCCAAATACAGGCTCTGTCTGCCCTGTGAAGAAATCTATGACACTGTATTATTAAGCAAAGAAGTACATCACAAAGTCCTTGACAAAAGTCAATAAAGACATGGATTAAGGTTTTCCCTACGCAATTATAATCCATTTTTTGATGTCTGACAATTGTTACTAACTTCTATTGTTGCTTTTTATTTTCTCTTATGAGACCAATCCAAACTACATGAATGGGAAAAACAACGCAAATAAATAAAGATTAATTGCCTTGGGGCTGGGGGTGACAGGTAAGAGTAATCAAATCTCTAAGTCACAATTTTCATCAGATGAGATGTATACTTGAGGATCCTAACTGTGTGTCAATTATCTACAGGTAAAACTAGCAAGGTAACAGCAGCTGAGCTTGGAGAATTTATGAACAAAATTAGTGTTTTAAATATTCCAATACTGTACTGAAACACACTATAAAAAGGGTTCAAGAAAAAACTTTGATTTTCTCCTTCACAGTGTGATTTGAGATGAGGAAATAAAGATGCATACTGTCCGGGAAAAAGATAATTCTGAAACTTCTCTCATATGGTTAACCTTTTCTACCTTAGAGAATGAAGCTAGCATTTTGAAGGAAGGATGAAAAGAACAGTTACGAAAATAACAAAGTGTAGTGTACTTCATACATTTTGATATGGACTCTACATGCTATTCCTCCCTATGAGATTTTTACATATATTTCAGTGTTCTTTGCTCATGGTTGGTAATTGGTGGAACTTAGTGATTCAATTTTCTGCAAACAACACTGCCTTCCAACTTGTTCTGTATGTTTTAATGGGTAAGTTAAAATGAAGGCAAAGAAAAAAATGTATTAATGTCCCAATCTAGTAATTTTGTCACATTTTGACAGCTAACTGGTAGTTTCACATATGGCTCCTGAAGAACATGCCTTCAAATCACTCAATCACTTATCAAGAGGAAAATAATCTGAAGTGAAAAAATGTTTCTGTTTTGAATTATCAGAGAGAGTGAAAGCTTAGTCCCTATGCTCTAGAACACTACATGGTGACTTAGAGATTCAGACTGTAAACATTCACATTAATGTAATCTCATTACTTGTGTACATGTTAACTGCAACAAAGAAACCATCAAATCCAGCACAGTACTTACTACATAGGGACTTATTTTTCACAGGCAATAAGTATCCTGTTTTTCAACTGTACACATTGAAATCTTCAGATATTCAGTAAAATTTCAAATTCAGTGTTCAACTTTCATGTTGCGATGCAATCTCAGTAATCTCTCAAAGACCCTCATTGACTCCTAGGACTTCAAGGAACAAAGGCCAAAAAAATCTGCCCTGAACTTTTTAAGGGACGACAGGGCCCCATTCCAGCTTGGGACTCTCCTGTAATCAACTTACAAATGAACTCTTTAACATCATAGAACCATACCTAATCTGTGGATCTATTGATAAATAGTGTATTCCCCCAGATAAATGATGCTCTTTCTTTGCCTCTTAACTTCAGAGAAACTCTCTGCAGAATTTTTACTCACTTCACCAGGGTCTCATGCTTTATTTCAAGTTATTTGTTCAATGACTGTTATTTATAATTGTATTTCCTAGGAAACTGCTCTTTTATCTCTGACATCTACATGTGGAAAATGTCCAGACAGATCCCTTTCTGAGATCTGCATTTAATACAGACCATTGCTGATAAAACTGAAATTGTTAAAGATATATTGAAATAGAGCGTGCACATTCCTTTTCTCCTTAACTATCATACATGTAGGTCTATACAGCTGTGTGAATGTATGTGAGGTGAAAGGAGAAAGGATTGAGTGAAGCACCGGTTACCAAACCTAAATGTAGTCTAACTGGGAAAAAAACCCAGAACACATTAGTGTCCCTTCTGTACAGCACTATAATTACTGTTAATTTCTTTAAAATGTTAATGAGCAACAGTAATAAGAAGCTTGGAACTCAGAATAATAAGCAAGAGACCACTAAATCAGGATCTGTAAAGCTGTAAACCCACTTCTTCAATAATTTTCAAGATATTAAAACCAGGACTAGGTTTTTGTGCATTTTTATTTGGTAAAAAGAAATTTAATTTGCATCTGCTTTTGATTTGAGTTTGTTTTGTTGTTTGCAGGGCTTTGGAGGAGTTTTTTAAAGCAGCCTTGAGCTATATATTATAAAAATAGAATTCTAAATGTTAGATTAAGTAGCACTATTACCTACTGAAATTTCATTAATAATTGATTTTGATTTGTGTCACTGCACATATTAAAAGACTTATTAATACTAATTTACTCTGTCTTATAGCCAAGTCATGATTTTCAGAAGATCCATACTTCAGTACAGAACCTAATCTTATAAACTAAAGTGCTGTCTGGTTGAGTTTGGGGGTTTTTTTAGATTTGTAGGCTCAAGGCACATGAAACATATGATACTTCTTAATGTATTGACTTTCACTCCAAAAGAACCAATGTGTAGGCATGAATAGCAATG
Organism: Phainopepla nitens; assembly: GCA_013400175.1. Lineage (NCBI taxonomy): Eukaryota > Metazoa > Chordata > Aves > Passeriformes > Bombycillidae > Phainopepla > Phainopepla nitens. Next base: position 47,501 of record VXBQ01004419.1, read on the forward strand.
TTCTTGTGGTTATGGCCTCCCAGCATATGTCACAGGGCCTGTAAGCTCTAAACTGTTTTACCAAATATTTTTAAAATATACTTGTACCTTCAACCAGTTATATAATTTCAAAAAGTTTGGCCATTTGTGTATGTGGGGAAGAGTATATTGAAGTATACATAACGAAACTCCAAAAGTCTTAGTATTATTCCAAATATAAAAGGTTTAATATTTGCAAATTGTTGTAACAGTAATACCTCCTGAAAGAGGTATGACATCTCTTGAAATAGTCAGGTTTAAGTTGTCAAAAAGCTGTCAAGTTGTTAAAAAGCTCCTCAATAAGATTAAACTGCTCAATACTAATGAGTTTGAGCCTCACTTAAAACAGATCTGAGTCCTAGATTTGATCAAAAGAGCCAGAAGTATTTTTTTACGTTTTAATATCAGGTTTAAGAAAAGATGAATATACACTTAGATAGAAATACATATGTTTTATCTAGTAAAGCTAAAAGGTTGGGCTAAATTTTAGATAGACTACATAAATGCAGTTGTTTAATTAAGTAAGAAATTATTTCTAAACTAACTGTATATATCCATGGCATACATATCATGTGCTTGGAAAAAAATAATTAGACATGTATCCATTTTTTGGAGCTGTTAGGAAACATTTTAGGCACCACCACGACAATACAGACAAAGTCAGTATTCACTTAAATATCAGTCGTCTCTCAACATTGACTGTTACTACCCAATTTTAGCACAGGAAATTCTACTAGCTCCATCTGAAACACATGATCATGATGGAATCAACTGATTCAGGGTGAAGGTATTACAGAACAGTCATGATTCAATGCGAGCCTACTGGTCAAACTCGCACAGATTGCTTTCTGAAGGAGAAAAAAAACATTAGCCTAAGGAGAACTTCAATTCAAGCAGCCTTGCATACATAGAGAGCAACTTAGAATTGAAGTGCTGTAACACTTCTACTACAGCACCACAAAACCACATTAGCATAATTAATACTCTTGTTGCTTTCTAGATCTTAAGAGGTCCTAGAGGCCTAAAAATCCCATGCTGATAAGGAGTAACAGTTGCAAGCAGAGTAAGCACAGTTGCCTATACATTTTTTGCAAGTCCTTCAGTTAACCAAGCAAGATTTCAATTCAAGAATCACACTGTCACACCTCAAACAAAACCAAGTAATTTTAACCCAGACAATTATATATACCTTAAAAATGTCTTTATCAAGTCCTAGTTTTTACAGGTTTTATACGGTAACAGATATATCTGGGATCATAAACAATACTGAAAATAGTGTTCAAGCTGCACAACATAAAAATGGTAAAATATTTTCTACCAAGAGAAGGTGAAATGTACTTTCAAAAATATCAGTTTAAGCCTTTAAAACTAAAAGAACTT
>VXBQ01004419.1:49129-68262 GCA_013400175.1 Phainopepla nitens
CTTGTAAGATTAAAAGAGAAAAACTTCATAATGATGTTCATTGTACTTTATTAACAAAACCAAATTACATACAGAGTTGTAAGTAAAACTGCAGCTAACAGATGGTTTTCAGTAAGTCGTGTAAACATGATGAATCTCAACTAGACTCAGCAGAAGCAAATATTGAACAAGTATCTGTGTACTGCAGTGGTTTGTGTAGAGTTGAAGGAAAAAAAAAAAAGCCTACTACAATTTCAAAAATACAGCACCTAAAAATCTAAGTCATAAAAATAACATTGACACCACTCTTCTGAAAGAAGCGAAATCCAGAACTTAAGACACAAACAGAAGAAATATGGCATCTTACCTGCAAGATTTGTTTCTCTAACACTCTAAAGAATCACACATTAGGATCTGGGATCTCTGTATCTAATAGTAAAAATATACCCTCAAAACACAAGCAGTATCTAGAAATCCCTGATTGAACATACTGAATTTACCAAGGAAATTAGATTGTTTTGTTTTTTCTGCCTGTAGCAATACCTAACTTTTTTAGAAGAAGGCCAACAACTTCCTATAATGCACTTCACATGCANTTAGTAATATTTCCAAGGTCTCTATCAGAAACTAAAGGACTTATTTCATACACATTCAGATTTCATGTGCTAAAACAAAAAATTAAAATAATTTACCTGAAATTCTGGTATGGTAGACTTTCTGACACCTTTCCTCTTCTTTATGATTGCTTTTTTAGATAGTGATTTTTTTCCTTGTAAGATTAAAAGAGAAAAACTTCATAATGATGTTCATTGTACTTTATTAACAAAACCAAATTACATACAGAGTTGTAAGTAAAACTGCAGCTAACAGATGGTTTTCAGTAAGTCGTGTAAACATGATGAATCTCAACTAGNATGGTTTTCAGTAAGTCGTGTAAACATGATGAATCTCAACTAGACTCAGCAGAAGCAAATATTGAACAAGTATCTGTGTACTGCAGTGGTTTGTGTAGAGTTGAAGGAAAAAAAAAAAAGCCTACTACAATTTCAAAAATACAGCACCTAAAAATCTAAGTCATAAAAATAACATTGACACCACTCTTCTGAAAGAAGCGAAATCCAGAACTTAAGACACAAACAGAAGAAATATGGCATCTTACCTGCAAGATTTGTTTCTCTAACACTCTAAAGAATCACACATTAGGATCTGGGATCTCTGTATCTAATAGTAAAAATATACCCTCAAAACACAAGCAGTATCTAGAAATCCCTGATTGAACATACTGAATTTACCAAGGAAATTAGATTGTTTTGTTTTTTCTGCCTGTAGCAATACCTAACTTTTTTAGAAGAAGGCCAACAACTTCCTATAATGCACTTCACATGCAACTGTGCCATATACAAACAGATGTAACAAAAATTCTCTCTGAAGGTTAGGCAAGTGCTATACTGCCTGCAGTAAAGGAGTTCACAAGTCATATACATTTCTCAAATCAAGTAGTTTTGTCACCAAGCAAGAGAGCAAAGTTTCTTATATGGTTATTTCTACGTTCATATGGTAAATTGTCACTTGTAAAAACAAGATCGCTTTTAACTTGTTCACTTAGGCCAAAACCACGACTCTAACATTAAGACTTCTTCACATCCAGGAGTCCTAAAAAATAATTAAAAACCTTAAAAAAAAGAGAGAGCTTGAAGAAAATAATCATCCAATGTAGAATTCGTGGTCAACTAATGCGATTGCAGGCACTTTGCAATAATACAAGCACAGGCAGATTCAATATTTATATTAATGAAAATATTGGCAAAAATTGCACTTAACCTTCCTCCTAACAGATGTTTTATGTGTGTGCAAATGCATAGGTACACGTACATACAAATATTCATAGGTGCCTATGCATCTGTATTACCAGTTCATTACACTGTGAGTCTCCTGAACATCTTACCTGACTCTGAAATAAATACACTTACGGGACAAGGCACAGAGCTTGAAGAATCTAGATCTGAAACTACACATAAAACCAAACTATATTAGAATCACTAAAACAACCTAGAAACTATCCATACCTAACATATTAAGAAATTTAAAGAGCCCTCGGCTACCAAAAGTAAATACTTACCTATTTCACACTGGAGAACAAGTAATAAAACAGACAAGCTTATTTATTAGAACAATAATCCAAACATTCAGACAATGGGCAAAAAAGTCAATATTTTTGTTATATCCTTTATGAATACAGCTGCACGCTACTACTGAAAAGAATGCTGTTCATTGAAAGAACTAAAGTAGATGCTTAGAAACTTTCTTGACAAATGGACTCAAAAAAAAGTCTGGTCATATGGTGGCTCCTTGCTCTAGCCCTTTTAAAAAATGTTACCTGTAAACAAAATTAAAAGACAAAAATAAGGCAGCTAGATTGTCTTGCTTCTTTACAAAAAGGAAAATTTTAATATGCTTAAAACAGAATTTGCATTTTACTTGAATATTTTCAACATATTTTTCAACAAGTATGTACTTGACTATTTTCAGCATCCAATGCTATATGATGTATGATGCAGTGTAACTCAAGAAGTAACAGCTAAACAGAAATATTCCTTCTCTTTTCCCCAGCATATCCTAATGAAAACGAGGAGGTAAATTTTTAGAAAGAGTTATAAATAATTAGAAACCCAAATAAAATAAACATTTCTTTCTTCACATCAGTATCTGAAAAGCATGAAGTAGGAAAATATGGAGCTACAGACAGACCAAGAATTAAAAGAAACCATCTAGAAGCACGAGAAAATGAGCCTTACTCATTAAATTAAAAACAGAGTCTGACATATCATAAAGCATACCTGTTGGAAGATATGTACCAAAAGACCTACAGAATTCCCAGGCTGATAACTGCCATGAGCCAAGTATGTCTCTGTATAGAGCAGCACCACAGTCTTTTTCCCATTTTTTTTGACACCAGACACTATGGTGCAGGCATTTTTCGATATCATGTATTAGAAACTAAAAAAAACTACAGATGCTTGTACCTGAGAGAATTAATATATACAGCAAACTACTTATGCCAAATTAATCTTCTAACTTAGTAACACCCTTTTAAAATACAAAATTGATATTACAAAGAAATGTAGCAGTAGTAGTGACAATTTTTCCCTTTCATAAAAGCTTGTATTTGGTTTTCTAAAAATCATTTCTCAGCTTTAAACAATTGTAACAGAAGCCAAATCTTTCACAATTGGCAGTTATCTGTAATTCATATGTATTACATAGGTGAAATACATTTTTAAAAAGTGTATAAAAATCCAGTTCTGTAACCCAGAGCTGTGATGGTTTCGTGAATTTCCACCCAGCACTCAGACTTGCAACTGTGTAATAAATTTAAGTATCTTTTCTATGTAACTGAAATAGTGGTTGTTCTCACCCAGCTACTATCCCTCTTGGGATAAGAAAATCACTAGTGAGAGGCAAATTTTCGAGTCACTCCTCTGAGGTCTGCTAGAGATCTTGTGTCCATAATCCTGGAAAAAGAAACTATCTCAAGGGCTTATATTAATTCCTGAGCAGATGGAGCAATGTTTCTGACAGCAGTTAGATCACAGTGCATTTTGAATAATGGTGCACTGTGCCTTTCAGAATGTACTCAATGTACAAGTACACTTTATTACTGACTAAAAGCAATCAATTAGAAAAACCTTAGAACCTTAGTAGAACCTTATTAAACCTCAGTAGAACCTCATTAAATTCTTACTAGAAAACTATTTATAATTAAGAATCTCATATACATAATCTGCTTAGTTCACCTATTCAATTCTGCACAGCCTGCTTCCTGCCCACATTTAAAGATATTCCAGTGCAACTTTACCTTCACTAACAATTTATTGTGCCATAATTAGCAGTTATGTCTCCACACAGTCTTTTCCAAAGGGCTCCACATATCAGTTTGGTTTCAGTTCAGAGTGGAAGAGACTATGAGGCAACTCACCCCCAACAGGAGTTCATAGGAAGTCAAGATTTTATTAACCAAGAGCTCCTTAGAGAGGTCTGTGAAAATTCTTAGACATTAAACTTAAGTTTAGTAGGTCCAGGAGAAATCTGACTGCCATAGGTTCTCCTTTCAAGCCGAAGCAAATTCTAAGATATTGTCAGTGAATAGATATGCAAGCAATTAACAAAGTAATATAAAAACTAGGACCTGAATACTAATTATGAGCATCCAAAAAACACACTAAGGAGATTAGATGCAACTAGAACATAAGCCATCTCAGGCTGATCTTGCCATCTAAGGGTGAAGAATGGGAAACAAAGAGATAATTCAGATCTCTTCTAGCACTATTTTTGGCATAAAAATGAGACTAATAAAACATGATGCCCCAGAAATGTTCTTGACACTTGTAAATTATTTCAGCAAGAACAATACAACCTATTTATAACTTTTTCTACATTGGGACCAATGTGATTTGAAAACAGAAACATTTTTACAATTCTAATAAAACCTTTTATTATGAACTCTGGTATTTGAGTTCTTGTGGCTTCTCCTTGAAGAACAAGAGCAATGTCAATCCATCCTTTAAATTCTAAAGTGACAACATAGAGCAATTTTGAATAAAAACTTATTTAAACAATTTTTTTTTTTAAGACTGCGACATCTTTCTTGGATATGGAGCAGAGTCTCACTATCCCAGATGGGGCAATAGATGCTTTTAATATCAAACACTAACTCAGTAGTATTTGTCACGGTAGAATACAGTTAAGTTAGCCCTGTCCAACTGCAAGAATTTCTGTTTTTTCTCTACATTCTAGCAGCAAGTACAGTGTTCTCAAGTTAAATAACAGGCCCTGTATCTTTCTGTTAACAAATTTGTATGACACACTTCATGTCTTTCAAAGATTTGGCAACTACTGTACACATCCTATTTCCTTTTAATCTCCTGCTCTTCTATCTTGCTCCCTACAGCTCTTCTTTTAGAAAAGGAAGTTTCCATATTGACACAGCATTCATTTTTATATAGTCAAACGAGCCTGAGTCGGTCTGAACAAGTGCATTAATACTGCCGATTCACAGAACAACATCTGAAACCCTATAAAGCCTCAGTGGTACCTGTTCCTGAAGACAGTGACACTGAAGCTTAACCCATGGAGTACATTGTCACTTAATGTCTTCAGCGTGATCAACAGGCTGTTCCTTTATCTATGGGCCAGGCAATGCAACAAAGTTTTTACAACACTGGGAAGTCTCCAGAAGGCTTCTGAAGATTAAACTCCCAAGGACAGTAAACCAGGTACTACAAAATTGCTGCCAGGCTGTTAAATTCATTTTCTCACATTCAAGCAATGCTTGACTTCATAAACAAAAGTTAACGGTACTCTAAAGAAATAAAATATATAGTAAAATGGACTTCAAGCAGGTTGACTACCATGAATTTTCCAGAGCATGAGTATATGGTACAGAATTTACATCCAAGGTTCTTCTAAAGTTATGTGCAGTATTGATGTTTTCTATACCAATCAGAATAAAAAGAGATTCAATTTACACTTACTTCAACCTCTGCTTCAGGCAGATCACAGTTATTTCAAGTAGCCTCTGGTCCCTTCTGTTTTCTCAACCCTACAGATGTTCTGAATTTCATCCAATCCCTGTTTCTAACATGCAATTGTAGGATTCTCACGCTCTTGTACCGTGCCTTGCAATGAAACTTACCTAACTCCAGTAAGAAAATAACATTTAAAACTTAATGCATAGCAGGCAGTTGTTTACAGAACTGCTCTGACTCTGTTTTTCCATTGCATTCAGTACTATTCTGTCAATAAGACTGACACAGAACACTGCCACAATAACAACCATCACCTTGTCTCAAAGACATAGATTCAGTAAAGTGGTCACGCCTTCTGTGTGTGACACATAAATTGTAAGAAAATACACATAAATTGTAAGAAAACTCTGTCACTATGGTAAAGGTCATAACACCTGGTAATGGCAGGTATTCTACAGTTAGTTCTGCTCACAATATTTCTGTGAAGTTTTCAGATGGAAAAACTGCATGACCAGTCTGTATTCAGTATAAGCACCACTGCCAAGGCAACTCAGGAATATGTAAATCATCTCAACAGAAACACAGACTGAGACTCAGTTACATTTAGCTGCTTAGGAGAACCAATAGCAGGAAAAAAAAAATTGTTGAAAAGTAATGAAAGGTACTCACTTTTACATTCCTGATGTTCTCTTCTACTTATTGTACTTTTAAAGAACATTGTAAAGAGTTATTATGGCTAGGATCAGATTTAAGTCAGGCGTCTTTGTGGACTCAGAACAAGCTTTAGTAAACCACTTTTTGTGCTCTACATCGTAATAGAATCTTTAAACAGAAGATTAATTTCAGACAGTCTTTAAGAAATTCTATTTAGCCTTAAACATTAGGTAACATTACAAAACAACAAGGTATTAGCACGAATTGAATCCAATCCTATCTATTTCAGCCTAGCAGCTACAGGACCCACGGACACTTTACAACCACAGGAACAAAAGTGCTTTCTTGCAATGCTGTAAAGGTATTACAAAATTTTCTCCAGCAAGGCCAAATGAAGAAGTAGTCAGAATAAGATGGGAAATGCCTCAACGTAACAGGAGATAAAGACAGCAGTTCCTCAAACTAGAGACCTTGTTTGCCATTTGGCTTGTTATTCAGTTTGCTTGGTTTTAAGAAGACTCATAACAGTGATATATTTGGAGAGCTAACAGTCACAAAGGCAAACATAAAATACATTAGTTTTCCTGCATTCTACATATATGAACTTCAACTGCAACTCTTAAAATTTCTGTTTAGATGTGGGCAGTGAAATATTTTGGAAGGAGGAATTTGTGATTTAAATAGTAAGACAGTCCTTTGGGTGTTACGTGCAAATATTTAGGATCTAAATATTATTTGTTCTCTCAGCTGTATATTTTGATTTCTAGCTACATGCACTGTCATCAGGCCTTGGCTAGCTTCTTAACCTTTAGAAGTCATTTTTTTGTCACCCAGATTCTTGGTTTTGGCTTTCTGCTTTTAAGATAAAATCCAATATTTATCTGTCAGTCTACACTGTTCTGAAAAGTAGCCTGTCACTTCAAAAAACATAATGTTTGAAGGACTCTGCCAAAATCTAGCACAGATAGCTTAGCCCAGGACTCAAAAGGACTAAGCTTTTACATTGCTTCATAAGACATCAAAAATACTACAGCACCTGAACAATTTGAACTGACTTAAGGTTTTTGTAACTTTATTGTTTGCAAATACCTTTGAAATTTTCCAGTGAGTTAACTGAAATCTGGGTTGTTTATCACTACACTGAAACATTTAACTAGATGCTGCCCAATTCTGTACTAAAAATGTCATCAGCATAAATTCTGATGCTGACGCACCCTGATTGTCGGACTCAGGCCCACAGCCAAAGCAGTAATGTTTGGTGACCTAAGACTGCACAGCTTCACTATGAACGACTTTAGATTCACCATCTCATGTAATTACTCCGTGTTTCTTCATAATTTGGATAAGGTAATATTACCAGAAAATGGAGAAACATTTCCACAATTGCTATAATATAAGATACCATAAGATGCCTTCAAGCGACACTCTCTGATGCTAACCAGTCAGTCACATTCATTCTCCTAAACAGTTTTTGCAACAAATTAACTCTTCCAACTAATTATGTTCTCTAAAGACAAATTCTGCAAATGAATCAACAGTTTAATCAGTTGATGTTTTATATGCCTGTGTTATCGGGTAGGTAACTTTTACTCTAAAATTAATATCCAAATTGTTGAATGCAATAAAGCTCTCCTTTTTCACAAAATCATCAAAATTATCAACTAAGAAAACAACTTTTAAAAAAAACCCTGTATCCTCCTAATTTTTACTCTAAGTAAAAATGTCAGCTTACCTGACTTGTGCTTCTTATGTTTTGCTTTCTTTTTAATTATAAACAACTTGTTCTGGATCTCAGATTTATATGATTTGAATGGATGAAGATGAATTTCACGCTTTCTTTGCAAGTCATCAAGTTTTCTCTGTAGATTTTCATTTAGAATATCCTTCAACTTCTTTTTTTTCTTTTTCTTCTTTTTTGCCAGCATCTTATTCAGTTTCTTATTATTTTGCAGTAAAGTCTCTAGCACCGTTTCTTTAGCAGTTTCATGGTAATTTCTGCCTTGGTTTTCATTATACATGCCATTTACATGCATTTGGCAAGCTTTCAGTGTGTTCTCCTTGAACGGACTCAGCTCAGATCTTATTCTGGCCATTTCAGTGCAACCTTGTCCATTCTCCACATCTGTTATTTCTTCTGAACTAGGGTGACCACCCATATCAACAATCTCTCCTGAAGTAATTAAATTCCTGAAGTTCTCTTTATGACAGCCAGGTTTTATTACGTCACAAACTCTTGAGGCTTTTACTTCACAGTCAATCTTCACCTCCTCCGTAGTGACTCTAAAGCTACTACCTAAATGTTTTCTTTTTTCTGGACAGGTAACAATGTCCATACTTTTCTCTCCTTCTGTCTTGGAATGACACAGCAGTTCTCTCCCAGCAGAACTGACTTCCCCATTGCTTTTGCCTCCATATTCATGTTTTACTCTTTCCGGTTTAATACGTGGCACTTTTTTAACTTTGATGGGCAGAGATGGGAATTCAGGAGCCTGGAAAGGTTTTTGTTTGTAAATTCGAACATCTGCACCGCAGAACTGGGGAAAGTGAACATAGGCATTTTCGAAGCAGTCATAGCCAAGAATTACTTCTCGGCATTCATGGATAGGCTGACCTAGCACCGCATCCTGAACATCCTTTTGTGTTTCATACACAAAGTCACAGAGACCTTTTAGCAGCCATACTTTTTGGTAGAATGGTAGCTCATGAAATGGTTTTTCCTCCAGGGGATTAACTTCTCCTAGCACTCTGAAAAACTGGGGACACAATCCAAGTTTTTCTGCAGCACCATCAGGATTGTCAGTCTGCCCCACAACAGTATACCAGTGTTGCACTTTCTTTCTGAGTGCTGCTTCCCAAGTCCTGTAGGAAAATGTAGGCCTGCGATGTAATGTAGGTCTGCGATGAGGAGGACTTAACAAAGAAGTCATTATTTTAGATAAAAAAACATTACACTGAGGCATCAGAAGACAACGTTCCAATTCATAGAATACTATTTCAGGTAAATTTAAAATCTGTTGCGCTAAACAAAGGAAATGACCAATAGCTGGAATCTCCCACATTGTCTCCATTCTTGTAGGTGCTGCTTGAGCTAAAAGTGATTTTTCCCATTCTTCTATTTCTTTCTGACTAGCTTCTTCTGCTTCTTTTCTTTCTTGATCTCTCTGCCTATTAAAAGAAATTACAAAAAAAAATTCAGATATTGGGTGAATAAAAAGAAATGAGAGAGGAAAAAAAATCTGAACTACAGTATGTCTAACATACTTATCTTGAAGTTACACAGAGCATAGTTAAACAGAAGTTTTACTTCAGTTCCTCTTACTTTGCAGGGCAGAACGCATCAAAAAAAAGGCAAATTACTGTCATTTTTTCTATCACCGCTAGTTTAAAAAAAGGAAAAAGATAAGAAAAAACCTGGCATATATCAACAATTTGAGTTGTTTACATTTTCAGGTATATAAAAAAAATATATATTTCCTTCCTCAATCTCTTTTCATCAAAATTAAGTATTTCCAACAAACTAGCCATATAAAAATCTCTGAAACAAATTCCAGGTAAATCTTGTTTTCAAATGGTTGCCCTGTGGTTCATGTCACCTGCCTTGTACCTCCCTTTCTAGGCACACAAGTAGACATGCCTAACTGCTAAGTGCTTCATTTACACCTACAAAAGCCATCGTTCCTCCCACCCAAAGGTGTGCTGTTACTAGCTGGTTTGAAATGGTGGTCAAAAAAGACACACGTACCAGGACCCACAAAGAATGTGATGGAAAATAATACCAAAAATAAAATGCTATTACATTAATTAGTTTGCCCTCACCTGAAAAAAATGTATTAAATTCTGGTCCCCCTATCTAAAATTAGGATTGAGAGGAAATAATTCCCATTCAGAGAAAGAGGTTATCAGCAACCAGAGGCATGTAAAAACTTCTGAGTAATCTGGGAGTCCACACAAAACACTAGCAGGAGGAAACATGACAGCAGTATGTAAACCTCAGATGATAGACTGGGAACTTCTATTTGCTTTTATTTGTAAATTCATCACGAAATTTAAGGGCAACATATGTTAGAAAAAGTAATGCTTCCATTTCAGAGAATCAATTACATGTAGCTTACCATCTAAGATATAAGATATGTCAATATATTTCCAAAGCAGAAAACTGGACATCTGCACGAATCACATAAATATCAAAAGTTACCATCAGAAGGAAATTTAACACTGCTGCACTAATAAACTAACATTTTTGCCTGAAGGCACAACCAGATTCCAAAAGACAGGATTAGGATACAGTCGTACTTACAGAAAATTTTTTTAGAGCTCATCCTAAGCTTCTTTTATCTTTTTCTCTGAAGCTTCTATCACTGGTGAAAATTACCACCTGCCTCCAACACAAATATGACCTGCTATTGGAATTTACACATCCTGATTTCCAAATTGTGAACCTCCAATTTCATTTCTTCATAAACAAATAACAAGTAAATGCCATGTATCCATTCAAACCATCAATGCCTTCCAAATTTCGCAGAAGTGTGATACATTGATAATTAATATCACTCGTGATAAACTAAAACGTTTCTTTTGACATGAAGCTGATAGTGGTTTCTCGCTTGAAGGGCATGTATTTCAGGCTTTAACTATTGACTAGCTACGTTAACAATGTAAAAAATGTAGCTTTGTCCAGTAAGACTCTACTGAATACTTTATCTTCTGTAATAAAATTAAATGTTCAGTGACTTGTTACCATAATTTGAACAGAAATCCGTAATATCACATATGTGCATTCTTGTTATTTATATATCTAATAAGTTCAGAAGGACAGGCTTACGTAAAATATAAAAGGTAAAAGCAAACAGGTCAGTAAATTCTTAACTGCAGTCTCCCAATGCAGCATAAACCTAAGAATACAAAGGATGGAATATAAAGACAAAATCTTACTTTTCAGCACAAATTTCTATTAGCCATTCTTGGTGAATAAACCACTAAAATTCAACAATACTACTTGCACCTATAAAATGGGCATTATTTTTATCCTGATTTATGTTCTATTTAAATGTGTGAATATTGCATTGATATAATTAATAAAAATAAATGAAAATAATAACTAATGTCCAAGTGAGGCAGAGGAGGAAATTATGTTAAACAAAAGTGGTCACAAATATAAATTTCACAGCACGCTTAGATCCCACTCCCTTGTTCCTCCTAAAGGTAAAACGTACTTCCTAATAACCTCCTGCCTCCAAAAGGTGTGAACTCTATCCATATAGTAGGCAACCAGACTATACAGTGAGTACATGGTGAGATGGAACAATTGTAGAAACAATTTCAGTATCATTTAATAAAAAAAAGCTGTAGGTGGTCCAAAAATATCATCTTCACGAGCAGTTTCACTTTTTACTTGGTAAAAATACTTTTTACTTGGTAAAAAGTAATACTTTTTACCAAGTAATAATTTAAATCAACGTAGAATTGTCAAAATAAATACAGTACCCTAGATTTACCTCTGCCTAGATAAAATTACAATTATTATATCAATTTTAAGGATGTTTTAAAAGGTTCTTTAAAAAGAAAACTGTAAGTTGTTTCACTTGTAAAAAGTTTGCTTTGTTTTTAAGCTATTGTTTTATCACAATATGCGCTGTCATTCCATTCTCAGCAGACATTCAAGAAAAAATGTAAATAATAGCACACTTTCACACCTTCATTATTAAGGTCTTCCTGCTAGCACCTTTTGAAGGTCACAGCTCTTTCCTGGGATGGTCTTTTCAAGAGGATAAAGGGAAGTAAAGAGGGAATAGGACAGAGGGCAAGGGAGCAGGGGTGAAGGAAGAGAGAAACTGGAGAGGGAGGTAAGAGAGAGACATTTGATATCTTAGTGGCACAAATATCCTCATACGGAGAAATTCTCTGGACGTATATGTTTGGCTTTCATGCTGACAGCAACTGCAAAAAAACCCTTATTTTTATACTTCTATTTACATTTACCAGAAATATGTTTGCACACATGTATGGCACTTACAGTAGTAACAGAACTATTCTGAGGTGAAGCTGATCTTTCTAGACTAACAACTGCCATATATCTAGAACACATCTGCAGCTGTTTTTTTCGCAGCTCTTGAGTGGCATCTGACCTTAAAACTCAGCAAACATGATACTCAAGTGGAGATAACACCTAAAACAGAGTCCAGAGATAACTCCCTACTCTTCTTATCATTTCCTCCCTTATTGAAGGCAGCAGATACATATCATCAGCAAATTCCTTCTTGTTTGCAACAGGAGATTTCTTGGTGGGGAGAGGAGACAAAGACTAGATTTTATTTTGTTCTCCCAATTACCACGTCTAACCTATTTAGGTACTGATTCACAGATAAAAGGTCAGACACTGGAACTCTTAATGACAAGACACAGAACTGTTTTAATTTACAATAACTTGTTTCTACAAACTTTCTTTTAAAAAAATAAAATAGAAAGTTACATACAGATGAGCAATATTACATATTATTCTAAATTAAGCCAAGATTTAGTAGTCAGAAGATACTAAATTTGGAGATGCCCATATAACCTTATTTCTGTATCTCAATTATCTTAAATCATATTATTACATACTCTATATTTTTCCATTGGATCCAGTTAATTTCATACTAACACACTCATAAAAAGCAAAATTGACTATAGAAGCATACCTTATTCCACAATTTCCTTAATTAAATTACTAACTTGCAGCCAGAATTCAGTACCTTAAAAGTTTTAATGAACATGTCTGAAACTTATCCCAGGATCATGTTTTCAGAGATGAAAGACACAGAACGGCCTACACAACTTTCGACGAACCAAAGCCACACAGATATTTAATTCCCACTGAAATCAACCAGTCAATTATCTGCCATTCATGGGTGGTTTTAAAAATTTCAGTAGGAATCTACTTTTATGTTTCAGTATCTAACTACCTAGTCAATCATTTCCAATCATAAAATAATTCCACGACTATTTATTGTTAACTAATGTGTAAATTAGTTGATTTGATACTTACTTAGCATGTAACCAAGCAGCTGAGTAAAAACTCATAGAAATGTAATTAATAGTTTGAAGAAGATAGCCAACATTCTGATAATTACAACAACTGAACAAAAGGAATGATTACAAATAAGACTGATGATAAATCAGATGTTGTCATACATGTACTTTGGTGGAGGAAAGTGCTTTTTCTGCTGTACAAAAACTGTAAGTTGCAAAATAGTGAAATCAGTCGCAACAATATCTTGTCAGTTTTTACATGTTGAGTCTACCATTATGAATGTGTCGCTTGGGGACAGTTATAAAACATTACATAAAGAAAAGTAAAATTGATCATGTAAGAAAAGGACAAATTACAAGAAAAAGAGAACTCTTAACAAAGGATACCTATATAACAAAAGTGACTAGAAGATTTGAAGTAGGATTTCCCTGAAGTTAACTACAGAAGAGAAAATAAAAATCCTGCTTCAGAATGTTCTTCCAAAATGT
Organism: Phainopepla nitens; assembly: GCA_013400175.1. NCBI lineage: Eukaryota > Metazoa > Chordata > Aves > Passeriformes > Bombycillidae > Phainopepla > Phainopepla nitens. The sequence goes on from VXBQ01004419.1 coordinate 62,785, forward strand.
GCAGTTGGAAAAAAGCTTGCAAAATCAATTTCAATGATTTTGTGGGAAAGAAATAATTTAAAAGTATTTTAAGGATTTACTCTACTAATTTAATTTGTATTTTATTCTTATTTCTATACAATATACATGATTATATTTATTTATATGCTTGACAATTTTAAATTTAACTTTAGTTTTATTAAATTCTCATCATAAGATGCCTGCGTCTTATCAAAGTATCTAAAGCAAAGAATTATATGTAAACTTGGACTTCAACAGGCAATTTCTTTAGCTATCAGGCTAAGTTTTATAGAAAGGCCCCTGCATTTGCAGTCTTTCTTTTCTGGGGCTGAAAGCATACAACTCTAAGACATTCTAAATTAAGATAATTTATGGCTACAAGCATGAATTAAAACTACAGGCACACTGAGTCACCCACTAGAGGGCCAGAAACTGAGTCCTTCTTTCATGTTCCTGATAACTCATCTTAAGTTTGGGTGAAGAGCAGATGCTGTCTATCTAAACACAACTTTTTTTGCCAGCACTGTGCTCTCTCACTAAAATATCCCAGGCTGCAATCTTCCAAATTGTTTAGAGAGTACCACTTCTGTGCCAACCTCAGTGTATTAGATTTCTAAAGAAAACAAAAAGTGTAGCAGAATAACCATTTTCTCTTCTTAATAACATAATATATACTTTAGCAGTAAGTTGAAGGAAGCTTAGAAAGTTTCAATATATTTTCAAATAGTGTTGAAAGTATGTGCATTTATATGTGCACCACTTTGAAAATGTATACATACTGTAAAGTGTGATCTTCACTGGAAATGTGCAACTAACTTTATAGGTCTTCCAATATCCAAGCCCTTCTCATAAAAGTGCTCAGAAAAGGTACTTTTGGAACATTTCTGGTGAGCTGGGAAACAATTGGTACAGAGAGGTCCAAACTACTTTGAAAACATGGTGCGATTAAGAAACAAAACTGAGAGAAGATATCTGAAGTATGATTACTTGGAAAGGTCTATAGAGTCAAAGAAATATCAAAGAGAGCTATCTAATGATGGATTTGTATTGATATTCTTAATAAGTGGTACAGCTCAAAATTTTAGGGTATAAAAAGGCAAGCTAGTTGTGGTCTTTTTCTGTTATCATGGAACACTCTGTAGAATCCACTGTCTTTTGCCCAGGACCTGGGACTTTTGAGTATATCCAGACACGTGGATCTAACAATTACTTACTACAGTTTTGCAGCAATGTATTTAAAATAAGTCTATGAAAGCGTAATTTTTATTTTGTTTGGTAAGCTGTTCTACAGACTCTACCAGTTAACTGAAATGTAACCAAAATTTTTTTGGTCTTTTTTCATAACATTGTTATCAAGTTCTGAGCTCTAGAACACAGAGTTGAACAAAAATCAAGAAACAATAACCCTAGTGATCTTTGCCTTTTTTTTTTTTTTTTTTGGCAAAGTGGGATTAGAAGATTAGTGGCTTAGAAGAAGAAAGTTCTACAGAAGAAAGTACTGTCCAACAACTAAGTCAGCCATGTAGCTTCAAATCTGCTGAAAATGAGGATTAAATTAAAAGTGACCTGTTTACATATGGGGAAAAACCTACAAAGCTGTAAACTTTGAAAAAAGCTAGAAACATTTTTCTTCCTCAAGCACATACTGTCTTACCATTGTATGCCACGTTTAGACACAGTCACTCAAATTACTGTTAAAGTAAAGAAACTTATAAGCTTCATTTTCCTCAAAGTAAAACATATTAACATTAAACACTGCCTGGAATTACACAGCTCTCAAATTTAAGAAGCCTGCAAAATCTCAGAATTATTTACACAGACAATCCAAAATTTTACCCAACTGACAAGCTGAAATGCCACATCATGAGGTAACAGCAGAGGCACAGGCACTGGCACTGGCTGATTGCTTCTGGTTATCAGTGAGAGAGGCAGTGACAATCATGGAATTAGACTGTAGTTAAGCATGCTGCTAGTTTTTAATCTAATTATTACATGAAAAATTGTCCAAGGATACATATAATAAACCATAATGCACTAGCAGGAAGTTAGTGTGGATGCTTATAGTTAATATTAGAAGTTTTGCTACACTAAAATAAGAGCAGCTGTAATTTAATTCAAACCTAAAATGACCTCAGCAATTTTTCAAGAAAGTGGTACTAATTTTTTGCTTTGTGGATGCACTGAATTGAAGTCATGAATTTAAGACCACAAGAGTGCCACAACATTTATTTACCTAACAAAAGCATAAGGAGCTAGCCTTTTCAGAAAACTAGGAAGACACAACTATTCAAAGCTAAAACAAAACAGCTTTTCTTATTACCTCTTTTCCTCTTTTGCCCTCTGCTGCTCCTCTTGTCTTAGAACCTGAACCATCACAGACTCAAACATGCCTGTTGATAAACCTACTAAATTGCGAGGCGTGGAACGACGTCTTGTAGAAATGCATGCTGTTGTTTTCTCATCCTCCTGCCCACAGCATCCTCTAGATGTTATAGCTAATGATGTTTTCTCTCTTAAATGCCTAGAAGAAAAAAGCAAGCCAATTCACAACTATGAACTTCCATACCAGTGGCAACTCAATGCCTAGCCTACCAACCACGGATCAAGCATGTTTTCTCAGAAAAAAAACCAGTTATTTTTTCATCTGCCATTTTTTTCCACTCTGAAAATTCCTTTATGAAATTTTAAACTTAAACCAAACACACTAATATTACCTACGTTTTCCCACCAATAAACTGTATATTTACCACAAGTTACCAAATATTATTTGGAGATGGAATTCTCTATATTAATCCGTAAGTATTTGGAAATAAAAAACTTCCACAAGACTTAAGATAAGAAAATATACTTTTTAGCAGATACCTAAAAATGGGGGGCTGGGTGGTGGGAGGAAAGGTGTATTAGTTGATTTAGGTTGGGAAAGCATATGTTAAACACCAGTTTCGTCCTATTTAAAACTACAAAAACTAAAAGACAAAACACTACAAATTTGTCTGCAAAGTTATATTTCTTCTTTCATTGTTTCAAAATACTCCACGAAAACTTATATGAGTTTTCCACAATCCGCGAAAATATCTGAGGGACAGAGGAGAAAAATCCAACCTCCATTCAAAGGTAATTTTCTGTGGCTTGTAGTATCCAGGAATTATACAACCAATACTGATTGATTCCCTTTAATCACCTGAAGGGAATCACTGACCTAAACACTGATTTGTAATGACAATCATTCCAAGAAGTAGTTCTTCAATTTCATTTTACAAATAAAATTACGTTAAACACTTCAAACAAATGTGTCTAATTAAAAATTGTAAAAGACTTCTAGGTTCCATAATTCTTTATACTTTCCTAGAAGTATAGAGAATTATGGAACCTAGAAGTTCCTACAAACTTTTATTAAGCTAGTGCCCACAGACATACTGAAAAAATCTTTACAAATCTCTGAAGAGTTAATATCAGACAAATTCACTGTATACTGAGCCAGGATTATCTTTATAGACAGCTCAGCATTTCCTAACATCTATCCGAAAAAGACTGTGGATTGAATGGAAGAATGACAAGAGCAACTGAATTTATTTTTTAGTAAGTACCTATATTGCTATTTGAAAGCACAAAATCTTTCAAGTTGCATCTGGTTATTTATCTGCCAGCAGTAACTCTATTAAGTCAGGAATTCTGTTGGGTTTTTGTGGGTGGTTTTTTTTGTTCGGTTGTTTGGTTTTTTGGGGTTGTTTGTTGTTGTTGTTGTTGGTTTTTTTGTTTTGGGTTTTTTTTAACATCAGGTTTAACTCAAGCAAAGTAGGAACACTCACGCCCCACTACATTCAGCTCCTTCCCTTCTACTACCTGACAAAGCTGCTGTTACACGGAAATGGTTTCAAATACACTGTTACTACAGCAGCACTGAAGACATTCCCTCTTGCTTTCAGGTGACTTCTGCACTCCTCTCCTGAAGTGTTCTTCCTACACGAGCAAGGCTCTCAGCAGCTGGCAGTTCATGCCGTAGGTCGCTAGGAAACTTAAAGCTGACGGACACACACAGCTTCACACATTTCCCAACACTGTTCCTTCTTCATCTTCTTCCTTCACCAAAAACACCTCTTGGTTTTTACATGCAGAATACTATGTGGTTCAGAAGTCCAGTCGGCTTTTCAGTGTAAGAAGTCACCGTGGTTTTCTGACAATGACTAAACTATGCCTATGACAAGCTCATGAGGAAGCATGTACCTCAGTTGCGATTTAAACTGGGCTTTATACTTTATAGCTCGAGAGTTTTCTATGTTTCAGCTGCTTTGGCTGATAAGAAAGCTCTCGCCAGGGCCTTACATTTCAACTCACCACGATTTCCATTTTGCCATTCAAGACTATAGTATGGTAAGCATTGTCTCTCGTTTTATGGCTATCAAAAATATACACCATTTCAAAGCAAGTACCTTCGGTTTAATATTTTATTCCTACGTATTTTAAGTCCAGCAAAAATTCCACAGATTGTAAAAATAACAGTTTCAAAGAGCCAAATATTCATAGAGAGCTCAGTCAGTTTCATGACAGAATAAAATAAAGAAAGAAGCATTTGACATCTTGGGTAAACAAGTGTCCCTCCACGTTCACAAAAGGCTTCTTTCAGAAAGAAAATCTTAGCCAGGAAATGCTGTGCTCTATTTGGCATTTTGAGGTTTGGAATTTCCAAAGCGTTTTGAATTAAGATTTGAATCGTTCCCAGTAGGAAACGTTTATGAAAGCACTGAAAGTTGCAGTGTTCTTTCTGTTGTGGGGTTTTGTCTGATGCTTGCTTTCTTTTAACGGAGTTTTTACGTTAGGAAACACCCTCCTGTTCTACTTTACGTAAAGAACACGCGAGACGGCCTCTACAGTTTTCTACACCTACCGGGATAGCAGCGCCAACTTCTGTTCCAGCATCATCTCCAGCTTCTGGGCCTGTTTGGAGAGCCAGTGATCCACCCCGTGCAGCCGATAGCAAGTCTCCAGCATGAGCCGGAAATCACACACGAAATCTGCTATCCCTGCGTACTGCCCACTGGAAAATTTCTCTTCCATTTTCAATAGCCATATTCCAGCTGGCAACTGCAGGCAGGACTGGCTGCTCTTACGGCCCGAGAGGGAGCCAGCGCCTTCTTCCCCGAAAAACGCCTGATCCGCGAGGGGCTTCAGGAACGGCGCCGTCAGAGGCCGGTACTTCTCCAGCAGGAACTCGCGCAGGATGCGGTACCCCTGCTGCAGCTCGGGATTCAGGCTCTGCTGCCAGGCAGTCTTCCCTCCCTCATCATCTGCCTCCTTCTCAGGCTCCTCCATCCCACTCTGAAGGGCCGAGGGCCGATCCGCCGGGAGGTCTCCGCCGGACTCCATGTCTCCCGCCCCGGGCCCGTTCTCCGGCACCTGCCGGGGACCGCGGCGCTGCGCCTCGCCCGGCCGCCGCATCCGCACCGGGCTCACCTGCACGCACAGACACCGCTCAGCGCC
>VXBQ01004430.1:0-19603 GCA_013400175.1 Phainopepla nitens
GGCCGGGCTGGGCCGGCCCCGCCGGTCCCTTCCCAGGAAGGGCAGTGTCCCGGGAATCGCCGGCTGCGCAGCGCCCTCGGGCAGCGGCCGCTGTCCCGGTGTGCCGCGGCGCCCGCGCCGTCTGGCCCCGTCCCCCAAAGGTCTGGGTGAGCGAGGCGGTGGGATCTACCTTCCCGGGAGGAGATGCTGCATTCGCTGCGCCTCCGATCCTGAGCAGGACACCGGAGCTTTTGGAAGCGCAGCTGCTCTGCCCTGTTCTAAGCACAAAATCCCCCTGGGTCGGTCATAACTGTCCTGGGCACGGCTGGGCCCTTGCTGCTGGATATTCCTATAGTTCCCCTCAGCTTCCTGCGGCTGAAGTAATTCCCCTTGGCATGAGGGGTTGAAAACAGTGATCCGATAGAGAGGCACCGGGACTTTGAGGAATTCGGGCTCATCTCCACCTCATTCAGTTCCTTGCTGCTGCCCTCGTCCCATGGTCTGGCTCTTACGCTTGCTTTTGTGTTTTTTTCAGGTGCGCAGATAAAGTCGCTGGTAAAGGTAAGAGCTGAATTACTCACTCCTGGTGTTGTGTTCCATCTAGAAAGTCTGGCCTGTGGATCTTCCTTTTAAAGAATGTTTTAGTGCTGGATGATGTGCAATTTCTTTCTAAGTCCCTCTCAAGACTCTGGAACTGTGATAAGTTGCTGCTATTGGCACATGCCCAACCTGCAAAATCTTACTGTCCCAAAAAGCATTCGGCTTTCCACAGCTGTTGGAGTGTGAGGCTGGGCTACTCCCTGGTTTGACAGCTCTTGTTGCACAGCAGTCCCAAGTAATTGGCAAATCCTGGGTTCACTTCTGTTCTGTGCTCAGAAATATAGGAGTAGATCCTCGAGAGACCTGAGAAAGTTTTGTGGAAATCATAGTATTCAGATATTCATATTTTACCTTTTCTAGCTTTAGTGGATTATGGATTTTTTAGGATGATGTTTTCAGGGGTGAAAGAGAAAATTGTTCAGAACTAGGGGCATGAGTAGGGTCAGAACACAAAAGCCCCAGCTATGGGAATCTTTGACTTGGAGCAGAATTTTTGTTTTCTGGTGCATGCTGTGAACCATGTGCATCTATTTAACAATTTCTTGTTTAAAAAAAAACCCAAAAAACCCAAAATGGAAAAAAAAAAGTTAAGAGGGCTTTGCTCCTTACCCGTTGATGACGTCTGAAACAGGTCCAAGTAAAGGGCTTTGTGTAGTATTGTTTTTGATCTGGCACCAGAGAATTGTGGCAGAATGAAGCACTGAGGAAAGGAGGTCACACACCTGTGCAGGTGAATTCCCCTTTCTGCTGGAACTATCTGGGTTTGTTTGCCAGCAGTTATGTCTCGGAGGCTGCTGTTATTCTCATGTTTTGGTAACTCTTTAGCTTTCCTTCTACAAGTCTTTATTCCTTTTGGGTGTGGAAATCCATCACAGTTCCAGCTGGCAAGGTGTGTTTTTACAGACTGAAGCAGAATTAACTGCTGTGTGTTGAGTCCTGATCTTGCTAATGTGTATTTACTGTGTAAAGGGTGGGCAGTGTAATGTCAGAGCTTCAGCCTTTTATGTCAAAGCACAGTTGCTGAAATGTCTAAAAAAGTTTAGCTTCATATGTGGATAGAGTTAAGACTTTAGTGGTCATGCTTGGTTTTTTGATTTAAGGAGAAATATTTGTTGGTAGTGGTAGAAAATGGGCGGAATATTTCCATTTTTACCTCAGGAAGTAAAAGTTGTCAGACTGAAATTCCCAGGTTTGGGGGCTCTCTGCACTCGAGCCATATTAGCCTTTAACTTAAGCTCTGAGAGTTTCAGCTGTGCTTGTAGCTGAGAGTGGAAAAAAAATGTTTGTTAAACTTCTGGGGCTCTTTTTTTCCCCAATTAGATTTGCAGCCAAAATGATGGTAGGAGTAGATGTGCGTGGAAATTGGCACTGGGAAGTGCTGACTTCTTCTGGGCCAGAGGAAATCTGTGCTGTGGGGGGCAGAGGTTGTTTGTTTCTGTTTGTTTTTTAGTCAACGGAAGCACAGAAGTGAGGAAGCTGCGCTCCTGTGTCTTGGCTGCATGCTGGTTGGAGAGGACCTGGAAACAGGCCGAGGAGTTCTTCCTTGGACAGGTTGTGCAGGAGCAGAAGAGGGGCTTCTCCCTCCTCCTCCTGCTGGGCTTTAGCAGAAGTTTTTGAAGGAGCCAGAGCAGTGTAAGCAAGCGGCAGCTTTCCTTGCACAGCAGGGGTTTTGGTAGCCAGGAGTCACCTGTGAGCCTGGAAGGCACAATCCTGTTTGTCCTTTCACCCTGGATGGAGCTGGGATAAGGTTCTGAGTGGTTCTGGTGAAGGCTTGGCATTCTGTGCTAGTGTTCCCTGATACAGAATTGATTTTTTTTTTTTTTTTTTTGCATTGCAGTATTAGCCTTTACTGTCAACTGCTAAATCCAGTTTGGAATATTCCTTGGGCCTGCCATGGTACAGAGCCATGGGATCAGGCTTCTCCAGCATCCCCTTGGGAGTTCTGGCTGTGCAGGTCTGACGGGGAGCTTAGAGGGAGACGAGAGCCAAAGGTGTGTGTGTTGTGTCACAGCCCGAGTGTGACTGTCGCCACGGGGGCAGCTGCAGTGTCAGCCAGCTGCAGTGTCAGCCTGTGTTCCCTGGCTATTCCCTGTCGCCTGCTTAGTCATGCAGTCGCAGGATTCCCCAGCCTGTGTGCCTGCAGGAATATTGGATGCATAAGTAGAGTGTTTCATCTCAGCTTACAGGTGAATTCGTGTAGCTACAGTCGCTCTGTAGCAGAATTCACGTCTGGCTTCCCACAGTGCTCTGTATCCTTGTGGGAATAATTATCATTTTAGTCACCTCCCTGGAAACCCATTCTCAGATCCAGGGGTTTTGCTAGGAGAACAGTCAGGTGTGGCAGATTTTGAACAAGATGGAAAACTTTGAGACTCAGGTAGTACCAAATGGGTTTGTGCAGAGGACTCACATTATACCTAAGAGTTTTATTCTTAATGCTTCATGCTCCTTTTGGGAGTGACTGCTTTGCCTTAAGGCTTTGTCAGTGTTTGGAGAAAGAAATGGCATTACTTAAAACCCAACCTTATAAAAATGCACTGAACTTAGACTGCCCAGACCCTCTAAGGATTTTCCTGTGTCCCATCTGTACAGTTCCACAGTGCTCTGGTGGGGAAGAGCCCTTTGGATGGAGCTTTGCACTTGGATATTTTTCCCAAGTTTCATTTTTGTCCATGCCATTATAAAACCAGGTGTTTGGTGCCTTATCTGTTGTGTAGTTGCTGCCTTAAATCTCAGAGGTGTGCATATGTTGTGGTTCATTTATTTTTATAACAGCTATTTGGCCTAGCAATTAATAGTTTATTTTCCTTTCACTTTATTGCACACGTGTGTTTTCTGAAATTGTCTGCAGGGTCAGTAAGAAGCTTTCAAATGCCTTATAAATCAAAGTTCAGCTCAGTTGAAAAGCAGAGCAGTGCCCAGAGTCTTGTCTTTTGGTTGTCTAAACAAAGCTACAACTTCACTGCAAGTGTCCTTCCAGGTTTCCTTTTCTTATCCCTTCTCCCAGGGACTGACATTCACTCACAATTTTAAATCTATTCTTTCTGAAGGAAAAGGAGGCAGAAATTTATTCCAAATTTAGGACTTCCCATATTTTGGGCAAGTGATTGCTGATTCCAGCTGTTCCTGCAGCTGAACACTTGACAGACAGAAGTTTCCTGGTGCAGACCTGACCCTTGGATAGGGACCAGGGACCGTGTTGAGAGGGTCTAGAATTAGAAGGTTTTTCAGCTCCTAGCTCTGTATAAGTGTGAGTTCTGTGGCAAAGTAAATATTGATACATCTCCTAAGGATGGGGTTATGGAGGTACCTGGGTATTCTCAGAATGTGAAAATGTCCTGAATCTGTTAGACAGCTGTGCTGTGAGGCAGAGGAAGGGGGAACGAGAAATCCTGGGAAAAGGCTTATCAAAGACCTTTGCTTTAGAGGAAGGAAGCAGAGCTGCTGGGTGAGGGGTGTGCTCTGTCCAGGTGTGTTCTGAGGCAGGTCTGCTTCAGCTCTGTGAGCCTGGTTTTTAAAAGGATAAGTAATTAGCTGAATGCCCCATCTTCCAAGGGAATATGGCTCTTCCAGAGCAGCCACGTGTGCTATCCCTGGCAACACGGTAGTGGTTGAGGGGGGAATTGCTAGAGAATGGTTTCAAGAGTCTTTGGGTTTGATTTAGCATTCAAAAACCTGAGATGTTCACCGTGAGGACTGAGAACGTGCAGCAGTCACCTTGAGATCTGCTAAAGAAAGCCAAGAAGGCGCAGTTCATGCTCTGATAGTAAGGTTTATACATGCAAGACAGCAGCTTGATGGCTTACAACACAATGTGATGCCTCACATCCGGGATTCCAGTCAGGCTTTTCCAGCCAAATGTTGCTTATTCCCACCCTCCTAATCAAGGATCAGGCAGTGAGTAATGCAAAGCAAACTGTGTGCTAGGAGAGAAAGGATCATTTGGTTCAGAAGGCTTGATGCAAAACTGGAGATTGCAGGCTGGGAGGAATCAGAGAGATTGTGGATTCCTCATCCCTGGAGGTATCCAAGGCCAAGCTGGACAGGACTTGGAGCAACCTGAACAGCAGTTTTGCTGCCCATGGCAGGGGTTGGAATGAGATGAGATTTAAGGTCCCTTCCAACCCAAACGCTTCTGTGATCATCTGTAACATTTCAAAAGGCATTGAGTTCATGAAGGCCCAGTGTAACAGCAAGCACCAAAAAGTGAGATCAAATGAACTGTACTTGGGCATTTTAGTTTTTAAGGGATTAACTTGCTCACAAGACATTTCAGCCAGTTCTGTTATCTTGCCAAAGCATGTTTGGAAACCAGCCATGAGCCAAAAGGAAACCACCTGTACGAGCTGTAAATAAGTGTGGAGACCTCAGGCTAACAGCTTTTGTGGTGCTTTTTGTTCTAGCACAGCACCAGAAACATCCAGCTCAGATCCCTCAGGGATATTGCCAGGTGTACAGTTCCAATGAAGTATATGTTTGGGGGATTCTCTAAACATGACTTTTCACATGGCCCAGCTTTGAAGCTGGCCTTTCATAAAGCTCTATGAGCGTCTCTTCTGTTGTACTTAGAGCCAGCAAATCATCATCTTAGAAGCCTTTATCCAAGGGAAATATAAGCTGCTTTTAAATATTAGTCTCTGTCCTTACAGGGAATGCGAGGAGAGTTTTAAGAGAAGGTTTGCTGAGGAGAGGGCCTGGGGAGTGTCCTGGCTCAGCAGAGAGGTCTGAGCAGGCTCCCACAGCAGGCAGAGGGTTCGCTCTGGTTTAATGACAGGATTTAGGCATTTTGTACTATGATGAAAGAGACCACAACGCCTGTTTCAGCTCCCAAAGAAGAGAAGGAAGAGGAGGAGGTGTCCGGCGTGCTCAGCCATGGCTCTGCCGTGGGCACGGCCCGGCCCAGCCGGAGCTGGCGCAGCAGCCGGACAGCGGCCGCCGCTCCCCAGCGCGACTCCAACAACTCGCGCGCCTCCCGATCGAAGGCGAGCTCGCTGCAGCTCATCTGCAAGTCAGAGCCCAACGCCGACCAGCTGGAGTATGGTACGTGCCTTGGAAGGCCTGGGGACGCTCAGGGAGCCGGCTGTGGGTGTCACTCTGGGCGTGTGGCTGGTGCTGGCGTGGTGCTGGTTGTCACGGGTACCTTCTGCCACCAGCGCTCCTGGCTCTGAATGTGAGACAGATGAGCTCACTGCAGGGAACACACTTTGAAACCTAATGGTGACTTTTCCTTTCAGTTGTCACAGAAGAGCGTCAGTCTCCAGATGGAGTCAGGTAGGACATGTTATTTTTGGTGTTTCTTCCTATTCAGTGTCTCAAGGTGGGCCTGAGTTGCTTGAAAATGAATGGTTGCGTGAAAGGTTCCGTGGGACCGACAGTAGCTCTGTCTCCTTTGGCTCCTTGCCTTTGGAGTTCCAGTGTGCACAGATGTCAGGAGATATTGTGGAGAAATGGATAGTAAGATTTAATCTGGGCATTCCACCTGGTAGACTTGTTGCTGTGTGTGGGTGGGTTCAGGAGAGGGGACAGCTCTGCCTGACCTGTTTTGGTTGTCACTGTGCTCCTTGGTCAGTGCAAGCTGTTACCTTTTCCCAGTCATGCTGGATGAGGAAGTGCTGTGTAACACTGTCCTTCCCATGCTGGAGGATGGTAAAATCATAAAAAATATAATAATAAAAATATATTTTTTTATGATTACAATAACTTTAGTAGCAAGAAGATTCTGGAAGTGGGCTCTGAAAGCTGTTTCTGTCAATAAAAGAAACTCTGCACAGATCTTCTTGCAGTAGTGGCCAAGCTGTCACTGCTGAAGTCCTCTCTTCTCCTTTTCTCCCAGCAGTGATGATGATGAGGAGATGCTCATCAGTGAGGAAGAAGTTCCCTTCAAGGATGATCCCAGAGATGAGACCTACAAGCCCCACCTAGAGAAGTATATTGGATTATGTACTTACTGGGGGTTTAGACCAAAAAAAAATATGGGCATGTTACCTGAATTAGCTTAATATGCCCCAAAGTACCTGTGCTAGTTGATCTGGTGGAATGGTTCTAAACATTGCCTGCATTGGCCAGAACTGTTCTTCTCTCAGGGACTGAAGCCTTTAGAGCCTTGCTGGCTGCTGGAGGCTTCCCTAAGCCTGGTTCTTAATTCTGCTTGAAAGTGGGACTTGAAGAAGAAGTCCCACTTGAAGGTTTGAAGACTTTAAGACTTGAACTTGGGTCCAGTTTTTGTTCAAATCTTTGTAAAAAGCAGTCAGTGGGAAGAGTATTGGAGTAATGTGTTGTATTTGTGTCTTTGTAGGGAAGCACCAAAGCAAAGGAGAAAAGCTAGCAAGGGGAAGGAGGAGAAAGAAAGGCAGAAAGAGATTAAAGTGGAAGTGAAAGAAGAGAATGAGTTTCAGGAGGATGAAGAACCACCAAGGAAGTGAGTAAACTCTGCAGTTACACATGCCAGTGTGTGCTGTGTTTTGCATTCTTGCTGGTGTACAACAGTGTTTAATTGTTGTTGGTTCCCCCATCCCCCTCCTCCTCCGGGCCTGAGAGCTGATGGAGCAGCACTGTTTATCCTGTGCCCTCACGTCTTGCCTGTGTTCAGCCACAAAAAAAGCAGAGTTTAGCTTCAGTGGAGGAGTTTTTCATCATGCTGTGGTTAGTCAGCCTCCCTGGGTGTGACCACACAGTGGGAAATACTTCAGGGTGTCCTTATAATGGGTTCGTTGTGATGCCTCAAGTGGATCCTGAAAGCCAGTGGGAGAGGGCAGTGTTCCTGCTGTGTGCTGGGGCAGGCACTGGCATATCTCGTCACTGGAATACCTTATGTGTGTGGTAAGTGCCCTCTTTGTACAGCTGGGACTTTACCAGAGCTCAGGAAAATCAGCTCTTTCCCCCTTGCTTTTGAGAAGTAAAGCAAAGAACTTTTGCCACCCAGTCAGTTGCCAGTGGCCTGACACCTTCAGGTGTGCTGAAGCATTCCTCCTGGCAACAGAGGGAGATTGGTTTATGTGATTGTGTCAAAGCCATTCTTTGGGATAATGTGAGGGGGGCAAAAAGAAAAAGAAGCTGGTTTTGTACCTCAGCTCCTCTCTGAGTGGTTGGAACAGCCCGGGCTCCCTCTGCTGACCTGCTGCACACTGGTGGTGTAATTTCTCTTGCTGTTCCTGAGCTGCTGCTGATTCACAGTGGAGAGGAGTGAGGAGGCTGATACTTTGAGAACATTTTTGTCTGTTGGAGGCTTCATTCTGAGGCTTGAGGTTTTGTTCTTTGAATCAGACACTACTTTTTATGCATAATAAAACCTGAGGCTCTTCTGAGGGCTTGGCTTGAATGCTGAGTGTGTGTTCAGCATGTTCCTGGCTTACCATCAATACAGATGTCTCAGTAGAGTCTAGAAAATACTTCCATCAATCTGCTTCAAGTGTCTCTGCAGCAATGGGATCAGGCAGGCTTGGGAGGCTGCAGTTTACATGTGAGCACAGGTCTGCTCAGACAGAGCCTAGAATTTTGTCTTGACAGGTACAGAAGTTGCTGTGGCTAATTCAGAGGCCTGTAAAATAGCTACTGGATCATTAATCCCGTTCTTCCTGATCCGGCAGGTGGATGTTTTGCCATGGTTTGGAATGTTCCCCAACAGAGCAGAGGAAATAGGGTGCACTGCGGGTTCTAGACAGTCTTGGAAAAATTACATGTTTATGAAAAATGTATTAGGAAATGGGAAGTATTGAGAGAGCAAACCATGTGAAGCATTTATGTCTCTGGAATTCTCCATCTTTTGAATCTTTTGTCTCCAACTTGCACTCAGGTTTTTTTCTAGACCACGCAGTTAATGAGGCAATACAGCATACACTTCAAAGTCTCTGCCCACTGCTAATGTAAAGAAGCTTCTCTCAGTTCTGTTTCTGTATCCCTGTTACAGGAGGGGAAGGAGGAGAAAGGATGACAAGAGCCCAAGGCTGCCCAAGAGAAGGTAAGTGATCCTCTCAACCCAGTTCTGTTCTGCAGACTTGCTTCTCCTGTGTCCTATATGTAGACATGGATTGTCCCAAAGCCATTTCTGTGTCTAAAAGGGAATAAAAACCAAAAATAGCAGCATGCCTTGTCTTCCCTCTTTTCCCTCCCCTGTAAGTGTGGCTTTGATTTGTTCCAAGTGAACCAGCCTCCTCCCCACTTCTCAGTTGATCCCTCCCGTAGCCTTGCCCAGCAATAAGATTCTGGGTTTCCTGAGGCTTTCCCAGCTCTAAGAAGAGCCCTCAGGTAGTGGCAGGAGAAGAGGTGGCTCTTGGACAGCAACTCTGTCACAGCCCACACAGGGGTTTTGGAGCAGTAGTTCATTGCTGTGCTTGCACGTGTTATTTGTGGCATGAGACGCATTAGCCCCTCACAGACACAGAGAACTGTGATTCTAAATAGAATATATATAGAATCTTTATCTATAGAATCAGCTGATCATAGAAGCAGCCAAGCGCTCTGCCCCTCTCCTTGCTAATTTCCCAGGAAGAAGCCTCCGATCCAGTATGTCCGCTGTGAGATGGAAGGGTGCGGCACGGTCCTGGCTCACCCACGGTACCTGCAGGTTGGTCGATGTGTTCAGTTCCTCTGTGGCACGTGGGAGGGCAGGGAAGGGGTGCTTGGAACAGGCAGCTAAGCCTCCACTGGCCCTCACACCCCTTCCTTACACTGTCGTTTTGGAAGACTTCATTGTGGCCAGTCGTAGCCATGTGTGTGAGTGTCTGTCAGGTTACTGGATGTCCATGTGTGTTTTATTTTCCGGTGGAGACCTAAGCTTGAGTGGACCTCAGCTGTTCACTCAGCCATGTACAATCTGCAAACTTCCCTTCTTTCTTTCCAGCATCACATAAAATATCAGCACTTACTAAAGAAAAAATACGTGTGTCCTCATCCCTCCTGCGGTCGGCTCTTCCGGCTCCAGAAGCAGCTCCTGCGGCATGCCAAACATCACACAGGTACAGGGGGCTGGGAAATAGATGCAAACTCCTCTTCAGGTCAGTGAACAGACAGGGGGAGAATGGAAAAGCCTCTGGGACTTCTGGGGAGAGTGAAGCCAAGTCAGGTGGCACAGATTTACAGCAGCGGCAGCAAGGTATTACTGTCTTCTAGATTACCATCTTTTAAGTAAATGAAAGAAATAGACTATAGAGGTTTTAATTCTCCTTCTGGCAAGCATCACTCAGGGGCTCTGTAGAGGAATGAACCTCTAGAGATAAAGTCTGATTTATCCCAATTTGCCAGTCTTTCAGTGTTGGTCAGAGTGGATAATTAGCTCTTAGGAGAGTCTTAATCATGCCTCGCCTCTCCCGATCAGCGGCTGTGGTGTGTTGTGGGACACCTCCTCCTCCCAGAACTTGTAGTTCTGCTCCTTCTTGGGCAGTTTTACCTGCACTGCCTGAGAGTTGGGAAAGGGAGCAGGTCTGTGGGAGAGCAGTGCTGCAACTGCTGTTGTCTTTCAGATCAAAGGGATTACATCTGTGAGTACTGCGCCCGGGCCTTCAAGAGCTCCCACAACTTGGCAGTGCACCGGATGATCCACACGGGCGAGAAGCCCTTGCAGTGAGTACCTCTGCCTGTGCCTTGCCCTCCTGCTCTGAGGGACCCCCGAAACACCCATTTCAGAGCAGCTCTGAAGTCGGGGCTGGAGCCTGTTCCTGGTGTCCCAGCTCTCTTTGAACACGCACTTGTGGCACCTGCTCTTTGGGGCAGTGTCTTGGTGCGGATCTGGGGAACGCAAGCTCTCGGTAAATAAAATCAGAGCTGGAGCTGCAGTGACATTAGCAAGCCCCTGCTGTTTTCCTGAGCTGCTACCTCGCTCCTACTGTCCCTATGGGCATGTGTGGGTATCCCTTTGTTGTGACCTCCTCCTTGTCCCCTCCCAGGTGCGAGATCTGCGGATTCACCTGCCGGCAGAAGGCCTCCCTCAACTGGCACATGAAGAAGCACGATGCAGACTCCTTCTACCAGTTCTCCTGCAATATTTGTGGCAAGAAATTCGAGAAGAAGGACAGTGTTGTGGCCCACAAAGCCAAGAGCCACCCCGAAGTGCTCATTGCTGAAGCACTGGCTGCCAACGCGGGTGCCCTGATCACCAGCACCGATATCCTGGGCACTAATCCCGAGGCCATTGTCCCACCCACAGATGGCCAGGGCCTCCCGCTGCTCCCCGACCCCCTGGGCACTGCTCCCTCAGCAGATTGCCTGCTGCTGAGCCCAGAGGGGATGCCAAAGCCCTACTGTGGCGGGGCAGAGCGGGTGAGCCTGGTGGCTGACGGCAAGCTCTTTGTGGGCAGCGGCAGCAGCGCAAACCCAGAGGGGCTGGTCATGAACACAGAGATGCTGGGAGCCAGCACGGAGGTGCTCATTGAAGATTCAGACTCCACTGGACCCTAGTGGTGGGGGAGAACCTGGGTGCTGGGACAGTTGGGACTCTGTATTTAAAAGGAAAAGGAAGAAAAAAAAAAAGGAGGAGGCACTTACTGAAAGAGAGGAAAGTTAAACAAAACTTACAATACTAGTAAATAACTGAAGGGTCTGCTCCCCTCCAGCGCGGATCACAGCACATCCTCTTTCTCCCAGCCACTTCTCTTTCTCCCACGGCCCCTTTGTGGAAAGGGGCACGTGTTGCCGTTGCCAGAGCAAGTTGGATTGAGCGGCAGATTTCTTCAAGGGAGGAGGCACTGCTGAAACCCTTTGCTCTGCCCCAAAGCAGTTGCCTTTTCTGGCTCCTTGGCGTGGCCCCACTGGCAAACTAAAAAGCGTTGGACATGCTCTGGAGAAGTTCCTTATGACTCCCTCTGCCCCTGGTCCCTACTTCTATGCACCGCTGCACTCTGGTCCTTGCAGTCTCCACCTTCCTTGCCTGGGCTGGGAGTTTGGCACTTTAGCCCCTCGGCAGGGTGAGCTGTGAAGCAGCAGTGCACGTCCCGCTCCCACCGCGCTCCCCTGCCCTAGCCCTGGCAGGAAGTGGAGGGAGGGAACGCCCTGGCTCATAGATCATGTTTGCTTGGAGAGGCCCGGGGGCTACAGGAGCCCTGCGTGGGAGAGGCAAGGAGGAGCATCCCAGTTTGACGACAGTAATTTGCACTTTGAACATGCTTCGTTTTTGTGTTGTGGTAACAAGATTCCTTATTTATTGTTTAAAAAAGGGTCGGTATTTTTTAGTTCTCTTCTTAGGGGGTGGGCGTGGAAGGGGTTCAGGCTGTTTCCCAGTAGGCTCCAGTGCAGGGAGCTCCAGTGCCAGCAGGCGAGGTGAAGGCAGCGCTCTGGAGTCAGACGTGTCTCGCAGCTTTTCCAGAGTAGAGGGAGAGTCCCTGGAGAAGAGCCTGTGTGCAGTGGGAGTCTCTGCAGCAGCGTGTTAGCAGGAGGATGAGGTGAGTGATGGGCTGTCTCTCCCTCCCTCCCTCCCAGCTCCGGGTGAGCTCCTTGCATTAAATGCCTGTTTTGCCTCCAGCCCTTCGGGGAAGGACGTTGTTAGCCAGGAACTTGTTCTTGTGACTTGGGAGAGCCGTGAGCTATTTGATTCTGAGGGATGTGGTGCTCCTCATCCAACTCTGCCTCTCCTTTCCAGGTCTAGACAAAGACACAGTTAGCAGGGACTGGATGTGGTTTTCTCAGGCTTGTTTATCCAAGGCAATAGATTGGTGTGGCACTAAGGGGCTCTCAGCTTTTATCCCTGCCCTTGTTTTGGTGTGGGGGGAGATTGTGTAGCGGTGTTCTGAAAGCTTCTCTTTTGTGCACAGACACCCCAGCTTTCCCTGAGACGTGGCAGGTCAAGTGTTGCCTGCTGGTGTAGTTAGGGCAGCTTTGAGCCCTTGGAAAAGTTTACATAGGATGTGTCTGCTATGGAGACTTTGATTTTTTTTTTTTTTTTTGCTCTTCTCTGGAACTTTGTGTGGAGATTCAGTGGCCTTGAATTCGTAGCGGTTTTGGAAGAGGTGAAGAATAACCTGGTTTTCCGTTTGTTTGCTTGTTTTTTGGTTGGGTTTCTGGGGTTGGGAGCAGAGCTGAAGTATCTTGTCTGACCACAGGATCAGCTGAGTTGGTCTGTAGCACACAGCAGGTTATTGATATCGGGTACCTGGGGTCTGGAAAACCACAATAAAATGTGGAATTTAATTGGATTAACAGGAAACTCACTCTGAACACCCATTCTGTCCCCTGTGATGCCTGGAAATCCAGCTGTAGCCCAAACACGCTGGCTTTTCTCGGGCTATTTGTGCTGGTTTGCCCCCTGTGCCCCCTCCCCCCCCTTACACTGATACCTTTGTCAGAGCAAGTCGAAGCACTTCGTGGTGCTGGGGCAGAGCGAGTCTGAGCAGTTGGGTGTCCTGTGCCCTGGGCATGGGCACCCCATGTCCTCAGGCTGTGGCAGCAGCCTGGCTCACGTGAGGGCCCAGCACACCTGGTGGCAGGTCCGTGGTGGAATGGTCTTAAACTAAACCAGTTCCTTCAGTTGAGATGATCCAGTGTCTTGCTTGGATTGCTTTACTGTGGTTTCCAGCAGGAAACTTCTTGGGTGGCAGCTAGTCCCCTCCTCTTGCAGGCTAGAGAGGGGCAGCACACTGAGGCCAGCAGTTCAGCCCAGCTCTGATGGTTTCACCCTCGGCAGTGTGGGGCTTTTCTCTGGGGACACTTGGTGGCCCTCAGGGCAGGTTGGCTGTGTCCTTCTGATATGGTGCTGCTGGAGCTGCATCTCTGCTGGCCCCTGTGCCTGGGGGAGGTGCGGGGTGGGCAGAGCCTTGCACAGAACACTAAAGGAGAGCTCGGGGGTTTGTTGGTTCGAGGGATGGCACTAAAACGCCCTCGGGCCAAGGGCTTGCTCACCTCTGGTGACACAGCAGTTGGCACAGGGCTGGGGGAGGCTTCCTCGTCCCACATCTGCCCCAGTGGAGTAGGGTTTGCCCCTGGCTGCACTTCTGGGATGCAAAATCAAACATTTCCTTTGCTTCCCAGCCTGGACACCTCTGATCCCTGCCGCTCCCTGCCTTGTCCTTCCATGACACCTCTTGTAGCTCTCCCTTTTCTTTTTCTGGCCATGGCCAGGTGCCTGTCTGTCCTTTTACCACAGCCTGCTCGCCCCTGATGCAGGAGAGATGTGTAGCTCCCTTCCCCATGCCTCTCTGAAGCCCTAAAACTGACACAGCCTTCCTGCAGCTCCTCCTCCCCTCAGTGTCTCTCCTTCACTCGCATGCAGTTTGCTTCAATAAATTATTGTAGTAGTTTGCAATAAACTTTTTTGTATTTTTTTCCCCTGTATTTATTTTTTTTTTCTCCTCCTGGGGAGGGATTGGAGGGAGCGCAAGGCCCTTTGGGGGCCCTGGGCCACCAGGCTGGGGTTGGGGGCTGCTGTGGCCAGGGGCTCCCCAAGCTCAGCAGCTTCTGCAGTAGCCATGGGGTGGCAGGGAGGCTGCTGGGCATGTGGGGACCCTCCCAGCCCTGGGACCCCCAGCCAGGCACACTGTGGTATTCATGGCAAGCTGCTTTTTCAACTCCTGGGGTTTTTCTCACTCTCGATCTGGGTAATGCATAACCAAAATAAACATACTGAGGAAAAACCAACCCAACCTGAAGGGCTGTTTTTGTCTTGGTGCGTGCAGCTCACCTGTGAGGTGGCTGGTGTTGTCCTGGGCTGGCTGGGTTATCTTCCCCTATCTGCAGCCCCTCTTTAGGGCAGGACCCCTTTGGGAAGGGGGGGTTAGAAGCATCTGGCACCGATCCTTCTGCCACGCTTTGGGTTGTAGTTTGGCTTGGGGCTGCTGTGGTATCTCCAGCCTGGGGGCTGCCCTCGAGCATTGCCTGGCACTGCTCAGGCTCCAGCCAGCTGCCCGGGCTGAGCTGTTGAGCAATGTCCGGGCTTTGCTCACCTCTTCCCGGCAGTGGTTTCCCGCGTTCTGGAATGAGCCGAGGGATTAGCGTGCTGCTAATCTCACTGTGTGGCTGGGAGGGAGGAGTGGGTCAGCCGGGGCTGGGAGCCTGTTGCTGCCGGGCGAGACAGTTCTGGGCAAGGCACTCGGAGTAGCGATGCGTGGGGGAATTAGGGAAATAATCTGTCGCTGTTGATCCCAGAGGCGGGAATTTGCAGCGTGGTGCCAGGCCCCAGGCACGGAAGAGGGGGAGAACCAGGCCAGCAGACGTGTGAGCGGAGCTCCCGGCTGGAATGCACCAGCTCAGCAAGAGATTGTCCTCGCCAGGCCGGGCGGGTGCTGCGGCCGGAGCCTGGTGGCCGTGACAGCTGCCCGGACCATGGCGGCCGCAGACAGCCCCTCCACTGCCCTCCGGCGCCGCGACCTCTGCAGCCGCGGCATCCGCCTGGCCGGCAAGATGCGTGCCGATGTCGTTGACCTCCTGGACGCCTACGTGAGTTTGCCCCGCTCCTTCTGGCTGCCGCGGGGCTGAGAGCACTGGTGGGATCCGGGCAGCTGTGCTGGGATGCGAGGCCTGTGGCCAGTGGCAGGGATGGGGCGCGGAGTCCTGCTGGATCTGGGCCCGCTGACACCTGGGCGAGACTCGGGCAGCCAGCACTGCCCCAACACCTGCAGGGCTCAGGGCTGGGGATCCCCCCACCTTTGTTCTGCCTCCGCTGATCCCCGGCGGGTCTCACCCTGCAGGTGGAGCAGCAGGGCTTGGACGCCTCGGCCAGTGTGGCGGCAGTGGAGGGGGTGCCGCTGGCGGCCGTGGAGCGCTGGGACGAGCAGACGGGCACGCAGCGGCTGCTGGAGAACCTGGCGGCCTACCGGGCCTTCCGCGCCCTGCTGGCCCAGATGCTGGAGGAGCAGCGGGAGCAGCTGGGCGAGGCCGACGCGGGCCTGGGCCGGGCGCTGGCGGCTGTCCTGCTCCAGGTCTCGGCCTTTGCCTACCACCTCGAGGAGCTGCTGCGGCTGGAGAGCCGCGGGATCCCCGGCGAGGAGGAGGAAGAGGAGGAGGAGGAGGAGGAGGACGGGCCGCCGCCCCCGCCGCGCCTCAGCCTCTTCGAGCAGAAGCTGCGGGGCCTGGGCGGGCTGCGGGAGCTGGCCCAGTGGGCCGTGAGGTCCGTGCGGGACCTGCGGCAGCTCGCCAAGCCCAGCCCGGCCACTGGCGCAGCCCCCGGCCTGGCCGAGAGCTCCTGAAGGCGAGCACAGGGTGGGGGCTTGGGTGCCGCTGCGGCTCCTTGCCCGCCCTCTCAGAGGGCAGCTGACAGCGAAGGAGGGGACGTGGAGGGGAGGGACCATGTCATTAATCCCCGTGCTTTTAATGCTGCTCCCTGTAGGGAAACTGAGGCACAGGCTGCAGTCTACCCTGGAGGGAGCAGGGGTCCTCAGGGGTCCTTGGGTTCTTCCTGCTGGGTAGTTGAATTATCCCCCAGGAAGCAGCTTTGCTGCTCACCCCAGGGCCTCGATGCCCAACCAGCTGCACTGCCCTTGTCTTTGGAATTTGGGCACTGCTTACAGCAGGCAGATGCTGCCTTGGGGCTCTTGCAGGTGCAGGGCAGGAGCGAAGGGGCAGAAAAGCATCACCTGGTGAAAGGAGTCGTGGAACCTGCCCCCCAGCTGCAAGGCACAAGGCTTGTCCTCCTGCACGTGGACTCTTTCCTTCTGCCCAGCTTGGTTGGCTGCTCATTGAATTTCTGCTCTAACTGCTTGGGGGCTTTTCGGGGAGGGAGGGAAGCAATCAGAAAGGGGAATTCTTAACTGCTTGGACATGATAATGGAGGGGATCTTTTAACTGAAAGGGGATCTTTTAGCTGTGATTCAGAAGCCCCTCTGCAAGGAGGTTAGTGTCTGCAGGGCTTATTTTAGGACTGGGAATGGTATGAGAGAATCTAACAGCCCCGACCGCAGACCGCATCGTTCACCCTGTAGAGTGCTGGGATGTTTCACAGCGTCCTGGCTGACAGTTCTCCTGCCGACTGCATGTGATGGCTGCTGGCTACCGAGTGAATAAAAGGGCTGGGAAATCTACCAGGGTAATGTACTTCTTGGGGGAAGGGGAGCAATCAATCTCGCCAGAGAGCCTGAGCTGCCCAGTTCCCACTCCAGGGAAGGGTCCGTCCCAGTGGAGCGAGAGGTTTGGGGGATGCGACCCACTGGGAGGTCACGGGGAAGACGAAGGAGCTGGGGATGAAGGAGATGGTGGGAGGATGAGGAGGAGGTGGTGGGTCACAGAGGTTGTGCCCTGTCCTGGTGTGGCCCTGCCTTCTTCCCTGGCCTGTGAGAGGACAGGCGGCATGGTGGGAGACCGGGGCCGCAGAGCAGGAAGGAGGCTGGGGATGTGCCCGGCCGGCTCCACACAAAGCGGCTTTGTGGTGGCAGGTTGGGACAGCCCCAGGCACAGTGCCTGACCCAGCACCAGCACAGGCACGGGGGCTCTGGGAGCACAAAGAGCAGCCCGAGGCTGAGCCCCTTGTGCCATCCTGCCCATTCCACTGACCACACAGGGCCACAGGCTTGGGGCAAGGGGGGTTTGATGGGGTCTGATTTTTTATGAGTGATGCCTGAGAGGAAGAATGTCCACCTTCTTTGTTGCCACTTACTGCCTGCCCTCAGCTTTGCAGCTCAGACTGGATTATTTCAATCTTTCTGCTTCCCTACACTCGGGAATAACAACTTATGGCCATTATTTTTTTTCAGGATTAGTCAAAGCAAGTGCCTTTTCTGACAAGTATTTTCCTTGCCCGCTGCTGTGTGCTTGAAGCCACTTTACTCTTCTCCCCTTGCACCCTCCAGCTCATACCCTCCTCGCCTTCCCAGGGGTGGGCAGGGACGTCTGGAATGTGTCCTTGAACCTCACCACCCGTCCAGGTGGGAAGAGACCTCTTTTCTCCGCCAGCACAGGCCGGGTACGAGGTGACCTTCAGATCCCAGGGAGCCGGCCAGGGCTGCAACCCGATACTCCCACATCAGCTGCTGGCAGAGAGCTGAGGTCGGTGCTGCACTTGCACTCCAGGGTGAAAGCAGCAATGGAGACCCAAGGTGGACGATGGTGTCGCCCCAGGGATTTCCCTGGGCTTTTGCAACCTTCCTTACTCCTTCCCTGTTACTTGCCAGCTGGGTGCACCTGTATTTGTGGAGCAGCCACCGTGCTCAGGAATGGCCACCCTAACCAAAAAGAATGGGAAAAAGCAGTCCATTGATCCAAACCTCCACGCTTTGGCTGATTGAGAGGCTCCAGCTCCCGATCTCTCTCTGCCAGCCAGCCCCCACCATGCCGTGCAGAGGCGGTGACGACTGAGCTGGCTGGGATGTAATGCTATTTTTCAGCTGCAGCCCTGAGGGAATCACCAGTGAAGTGATTTGGCAAGGACAGGGGCGCCTGACAGCTGAGCTCCCGTGGTGCCAGGAGGCCCTTGGATTTGCTTTGCCACGGGTTGAAGTGAAGTTGATCTGGGTGGCTCAAGGCAAAGAAGCTGTTCATTTTGGAATCAGAAATTAGCAGTTTGAGGGGAGGACAGTTGTACCCGTGTGGCTAATGCTGCTGAGGACCCCTGCAATGGCCTCCTGCAAACTGAGAACCCACCAAAACCATTCAACTTTGTGCTTTGGGAAGAGAGAAGGGATTTGCAGTGCTGGTGGGAACAGGGAAGTGGGGGGGAGGGAGTGCTGCGCTCCCAAATTGCAGCAGGAATGGAGCCACCAAAAGCAACCTATGGACATGTTTAATTTTGAAATAATAAATGTTTTTAGAATTTAGTGTGTGGTTGGGCACACTTTGTGGGGCTGGAAAGGTTTCTAGGTGACTGAGGCTGCTCCCTGACCTCAGGCCTTGGTGTTGAGTGAGAATGGATTTGCTTCTTGCTCACAGGGCACCAGAGGGCGGTGGGATTCAGCTGTGCTGGTCCCACTGCTTCACCCACAGTCCCACGCCAGCACTGCAGTGCTGGCTTCTGACTTCTTGATCCTGAGCTGGAGCTGAGGTGGGTGGATGTTCACCAACACTTTCCTTTTTTAATAGCAGAAAAGTGTTTTCCTCCTGTCTGAGTCACTGGAAAGGATTTCCCTGGGTTTCCCCGCTGTAGCCTTGGCTGCACTTGTCTGCCTCAAAGGAACAGGTGAAAACCCAGAGGAGTGGCTCTCTGTGGCTGTGCTGCCTTCCTGGGAAGGGCCAGGAGCCCTCCATTCTTGCAGGAAAATGTTTAACCCCACATGTCTCTCCAAGTGTGAGCTGGAAAAAAGAGAACTTTTGTGGTTCACCTCATCCTCTCTCACCACAGCGCCTGCCAGCTGGCATCACTGCAGTTAGTCCCCACCTGTTCATTCCCTCTTTTTCTTCCCTTCATTTTTCCTCTCTTTTGGATCTTGTCTAATGGTTTCTCACCACAAGCACCACTGGCAGGCACTCAGCAGGATGGGCAGTGCCTGGGAAACAGGTTTGTCAGGAGAGGAGTTTCACCACCTGCCTGGGGATGAGCTGCCTCCAAGCCCAGGTGGACCATGGACGGAGGGGTTTCCTGTGCTGCCAAACCTGGGACACAGGGGCAATTTGTGTAGTTCTCCCGAACCAGGAAAGTCCAGGTGTTTAATATACACGGAAATCAGTGTTAGGTGTGTCTGAGCACAAAAGGAGGTGAGACCAGTCTGTCACCAATATCCTGCCATTGAGGGCTGCCCCGGGAAGCTGCTTACGGGGCTCAGGGGAAGAACAAGCTCAGGAATGTTTTTCTGGCCTGCAAGGAAGGGCCAGCGCTGGCTGCTCCAGCCCGAGGGTTGCCGTAGCACAGGCGTGCCCACGTCACAGCAGGAGCAGCCAGGCTGGGAGAGCTGGGGTGCAGGAGCTGGGGTTACAGCCCACGTGCCCCTCAGACATGAGGCAATGTTTGGCTTTGAAACCATTTTTGTGTGTCATGGGCCACAGGCAAGGACAGCTCAGGGGGCCCCTTCCTGAAGAAGCTCTTGGACCACATTTCTCTGTGACAGCGCATGGAGCAGTTTCCCTGCGACCCACCAGCACCCCGAGTCCCATTGCTGGCAGGCAGGGACTTGGGGGTCCCCACAAGGATGGGTGCACACCATGCGGGGGCTCCCTGGGCTGCACACCTGATTAGGGGTAC
>VXBQ01004430.1:22908-34028 GCA_013400175.1 Phainopepla nitens
CTTCTCCCCCTCCCCAGGGCACAGAGGGGCTGCGGCCCCCACTGCAGGGGTCTGTCACCCGTGAGCGTGGTGGGAGACACCTCAGCGGTCCCCAGCCTCCCGTTGAGGGTGGTGGGTTCTGCTGGGCCCCTTGCCTTCCCTGCAGGTGCCTGGGGACCGGAGCAGGGGTGGGGTGGCTCCTGCATCTCAATGAAGAGGCTGAGGCTGCTCTTTCTCTTGGAGTCAGGGGTTGGGTGGAGGACTGCGAAAGGCGCAAAGAAAAGCCATTCGGGCGCCATGAGAAGGGGTCTCTCCCGGCTCCCACCCTCCAAAGACATTTTTTTTGTGATGGGGTGGACATTTAATGGGCCTGTTTCTCCCCTTTGTCTGGCTCTGCCGTCAGCCTTCTGTCACAGCCTGGCGCCTTTCCTCTCCCTCTCCATCCTCCCCCTTCCCTCCACTCCTGACCTGCCGGGAAACTTTCCCATGGAAGAGAGCCCCAAGGGGAGGGGTAAGAGCTGTAGCAGTAACGGCAGTGACGTGGCCGTAGGAGAAAAGGGGAAAAGAAACAACAGACTGGCCCGGGGAGCTGTGACAAAAAGGGGCCATGAATGGAGAAGCAGTCAGGGTTTCTAAAGCGCCAGAGAAAAGGCGGTGGTGGGGCAGGGAGGGGCACGTTGCCCCATCGCGGGATTCTCTGTTTCCAGCCAGGGCCCGTGCAGTTGCTCAGGCAACTGTTGTGTGGCCCCTGGGCCCTGTGGGGACGTGGGTGCCTCCTGCATGTCCTGATGTGGTCTCTGCTGGCTTCCCTCAGGGTCCCCACCGTCCCTGTGAAGAACCTCACTGGCTCCAGCCCCGTCAACCCAGCACTGGCAGGTGAGGATGGGGCCGCAGCGGGTGCTGGTTCCCCCGGGGTGGGGGGACAGACAGCTCCAGCGGGGCAGGTTTGGGCGAGCATCTGGGGTTCGAGGTGTTGCTGGTTTTCCTCGGTGCCATTTGTTGGCTACTTGTGCAGGGATCACAGGGATCCTCATGAGCGCGGCTGGGCTGCCCGTGTGCCTGACCCGGCCCCCCAAGCTGGTGCTGCACCCCCCGCCCGTCAGCAAGAGTGAGATCCAGTCCATCCCCGGCATCTCCCACTCCTGCCGTAAGACCACCAAGAAACAGGCCAAGAAGGGTGAGAGAGACTGTCCCTCCTGCCCTCCCTGGTTCCCTTGTGCCTGCTGTCCCTTCTGCTGCCCCTGGCAGCGGGTTCCTTCCATCCTTTGACTCTCGCTCTCCCGCAGGTAAAACCCCAGAGGAGGTGCTGAAGAAATACCTGCAGAAGGTGCGGCATCCGCCGGATGAGGTGCGAGCGGCCCGGCTGCGCCGGGGTGTCCTGGTGGGCTTTGCCCTTGGGATGAGCTTTGCCCTGGGCTGAGCGGCTGGGGACACACCCAATGCCCCGTGCAGGGATATCCCCCCGCCCTCCCTGGCCCTGCCCTGTCCCCAAAGAGGGGCCGTGTGCTGCACGCAGGGCCCTGCACGGGGGACAGCCCGGCCCAGGGCTGGGTGCCAGTCCCTGAGTGAGAGCAGGGCAGCCCATCAGCACTCATCCCTCTGATCCCTGTCCTCCCCTCCGGCACAGGACTGCACCATCTGCATGGAGCGGCTCTCTGCCCCCTCTGGCTACAAGGGGCCCCAGCCGGCCGTCAAGCCCGACCTCGTGGGGAAGCTGGTCAAGTGCAGCCACGTCTTCCACCTCCACTGCCTGGTGGCCATGTACAACAATGGCAACAAGGTGAGAGGCTGCGGCCTCCCCCAGCTCAGCCACCTCTGCTGAGCTCCACGAGCTCTCTGTGGGACACAGCTCCAGCCTGGCTGCCCTGGAGGACTCTGAGCTCCCACCCTGACTCAGAGTTTAATTTTTTTCAGCAGCAAGCACTTGGGGACTGCTAAATCGGAACTCAGGGTTGTGTGGGTGTGTTTCCCCCTACTATGCTCAGTTTTATGTGCTTGTTTTCCTTGCCAGGGTGGACTTTGATCCCTGCATGTTTGAGCAGAGCTACCTGGAATTTGGTGCGAGGCAGTGCTTCTCCAGCCGTGGGAGGGTTTTTGCAAATACCCCTCGTACTTGACATTCCCTGGAAAATGCACTGTTTGGAGATTTTCAATGTTTATTGTACTTCCCTCTTTGAAAAAACAAAGCAAAACAAACCTGAGCTAGGGAAAGCAATGAGGGCTGGAAAACTGATCGGGAAGAGAAATGCAGACCTCAGGTTCTCGGCTGAAGTTGGGTAGTGAATATTCCTGGCCCTCTCCCAGGTTCCTGAGAGTTTTTGAAATTATGTTTTTCCCAATTAAAACAGCATTCAGTGCTGCTCAGGAACTCAGTGCTTGGCGTGGCTCGGTGTCAGAGATACTGGTTTCACTGTGTCCCCTGTTTTCTGCTCTCAGGATGGGAGTCTGCAGTGTCCCACCTGCAAAACCATCTATGGAGTGAAGACGGGGACGCAGCCTCCTGGGAAGATGGAATATCACATCATTCCCCACGCGCTGCCCGGCCACGCCGACTGCAAAACCATCCGCATCATCTACAACATCCCCCCGGGGGTGCAGGTGGGTCTGGGGGGGCCACCTGGGGGGGCTGGTGGCCCTTGTCACTGCTGTATCACCCCCAGGTCCCGCTGCAGCTCGCACCTTGACTCAGGAGCTGCTTGTCCATAAGGATGTGGTGGGAAGTCTGGGGTGTATCTGAATGAAAGTGCTGTCCCTGTCTGCTTGGTGGCAGGGGCATGGTGGCCATTAGTGCCCACCAAGGCTTGGAGGGGTTGCCCTGTGCCCGGAGCATCCTTTTGAACTCCAGTTTCCAGTTTCTCCCACTTCCCACATGGCAGGGACCGGAGCATCCGAACCCTGGGAAGAGCTTCACGGCCCGTGGCTTCCCCCGACACTGCTACCTGCCAGACAGCGAGAAGGGCAGGAAGGTGAGCTGGCCGAGGTGTGCCAGGGTGGGAAAAGCAAACACGGCTTAAGCAGGGGAATGTGCGTGGAGGTTTTCCCCACAAGCCCACCCAGCAGGCTCTGCAGGAGCCCTGTGACCTTCCCGTGCAGGCTTGGCATGCTGGTCCCTCTGTTTTGCTGGGGCAGGAGGCTGTGCTGGGATGCTCCAGGAGGGCTCGCCTGTGGGCTGCCCACGTTGCCGTGCTTGCTTTGCTGCCTGCCCCATTCCTGGCCTCCACAGGTACTGAAGTTGCTGCTGGTGGCCTGGGACCGGCGCCTAATCTTCGCCATTGGAACCTCCAGCACCACGGGCGAGTCGGACACGGTGATCTGGAACGAGATCCACCACAAGACAGAGTTTGGCTCCAACCTCACTGGCCATGGCTACCCTGACATCAACTACCTGGACAATGTCCTGGCTGAGCTGGCAGCCCAGGGCATCACGGAGGAGAGCCTGGCGCAGGAGAAGGACTGAGACCGTGGCGAGGAGGCAAGGAAAGGGTGGCCTGTGCCAGCACCCACCAGGATAAAGCTGTTGGAGATTCCTGCCTGGGGGCTTTTCAGGGCACACCTGGAGCCCCCTGCTCCCAGTGGCAGCCACGCGGTGTCCCAGGCTGGCTGGGAATGTGGGAGAAGGTCTTCCGGCCATCCCCTTCACTCCTGCAGGGCAAGAACATCCCCACACACGGCTGTGGGGCTTCAGGCTGGCTTGGCCACTCCTCTGGATGGTGTCCTGTCCTCGCTGCCACTGTGCTGAGGGCTTGGGGGGTGCCAGGCTCCCCTCTCTCCTCATCCTGCCAGTCCCAGCCTGACCCAAGACCCCTGGCTCACCTGGGGCTGGGACCTGGCTTGGGGTGGGAGCTAGGGCCACGGGAGTCCCCCTGGCTCTGCCTCCGTCCCTCTGACGTTTGTTTGTTCGTTCTGTCCGGTACCGCCCCACTGGTCTCCTGTGTCTGTGGAGGTTGGGGGGCCCTGGGCTGCCTCAGCTCCCTCCAGCCCTGTGCCCCCTGCTCCTCTTGGCTGTGTCTGAGCTGTGCCCTGCAGGGTCCCCTTGTCTGGGCTGCCCCTGCCTCTGCATGCCAGGGAGGGGCTGGTAGGTGGTTGGAAGTGTTGTGGGGAGGACAGTGACATCCCTTCCCCCT
This sequence comes from Phainopepla nitens, assembly GCA_013400175.1. Classification (NCBI taxonomy): domain Eukaryota; kingdom Metazoa; phylum Chordata; class Aves; order Passeriformes; family Bombycillidae; genus Phainopepla; species Phainopepla nitens. The sequence continues at coordinate 27,012 of VXBQ01004430.1, forward strand.
GCAGTGGGTTCCTTGAACTGTTCGTATGGGGGCGTCCCCACGTTGGAATTTCTATATACCTCGTGTTTTGGGGTTTTGTCATATATATGTACATATAGGGGGGCATCTGGGGAGGCAGCCTGGGAGAACGTGGTGCTGCAGCCGGGCTGGGGCTGGGCACAGTGGTGCTTGGGGTTGGGACAGGGGCTCTGGGGCTCTGCCCCACAGGAGTGCTGTCACTTGTGGGTCCCCATGGGGCCAGGTGCAGGCGGGGTGAGAAGTTTCCCCCTTCCTGCCCCCAGAGAGGCCTTGGGGAGGTCTGGAGGGGAAGATGGCTGGTGAGGGGTTGGCATGGGCTGGGCCAGGAGGGTGGTGTGGGTAGGAGAGTGTGGGTGATGGGGGTGGGGGAAGTGTGTTCCAAGGATCTGGGGGTCCCTGTCAGCCCCCTGGGGTGACTGGGCCTTGGAGGGCCCTGGGCTGGTGGAAGGTGTCCCTGCCCAGGGCAGGGGTTAGGAATGAGAGAGTCTGTGGGGTCCCTTCCATCCCAAACCAGGAATTCATGGGGCTTCTTGGAGCCACCTGTGCCAGGTGCTGGGGGGTCCCTGGCCCTCTGTGCTGGTGGGAGGGGGGGCCCATCCTGCTGTGCATCGTTCTGTTGTCGTTGCTGTTTTTCCTCTCCGTGCCCTGGAGGGTCCGTTGCCCCCGCAGCCACCCCGTGGAGGGGCTGGGGCTCAATAAAGCAGATGGCAGGGGACTCTGGTGGTCCCTGCATGGCCTGGCCTCTCCATTGTCTTCTGTCAGTCATCTGTGTGGCCAGGCGAGCCAGGGGCACTGTATGGGCAGGGCCAGGCACCCTGAGTCCCCCTGATGTCCCTTTGCACCGATCTGTGGCCTGCCACCTTCAGCGTGGGTTGTTATCTTCTACCTCAAGGGAGAAACCCTCTTTCCCCAGGCACACGCCCCTGTTTGGGTGGCTCTCAGTGGTGTGATTTCTCCTCCACACACGCCCTGGGTTTTCCCCAGTGCAAATAAAGCCTGTCTGGAGCTATGCAAAACCCTCTGGGCGAGAAGGGGGAGGGCCCCCCACCCTCCTCGGTGCCAGCCCGATGGCTCTTACTGTGAGTGTTTCCACAACGTGACATTTTTTTCTTTTTTTTTTTAATGCTCTTTTTACTACACGATGAGTTGCTGGCTGAAATAAAACTGCTCCGTGCCTCTCTGCATGCGTGTGTATATCTATCCCGATAGATATACATGGAAACAGGGGTTGCAGCTTGCAGCATGCAGGATTTGGGAGATAGCCTTCCACAGGGCCCCTCCGCTCCCTCCTTTTCCTGTGGGTTTGGGGATTTGGAGCACGAGGGGAGGGGGCACTCAGGGCACCATCCCCTCGGGCTCTTGCTGGTACCCCTCGCCCACGCTCAGCACCGTGCTGTGCTCGGGGCTGGCTTGGGCCGCTCTGTCCCCTGTGCCCAGCGTGCGGTACCCCCTTGCCCTGTAGCGCCGGTGGCCGTACCAGGCTGTCCCCAGAACGGTGGCCAGCCCCGCCAGCACGGCCACGGTGACTCCAGCCACCTGTCCCCCTGACAGCCCCTGGCCCCTGACTGTTTCGGCCACGTGCTGGGCCTCCTCCAGCCGTGCCAGCCGCCACAGGTGGCTCTGGCCGTCCCTGACCCAGGTGCGGTCCCCGTCCCGCACCAGCAGGGTGTCCACGGCCGGCAGGTTGGCAGGGCGCCGGGTGAAGGGGGGCAGGCGGGCAGGTGGCAGCGAGCCCCCAGTGAAGAGCCCGGCCTGGACGCAGAATTGCACCTGGCAGCTGTCGCTGATGAGTGCCAGGTGCTGGCTGAAGCCCGGGGGACAGCCCTTGGCGTGGGGGTCCTCAGCCGTGCCCTGGTGCTGCCCAGCCAGGGGGTTCCCTGCCTGGCAGCTGAAGAAGCCCCCAAAGGGCACCGCGTACTCGGCCCCCTCCTCGTAATCCTGGCTCACGCACACTCTGAGCTCGCCAAAGAGCTTCAGTGGGAAGTACCCCGAGGGACAGGACTGGGCTCTGGTGAGGGGGTTGGAGCTGTGGGTGTTGAACAGCCCCCCAAAGAGGTATCCCGAGTTTGGAGGCACTGGCCCGCTCGCAGCGCACCAGTAGGCTCTGAACTGTACCCGGGAGAGCCAGAAGACGTCCTGGCACTTGCGGTGGCAGAAGATGCCCAGGGTGCACTTGTTGTGGCACTCCAGGTGGCTGTGACCTTCCTCCTGCTCCTGCACACCCAGCAGCACCGGGGTGTAGTTGGCAGGGCAGGAGAAGGCCCCAGTGAGGGGGTTCCTCTGCTCCAGTGCCCCGCACAGTGTGCCGGTGTCGGGACCGCCCAGGCCAACGCACTCCTGGAAGACTCCTCCGAAGGTGAAGTTGGCCACGGTGCCCTTGCAGGAGCCGTCGTCAGTGTTGGCGTGGAAGTTGAAGTTGGGTGAGGAAGCGTTGGTGCAGCCCGGGGCGGTGTTGAAGGTGTAGTAGCGGCGGATGGCCAGCTCCACCCGCCGGGCCACCCTCCGTACCGTGGGCGCCGGCAGCTCCGGCACGGCGCTCGGCTTGATGAAGAAGTACAGGGGCAGCCCCGAGCGATCGAGGGCCACCAGCTGGTTTTGAATCCTCTCCTGCCACGTCTTCAGGGTGATGCCTGGGTAAAAGGGGATCCCCCCGATGCTCTCAACCCTGGAGCTGGTGCGGTTCTCCAGGTACTGCTTGGTGAAGGCAGAGCTGACTCCCAGGGATTCCTCAGTTCCCACATTGACAATGCTGTGGAAAGCCACGCCGGCCGAGGCGGTGACAGTGCTCCGTGTGGCCCAGCTGTCCTTCACAAAGGTAGCCTTGATCTGGTCCTCCTGCACCAAGGTGGCTCCCGCGTCCACGGAGGTGATGGTGTGGGTGCCGTAGTTGAGCACTAGCACCTCGGCCAGAAAATCGGCCATCTGGGTCTGGTTGTTCTCCAGGTGGCTGGCGATGGTCAGCAGCTGCTTCTTGAAGGCCTTGTCCAGGGTGGCCTCGGGGTCGATCTTGGCGGTGTAAACCAGATTCCTGACCTGCACCCGGGTGGTGACAGCCTGGTCTCTCACGTGGTGGGTCTTGGTGCGGCGGAAGTCGTCAGAGAATTTGCCGTTGATGGAGGAGAAGAGGGACAGCTCCAGGTTGATGGAGGCAGAGGTGATGCTCTGGTAATCCTTCCAGGACTCGATGATTTCGGAGTTGATATCCAGGTTGCTCTGCTTGCGGGGGATAGTGAAGACCTCGTCTGGGATGAGGTAAGATCCATCTTCTGTGGTCTTGCACTGCGAGTAGCCTAGGTTGATGACTCTGCCCATATCCAAATTTCTGAGGTTATCCCAGCCTCCTCCCGGCAGAACTTCCAGACGTGACAGCTTCAAGGTCTTGCTGCACACCCCAAACCCTGAAGAGGACGAGAGTTCCTGGGGCTGCCCAGCCCCTGTCACCCACGCCAGCAGTGCCCAGGTGAGCAAGACCCCCCAGAGCCCCCAGCCCATGGCTGAGCCGCTTCTGGGCCGTCACCAGTCTGAGCGGTGGGACAGGAGCTGGGAGAATGAGCTGTCTGAGAGAATTGACAAAAGGGAAAGGAGAAGTGAGAGCTGAGGCATGTGAGAAATGACAGAGTGGAAACCGAGAGCAGGGGGTGGGGAGCAGGAAGATGTCTGTCTCTCCCTCTGCCCCCGATATCTTCATTAGGCCCTCGGCAGCCTCCTCTGCCCCGCCCCTGTCCTTCTCCTCGGGTCTGCAATGTCACCAGCTGGGGAAAGCACCTCCTGCTCGGGAATGCTGAGCCACAGGTGAGGATACTGACCCAGCTCTGCCCAGCTGGTGCCCGGCTGGGCTTCAGTTTGAGCAGCACAGGGCAGGTGCTGCAAATTTTGGGGAATAAACAGTTAAGGAAGTTTCTGCTGTGAAAACTGTGACTCTTTCCATAAAGAGAGACTCACTTCCCCTAGTTTTGCTCCTGAGTTCCTCTTTCCAGGACACTTCTGCCTGGGAGGAGGCTGATGTGACAGCTGTGATTGAGGCAGAGGGACCATAGGTGCCTGTGTTTTTTTGGCAGGATAATGCCAGGAGTGGGGGGTGAAGGGATAACATGCACACCACTGGGGATGCTGTTGCTGGCTCAAGCCCCTGGAGTAGCCGAAAACGCTTGTGCAGGGATTCTCATCTGCACTAGGATGTGCAGGCTGTGCGGTCACCTCGCCTAAAACCTACCCACTGTGCCACAGTATCGGTGATTTAGAGAGACGGGAAGACTGATTTGGGATCAGAATTCGTTTTTACTGAGGTTTCCAAATGCTTATATGCTATTCTAGGGCTAGTAACTTTTTACTACAATGATTAGGTTAAACATCACACAGACGAACTTATACATTTCACAAACATCTCTTGCTTCCAGAGGGTTGATTCAATCTTCTCTTCCAGACGCCAGTCTTGATCCACTCAGCTTGTAATCTTCAAAGCTCTGTTTGCTTTTGCCAAGGCATCTTGGTTATCAGACTGGATATGCTAATTAAATCCACAATATTCTCTGTACTGTGTATCCCATCACCACAGAGGCAGTGGAATGTTAGTTTCCCCCCCCCAGCGTTTTGAGGTGGTGCTCTGAATTAATCTCACCTTGCTTCCCATGGTGAGATTCCCATCAGTCCCATGGCATCGCTCCTGGGCGGTGAGGCTGGCCAGAGGTCCCTCCTAACAGTGTGACAGCAAAGACCCCACAGCCAAGGATAACCAGGGATTTTGGGGATGGAGAATTTAATGGCATCAGCTGGCAGCTGTGCCAGTTCAACTGATGCAAAAGGAAATCCAAGACTTCTCCAGAGGGACTGTTTTTCCTGGATGTGTGTAAACAGAGGCACCTTTCTACCATCAAGTGAGTGAGGTTTGGGGCTGTGTTTCCAGTTTACTCTTTAAATTTCCAGTCTTTATTTCTGGAAGCACTGAGCTGCTGGTGAGGGCACTTGGAATTGTTTTGTGCCTTCTCTAGGGGTGAGGAAAAAGAGAAATGCGTGAGTCTGGGGTGTCATGGTGTCATTTGGGGTACCCCAGTGTCTGTGGTGGGGGAGCCAATGAGTGGGGAATGAAGGAGGAACAGGCAAGATCCCCGCAAAAGGGGAGGTTATAGCCCCAAAATGCCTGAAAATTCATTTATATGCAAAATAGTAGAAATTGCAAAGATTCTCATATATATATATACACATTACTATTAATTTATTTAAAGATAAATCTGCTGTGTTATAGACAGGATTTTAGACTGTAAGGAATTCTGAATATGGATCCATAGGGCTTGAAAATAAAAATACAACGTTTTATGTATACAAAGGAAACAATAAAGGGCTTGAAAAGGTAAGACAAGATGATCCGTAGGAAGGACCTAGAAGCAGCTCTGTGTATGCGGAGTTCTTTCTCCTTCCTGTCGCTGGAACACCCGAAATCCGGGATTTGGGGTGGGATTGAAACTGGGGTTTCCTGGCACACCTGAGAGCGCTGCGCAGGCGCGGTGGCCGCTACGCCCTCAGCACTGCCGCCCTGTGGGCACAGCCGGAACTGCAGGGCAGGGACAGGTGATCCGGGAGCGGGAGGCGCGTTGGGCTGGGACCGTCCCCCTCCAGTCCCCGCTCCTTCCCCGGGACCCCCTCATCTGGAGAGAGGTGGGGGGCAGGAGGGGAGGGGCCGTTTGTTTGCCTGGTGATCTCCGTGTCTGTTCGCACTGCAGAGTGAAGTGATCCCCTCTGCTTCCCCCCCACACCACGGGCCCCAGTCCGGAGGAGGGGACCCTCTTTGAGCCCCAGTCCTGACCTCCCGGGGAGCCCCCGGTGCGATGCGGGGCAAGCCGCAGCCCCGGCGGTGTCGGGCGGTGCTTGTGAACTGCATGGGGGGAGCCGCCGAGCGGCCCGGCCCCGTGGGGGGCTCCAGCCAGGGCGGGGGCGCCGGGCTCCGGCCCTGCGGGCTTTATTCTCCGGAGGAGGGAAGGGAAAGGCCGAGCTGGGGGGGAGGGATGACGGACAGAGGAGGGAGAGAGGGGTAAGAGAGGGCAGTCGGGTTGGGAACGGGGTAGGGAGAGAGGCAAAAGGAGGGGTAGAGAGGGGGTCGAGGATGTGCAGAGGATGGAGAGAGGGTGGGGAGCAGGGAGAGGACAGGAGGGGAGCTGAGAGGGAGAGCGGGGAGAGAGAGAAAGAAGCTGGAGGGGTAGAAAAGAGGGGATAAGGCAGGGAGAAGGAGGAGGATAAGGGCAGGGGAAAGAGGAGTAGAAGGGGCCTCCCCCAGGCCACGCCGGGGGAGCCCGGCCCGGCCGCAGTCCCCCCAGGCTCTGAGGGAGCGAATGGCGCGGGGGGCGATTTCCGGGCATTAAATCCTGAGCCGGGCCCGCCCTTCACCTGAGCTGGGCCCGGCCCCGCCCGGGAGGGCGGTGGGACCTTCGCTCCCGGTCCCTCTCACCTGGGCCGGACCGAGGCTGCGACCGGCACCGGGACCAGACCCTCGGCTCCGGGTCCTGCCGGTGTCGCTGGGGGTCCCGGGCAGTGCCGCCAGCCCCACACGCGGTGCTGAGTCGCTGCTTCGGAGCTCTCGGTGCGCCCGGGGGAGCCCAGCTTTGGGCTGTGCCTGAGGCAGGACTCGGAGCTCAGAGATACGGACTCGCCCTGGCCAAAACAGCCCGCCTGGAGCACCAAAACACGGCATTTGGGCTTTCGTTCAAGCCTCCCAAAATACCGCTCTTAAATCTCTTTTGGTGAAGGCCAAACACTGGCTGACGGACCCTGGTTTCAAGACCTCCCAAACATAGGACATGGTCTCTGCTTCAAGCCTCTGAAATGCAGAACTTGATCTCTCTGAGATCCCAAACGCTGTCTGAGGGACCCTGGTTTCAAGCCCCCCAAACCAGGACTTAGGGTCTGTACTTGGCCAGATGAGCCCAGTTTTGAGCCCCCGAAACGCAGCGCCGGGTCTCTCTTTGTGAGCCCAGAACGGCTCCGGTTTACCTGCATAAAATGAAAATG
>VXBQ01004448.1:245-121982 GCA_013400175.1 Phainopepla nitens
ACAAACACAGTTTTCTCTCTCTCTCTCTCTCTCTCTCTCTCTCTCTCTCTCTGTCTGACTGCCTGTTTATCTATGTATATCCATATGTCTGTCTATCTATCTATCTATCTATCTATCTGTATTGCATGCTATAGTAATAGCAGTTATCGAGTAGCAAGCTCCTTTATGGGACACAAGGTTTGTCAGCTGCACTCCTTATCTCTTGGTTTTGCTGAGTTTGCTGGGAACATGTTAACACAAAGGATGGCTCTGTGCTTTACCTCGACATGGCAACCTTGTTATGTGGGTGGAGCTATCTTCTCTGGATGATGAAGAAATGCACCTCCCTCTCCCTGCCCAAAACTGATGTGAGTGGGTTTATAATGCAGGCTCCCGTGGTCATTGCTCATCCTTATTTAAGCTGCTTAACACTGTTAATAGTATTAATGAATACTATTGGTGCACTATGGGATTTGTGGAATCTGGTGTCATCCTGGTGTAAGAGAAAATAAACTTGAAGTATGGAGATGTTGAAATGTGCCCTGAGGCATTCAGTTCCTGGGTGGCAGGGTGTGAGGAAGGATGTGGGCAGGTTCCTAGGGTGGTTATTACCTCCAGTTACTTGTGATTTTATGCCTGAACACGTGACCAACCCTGGCAAACTGATCCATCAATGATGGAAGGGTCTCTTGTCCACCCCAGTGAAAGCCAGCAGCTTCTTGCCCTGTGCTGGGGCCTGAGCTGTGCCTGCTGAGCCACTGTTCAGTCCTCGCAGAGCACTGTAGTTGAGGCAGGAACCCAAACGGCATTTGAGGTCACTATGGCTGAGACAGGGACTCAAACCACAGCAACTGCAGTACTTGCACCAGTAGTGAAAACAAAATAATGGATAAGGCAAGCTACATCCATATCATTGATAAGAAAGGGAGGAAGAGGAAGAAAGAAGGAGGAGGAGAAGGAGGACAATCAGGAGGGGAGTGGTCAGATGAAAAAGCTGGTCCTTCAACAAAGAAATTTGAAGGAGTAAGACATACCAAACAGAAACCTGAAGTTACCTGTTCTTTGACCTCATCAGAGCTTTGAGACTTACAGAAAGATTACAGTCACCAGCTAGCTGATGCTGGGATAACAGGGCTGACAGTCAACAACAGAAGGTCATGAAGCCACGACAGCTAAAATCCCTTGCTAGAGATGGGGAAATTGAGGGAGGAATTGGAAAATAAGGAGCAATTTGCAGTCTCTGGAGATGGCCTCTCTAAAGCATGAGGGCACGATATCCATTTAAGGAAGATCTTGTGAATTCGCCAGGAAAGCTGATCACTACAGTGAAGGTGTCCAGTACTTGAGAGAATTAAAAGTCCTGGAAGTGGTCTATAGTAAAATAAAAAGTGATAGTGTCCCTGTCTAAGTTTAGGAACAAATTTTAGGAGAAATTGCCCTGGAATGAACACTTCGTCTGAAGAGAAGGGCTTTGATAATCCTGTTTGCCAATGAGAAAAATGAATCCTAGCGGGCAAAAGTGAAAAAAAATCCTAAACTGTTTATTAACAAAGGGGAAAAAAAAAAAAGGTGCCTGCAAGGCACAGGAAAGGATTCAATAAATGCTAGATATTGAAATGTCAAAAACTTAACCCCAACCCCCCAACAGACAGCATAGCTGTGAAGCAAAGATGGAAGCTGCTCTTCCTTGTCTCAGGGAAGGAGAGGAAGAGGAGTTAGGGTAGCCACTTGGGCAGTATAGATGGGAATCTTTCTGACATTAGTCTCTTTCTTGCAGCAGGAGAAGCTGGTGAGTTTTAGTGTTCTTTCTCATGTTGGTTCAGCTTCTTTGAAGTCTCAGGTTTGGGGCGGCATCCCCACCAGCTCCCTCGATGGGCCAAAAAGAAAAAGTCAAAAGAAAAAAAAGAAAAAAAAAAAGCTAAAACAGTTCAAGGGGAAAAAAAAATAAAAGAAAAAGAAAATAGAAAGGAGCTGTTTCTGGGCATAAGCAGATGATTATAAAATAAGGTATCATCATAAAATCACCCCAAGACAGTCCCTAAACATCCAGAGGATGCCCCTTGCACAATGGCCACGTGAAGGAGGTGGCTCTAAGTGCCCAAGAAGCACCATCTTACAACAAATTGTCCTAAAACAAAAGAGACCATGCTCTATTTACTGGTGGATCTTTCTTTGTGGTAGGAAACCACTGGAGATGGAAAGCTGCTGTAGGGAGTCCTTCACAATGACTGCTGAATGAGAAGGAGAGTCAAGCCTATTTGCAGAAGTGAAAGCCATCCAGCTAGCCCTAAGGATCGCTGAATATGAAAAGTGGCCTGTATTCCATCTCTACACTGACTCCTGGATGGTGGCTAATGTCCTATGGTGGTGGCTGCAGCAATGGAAGACTAAATGACAACACAGGGACAAACCGAAGTGGGGCGCTGTACTGGGGCAGGACATCACTGCACAGGTAGAAAATATGGCTCTGAATGTAAGTCATGTGGATGCACACGTGTCCAAAAGTCACGCTACTGAAGAACACCAGAACATTCTGGGACATAGCTCATGTTTTTCTGTGGGCGTGAACCAGCCAAATCAACTCATAAATGTGACTCTGGAAGGATTTAGGCAGTTTATTGGTAGGGGCTCAGGAAGAAGAGCAGTGGGACTAAAATGTAGGGGTATTAACTGTAGATGGGCATTTGGACACTCAAATAGTGATTTCAGGATTAAAAAAACTTAGACATGGACATTATAAAATGGCTTAGGATTCAATATTCCAATGAACACAGTATATGGATAAACCACTGAGACACAATTATTTTTCTTGTGTGGTTGCAAATACAGAATCAGTAAAATACACTTGAGTCTCCTAGGAGCATTTGTGAGACAAAAAACTCTCATTGAATACTGTTTATACATCCAAATGATTCCGCTGTCATGAAAAACTGCTCAACAATGTGATTAAAGGCTTTCTATCTGTTTGCAAGAGAGTATGGTTTTCAACAGAATATTGACTTCATTGGGGCTATTTTCATAGGCTACCCCCTGGAAAAAAGGTTTCGACTTCAGTCTTTGTTCATGAAGGTTTTGATCCTTTGTCAGAGAAGGAATATGTCACAGACTCGTGAACAAATAAATTTCTATATTTAAGAAAATGAGGATTCTATTAAAAAAAGGTGAAACAAACAGCAGTAGTAATAGTTTTAAGCAAAAATTAACAGTGAATTGACAAAGCAGAAGCTAAACAGTCACTGTTGTATGTTAAATTTTTGCATATGATTACAACTACCATGTTTATTGTGTATTTTGAGAATATAAGTACTGAGCCAAAATACACATAATTAATAAACATGGATTTAAAAAGTCCAAATTCAATTTGTAATCAAATATGCAGTGCATGCACTTGGTAGACACTAGTGGCATTTCCTGTCCTGTCATAGTCCCATTTGATAAACATTAGTATCTAACGGTTGATGGCATGCATTATATCTTCAATATTTCTTATGAAAACTTGGGGATGAAAAGGCTTCTGAAGTCAGGTAAGCCCAGCAAAAATTGGTACTGGAAGTATGGGTTAATGACTACCTATATCTTAGACGATGTCTAAGCTTTAAGGAGCTTCCTTATTGGTACATTACTCTGGTTCACTTCAATCTTTCTAATGTGGCTGTAAATAGGCTGTCAAAATCAATGTACTACATTTGTATGCCAGATTCCCCCTCCTTTTTATTTCATGAAAATAAACTGCAGCAACAAACGAGAGGCTTGCCTGGCAGAAGTTTCCTTGTGCTGAACATAGACATGTTGGTCAGCAATCACGTTCCCACAGCCTCAGCCAAGACATGATGATTTTTTATCAGAGAATTTGTTCTTTGCCAGATGTAGGGAGTAAGTGGTTCTTATAAAAGGGGCAGTTCTGTCACCCACTGAAGTCTAACTCAAGCAGAAGTAGCATGTAAAACCTTCTTTCTCACTACTGTACTTTGGAGATATTTTTGTGGAAGACCCAGTGTAGAGGACCAGACCTAAGCACATTTTGTCTCAAACTTTCTGAGCATTGCTACAGGAAAGGTGTGATCAGAGGAGAGGATCCTGCAGAGGTGGGCTTAGGCTGTTCTCAGCCAACTTCCTGCTTCACCTTGAGACTCATTCTCAGGTTCCACCTGCCAATTCATTTCCTGGAGAAATGCTGTCTGTGCATGTGCTCGCAAAACAGTGTGAAAAATCTAATTTACATAAAAGGTGTGCACCAGGTTAACTATAAAAGTCGTGGATTGGGCCCCCTCACTCTCTCTGGAGGTGTGTTGTGGCTTGTGAGCCACCACATTTTGAGGAGTTGTGGGAGTTGAGAACTTATTGAAGTGTACCTTATAAAATTAAGCGCTACCACTCTTGTGGAAGTACATTGTAAGAATTTAAGCCAACACCCTGTGAGTCAGAATTATGGTGCTTGTACAAAAAAAGCCTGAGAGTTCTCTGACGTGTCTTTGTTCAGCCTGGAGGAGAATTTATAGCAAATATCACGTTCTCTACCAGTGGGTTGTGACAGCCAGACACCATGCTATTCCTTAGTCTTAGCACACCATCTCTGAAGCTATGTCAGTGTGTGGTAACTTACATGATCAGTATGATAAGAAGCTGTGAGCGCTTACTGTATTCTTCTAGATAATTCACCCAAATGAGCACCTCCTTCCAATATTTTTTCAGAGCATCAGTTATCTGTTACAGTGACAGACTTGGTGTATTTCATATCTTCGTACTAAGTTCTTTGCCAGTGCATCCAACTGTCAGCAGCACTTTGGGTTGTCAGAGAGTTATTGAAGGAGGAAAAGCTCTCTTACCTAACTGAGCTGCTGCCAGCATCAAGGTCTTGTGCTGTCACTGCACCTATAATGGTCCCCACAGGTGTGTCCTCATACACTTCCATCGTGTACATGGGCTTGCTGAACACTGGAGGTTCATCCATGTCCAACACATTTATCTTCACAGTGGCAGTATCTTTGAATGGACCCACTGAGTGAAATCGATGGTCAAGATGGAGATTGGAGGCCTCCACCTTAAAGGTGTATGCCTTCTTTGTTTCAAAGTCTAATGGCTGTAGAAAGAGCAAAAGCAAAACATTAGATTTGACTAAAAATTAGACATTCCAAAATCACTTTGATTGGATTAATCTGACAAGACTTAAGATGCCATCAGTGTAAAACCCATCTCCTGAGGTAATCAATCATTTAAGTTTGTTTTGCTGTTCATCTTATGCTAAGGTGGTTTTTGAAATAGGCCAGATGAGTCATAGTCAGGAAATTACTGCTTCTGTACATCAAAAAAGTCAGGATGACTGGCATGAATGTAAACAGTTACGCTGTAGATGTCTGAAGTCAAATGAGTGAGATTCATGTCTTGCAAATGAGCTGAGTGCAGGTTAGTCAGAGACTTGCATTTGCAACTCCCATGCACCGGCAGTCAGCTGTCTCTAGCTGATCCAGCTCCTTAAATAGAAGACTTCCTTTTTTTTTTTTTTTTCAGTAAGAAAAGCTTTCAGAAGACCATGACAGTGATGAAGATGAGCCCAAATGAAAACTGTGATATATACCAATGAGTCAAACCAAACTTCAGGTATGACTTGGAATGTGAATTCTAACTTGATCTGAAACAAACTTTTTCTGTAAAATGTCGATCTTAGCAGTGAACTGCTATTTGTGCCATATGTTTGAGCTGCATGTACTTTGCAGAATGCAGACTTTGGCTCTGTCTTATGATCTTAGGTGTAATTCATAAGGTCTTGAAGATGACACAGCAGCTTTTGTGTACTTATGTGGAGTTTTGACAGAATGTATCCTGCTATCAGGTTGTTTTGATGTGGGCTTCTGTCAACACATATCAATTTAGTGCCTTTACTTCTAGAAATGTAATAAACTCAAAACCTTTAATGCAGTCTTATTTAGTTGAAAAGATGCAGAATCTTTATTTTCATTTACAGGGTTTTTCTGCATTGGCTTTCATGTTGTTTTTAACATTTCTAACAAAGCCTTTTCCTGATGTCTGGGTAACACTGGCACCTAGTGGTTTCTGCCTATAATTGTTAAGCTGGAAATTTGCTAACGAGAAAGAATATGCTATCTGGAAAAAAGAGCCAGTTTAGTTGTGTATGAACAAGAATGTTTCAATTCTGTTATTTTTTCCCCAGTGTTTTCAGTCAGTTGTCTTAGCCAGGATAGATTTAAATTCTTCCGTTTTCTGTTCTTATCACAACAGGACATAATTGGCCAGACGACTGACTGGTGTAAGTTGAAATAGCTCCATTAAAATCAATTGAGTTACTCTGACTTGCATTAGCTGAACAGCTACCATAATGATTATAAATCCTTATTAAAGACTTCATAATTTTAGTAGACTAGATTCTCAGTCTTTTTTTTCTTTTTTTTTTTTTTTGAGCTGAGGCCTTAAAATTAGCCTTATAAGTCTTAATACCATAGAAATAATCAGACTTGATTTACTACCAAACACAACCATCCTTCTACAGAAAAAATTACCAGAAAAGCCAGCATGTGCTGCACCTTTGTCTCTGGACTGACAGAAAGAAGAGGAAACTAAGCCTGGGAAGAAACAGACAAAATTAATTCTGATAGATCTCATGCCTCAGTGGTAAAACCCTAAGATGTTACCTTCACTAAAAATAGAAATGTTGGTTCATTTTCCAAATTGCTGCCACTCTGTGTTTTCATTTTCTATAGTACTCATGCACACTTGTTGTGTATTACCAAAACAATTTTATTCGTCCCCCAAAAAAAAAACCACAAAAACAAAAACAAAAAACCAAAAACAAACCAAAAAAGCCCCACAAAATACCAAAACAACAATAACAAAAAAAAAACCAAAACCAAACCAAACCAAAAAACTCTTATCCAGATATTTATGTAAATTGTTAACACACTTTAAAAAATACAATAAGAGGAGAAATCTGAAGTTTTAGGACTTAGTCTGGAGAAGAAAAAGTCAGCGGTTAAGCTAGAGATAAGTGATTACTACAGAGAAAGCAAGAAATCTAAGCTCCCACATAGGTAGTTATTCTGGATAATATGCTGTACGTATCCTTCATAACACCAAAATTGCATTAAAACTGTTCAGATTGGCTCCTGTAACATATCAGTATATTTGCAAAAAGAGATATTAATGGAAAGAGCCATAATTCATGCAGTCTTTGCAGGCTGTCTTTCACCAAATTACTCTTCAGGGCACTTATACCAGATCATGGTCCATGGCCAGTGCCCAGCTGCAACATTTCCTGATGCAAGGGGAAGAGAAAGCAATAAGATTTAAAACAGTTCTATTGGTACGTTCAGACTGACGTATTTCACTGCACAGGTAGATGACAAAGTGGCTGCATTATTTCTCTATCCCCCAGCATTATGGGGAAATACTGAAGTATATTTTTAAAAAGACAGTGTGATCTCAAGAAGGCATAATGTTTTTCCACTGTAACATCAGAGCAACTCATCCTTTCTTTCTGTCCTTCTATGGGTCGGATGATAAACATAATTAAAGGTTATGCAGCCAGTGCAAAGTACAGATGGCAGTCAAAATAAGAAACCATCATCTGTCATGATGGCTTGTCTGAAAGTGATAAGCCATCATGAGAGAAAGAAATCAGTGACAGACTCCAACAAAATTAGCCTAAGTGAGGCTAAACCACAACTGAAATGTATGAAGAGTTGGGAAATGTTGCAAGTGGTAAACGTTGGACTTAATTTCAAACAGGGAAAAGGTTTTGTACAACATATATCATGTAACAAGAGTATGGTTTTACTGTCTTGTGTGTATGGGGATTGCATGCTACAGTCTCCTGATCAGTCCTGTTTTTCCCATATTTGAACAGTTGAGTTATATAGATAACATTGGCAGTTTAAGCTTTAGGCATTTGTCTGAATTGTCCAGAGTCTGCCTGAAAACAGTAGAACTGAATGTCTGTATAGGTCTCAGGCAAAACCTTTTGGATTTTTTGATTTTTTTTATTTAAAACGTGTTAAAAAATTATTATATTTGTAATTTTTAGTAGATATCACTAAAATATGACAAGGAAATGAGTGGTCCACACAGTATTCTACCTGTATTAAAACAACAACAACAAAACAACAACCAAACAAGAAAAAAAAACACCACTGTGTTTTGCTGTTATAAAATAACTGTCTGAGAGTGCTCAGTCCCATTTTCATTTCGAATCTGGACTGCTACTAAAGATAAAAGCACAGTAGAATGTTTGAGTCGTACAAAAAAAACCAAAACAGACCTATAAGGTTCTAAGGTTCTTGAAATGTCTTTCAATTAATCAGATTTTTGTGAAATCACTTCATAGATTTTTTTTTAATAAGCAAGAGAAATATTTATTCATTCTATAAAAGTAGTTACATGCAGACGGTAAGTTTGAATAAGGCTTTTATTTTGCAGAAGTTTTTTGGTTTTGTGTAGTAAACAGCATTTTTGCTAATTTTTAAGTGATGCCTTATTAACTGTGAACTACTCAATAACTGGGGTATTTCTAATTGATATTCTAAGTACCAGTGACAGAACAGATGTATTTGGCCCCCACAACTTGTCCTCACCTGTTTTTTCCCACACTGAGGTTACAAGCTGCTCTATATAGTTGCCTAGTAAAGTGCTATCAGCATATACACACCTGTGCACAGCAAAGCCATTCTACAAATCCCCAAATCAAACACATACTGACAAATCACTTTACCTTGCAACTCTGTAAGTGCCATGAATGCTCTTATTTAGTATGACTAGGACCGCACAAAACCATTTCTGTATTAGAAATAAACATATTTTGAAATATTACTGTTTTCCACATTCAAGGCTGAAGTTAAGAAATGTCACTATATAGATGCATTTATATCTTAAAATTTTATATTAGATAGTGAGAAAAAAGAGAGAGAAAATTAAAGAACTGAAAGAAAAAAATGGTCTGAAAGATATAATAAATTCCAATGATAAGCACGACAAGGGTGGAAAATGAATTACCCTGTCAGTTTGTTCTGCTTCACAAAGAGGCAGGACTGGAAACTCCAGAAATTTCTGCTTTTACAGAAGAATACAAGAGTATTGTTTCTGATAGAGGGTTTCACCTACAATGATGGATAAGCTATATTTTGGGATGAGATTTTAAGCCCCGGGACATATGGACAGTTATGGATAGTAGGACTGGGTTGACAGGAAGTGCATGATAACCTGGGCTTGATTTCATACTAGCATTGTGTGATTGCAGAGTAGCTCTGGGTCACATGTGCTGGTCTCAAAACTGGAAACACTCTCCTTCAAATGGGTTGAGCACCCTATGCATTTTGTGAAATATTGGCATAAGACAATTTGCTGAGCATTGACACAGTTTCTGTACGAGCAGTTAAGTTTCAGTAACTGGACTTCTGCATTGGATTCTAAATAGCATAAATAAGTCAGTGGTAGTACAGAGCAGGTTTAGTAAAATAAGCTCTAGATCAATCAGGAGCATTCATTCGTTAGAGCTGAGAATGCATAGTAAAAAATGAGATCTGCACTGAGAACTCAAGATTTGATGGAAAGTGGGCAAAATATATGTCTGTTCTGTATCTGGAAAAGGGGAGAAGCTGACTAGTGTCAGAGGTTCAGTTATTTGCTGCACTCAAGCATCTCACCCATTTCAGAAGGTGTCTTTCCCTGTTCCAGGGAAAACCAAACCAAACAGCTCTATCCACAAACTACAAAGACTGAATGCCTCCTCTTCCTTACTTCTGCTGTTCTTTGTGATTGTATCTGCACATAGCTCACCACTTTCTGCCTGTACTGAAGGGCTTATATCACCTGCTCTTCCTCCTCAAAATGCTCAACCACTATTCCCACTCCCACAAACTCATGAGTTATGATTACAGGAGACAGCGCCTATGCTCACAATTACAGAGGAAATTCCCTGCCTTTGAAGAAAGAATGGGTGGGGTGGGTGTGATGAGCAGCCTGTAGAGTTTTGGTAGTAAAGCAAGGAGTAGCTTTAACGCAGCTCTCACTGAAGGACATCGGGAGTTTGCCTTATGCTCACTCTTGTATGGTACAGGTGTTCTCAGACTGCTCTTGCGTTACAGCAACATCCCAGAGCTCCATACATTGGCTGTCCCAAGGGCAACATAACCGAGCTTAGCCAGCAGTCAAAGTACTACTTGCTGACTGCACTTAAAGGCTTCTAAAAACTGGCTCCTGAGGTTAATAGGAAGCACACACTCCTAATACTTTTCTGCAGCTACTGATTCTGTTCACTGTCCCCCAATTTCTTCTATTTTATCATCACTAAAGTTATTGTTTCTCATGGGGCAATGCTGTGACATGCTGGGATTTCATGGCCACAGCTTTGTCATCTGATCAGTTTCAATAGTGGTGCACAACTTAAAGAAACAAACTGTGGTTGTCCCTGAGCTTCCCCTGAACCATGTGGAGAAGTTCACCCAGTGTTGCAGCGGAGCAGTGTAGGATCTTACCAGATGAAGCCTAGAGACAGTGATTTTCCAAGGTTTTAATGAAACACTGCACAGATTAGTAAAGTGATGTCTTCAAGCAGAACAAGATCAGTGCCTGAAAACCCTTCTCAGTTTCTGGATTAGCACTCACTGAGCCAATTAAAAGGCTTCTGCACAAATGGGCTTATTGTATACACTCCTGCTTGGTTTAATATATTTAGTGACAACTCTTCAGAGAAGGTTGGATCCTTCTATTTTCCTTTACTGTTTTGCCTGGTCATTAAAGACTTCTAAATCAGTCCCCCTGCCTGGGACTGACGCAGCTGAAGCCGCTATGCTCCGGCATGAAGGAGATGGCCCCTTCTGTCACCATGTTTCCTATAGCTTGCATCCACTGTAGTTTGCTGGAGATTCAGGTAGGATAGAAGATGCGATCTAAATATCCATGCAGTAAACTATATTAAACAACACTAGACAAAGGACAGAATTATAATTCTATTCCTACCATAGTAATATTTCTGACTCTCACAGAGAACTGTATACAGCACTACCCTTAAGTCAGGTTTTTCCCCCTTTTTATAGGGATATTTTTTTCCTTTATGTTTTGTTTCGAGAGAAAAAAAAATATTACAGTACTAACCACACAGTGGTGCTAGATGGCATTTGGATGATTTATTTACCAGAATATAAGAAAAGCTGTTTCATTTATATGTAATTAGCACAAGAGTAGTAGTAGTTATCAGACATATAGGATCATAGCACAAAAATAAACGAGCAACCAATACAGATGATTTAAGATCTGCAACTTGTCAAGCTGTAGCTGTTCTTACCCATTTAGCATCCCTGAAGCAGAGAATGGCCTTCTGCATCCGTCAACACAATTAGTGTGCTAAAAGGAACAGTTTAGCCTGTGCAATTTTTTTCTCATCAAATGTATTTTCCACTAAAAAATAAGGGTAGTCCAGGAAGGCTTCATTTTTTATCAATTTTGATACAGAAATCTCTCAATGTTTTTTCTGCATAACAACAGACCAAAAAAGCATCTATGTAGTGATGGACAGTTTCTGGCTGCAAGGAATTTTTCAGGGAAAATAAAAGCAAATTTTTAAATGGTTTTGAAGTGGCTCAGCACTGAATTACTGCAGCACTTACAGCACCAGAATATGCTATAATAGAGGAGAAAGCACAAACCTGTTTTTAAAGCATATACCACTTTTTGTTAGTGCCTTTCACTTTGTGGTTTATTATTTATAATTCTTAATTGAATGTGTCAGTCTTATTCATTCACCCACTTTCATTTTAAAAAAGACTTCAGTACATACTTACATATTTGCATAATCTCACAAGGTCAAATCAGTGTTTTGAACATCTCGCAATGTAAAATTGCTTCTCTTTAGGCAAATGAATAGTGCTGTTGTAGGCTTGTACTGTACAAGTAGCATGGATTTTAGTAGGTGTCTATAGAATTGTGTGTCCAGCACTTCTGTAATCTGAAAACTGCAACCCATGAAAACACCTTTCTATTGCTATAAGTGTAAAGATATAAAAAGACAACTAAGCGAACACTATCTTTAAGAATATGTATTGCTTTTTTTTAACCAGGGATCTAGTGAAGAACCTAAGTGGATGATTCCAAAATGTCTTAAAACATCTGGATGATTTAAAGTTTTGTGAAAGGGATCTTTTCCCTGACGAAAGTTTTGTGAAACACAAAGTGTTAAGTCTGTATAAAGGCATACTTGGCTGAAGGCCCTGTGTGTTTGGTTTGTCTCCTTTCCATACTCCTGCATAGAACAAAGCTGGTATTTCCTGATCTTCACATTCTCTCACTGTCCCCCTCACTATGATGAAGATTAGGAAGGGGTTAGGATTACATTTTTTCCCCCATATTCAGTGACAGAGATTTATCATTTACATTAGGCAACATTGATCAAAGTTCTGCTATTGTAAAAGTTCCCTAGTTCAGATTATGCCCTGTCTTGTTACTGGAAAGACTAAATACAATGAGAAACTTTAAAGTATCTGGATATAGAAGTGGTTGTGTCAATTTTATTTTTAATTTCACCACTCTAATTTTCTTTCTACATGGCCTAATGACACACTTAAACATTTCCTGAGTTGCCTGCCTGCTTTTCCAAAGATGATATACCCTCTTTTTTCTCCTTAGTTTCTTCAAAAGTTCACTTCCCAGACACATCTGTTGTTTTTCCTGCTAGCTTGTCTTTTGACACATAGGGATAGCCTGCTCCTGCACCTTCAAGATTTCTTTCTTGAAGTCTATCCTTGCTGGACCCCTTTGTTTTTAAGGGCTGTTTCCCAAGGTACTCTCTGATCAGCATCCTGAATAGGTTGAAGTTTGCCTTCTAGAAGTCCAGTGTTGAAGTTTTGTTGATGCCCCTCCTTGTTTCATCGAACATTGAAAACTATTATTTTATGATCACTGTACCCTTGACGGCCTCTGACCACCACATCTCCCACCAACCTTTCTTTGTCTGTAAACAGAAGGGCCAGCAGAGCCCCACCCGTGGCTGGTGATCTTGAAACATCTTCCAGCTGCTTATAGAATATATCCACCTCTTCATCCTGGTTGGGCTGTCTATAACAGACTCCCACTAGGATGTCTGCCTTGATGGTCTTCCTCCTGATCCTTACCCATAGGCATTCAATCTCATCACCATCGACCTCAAATTCTATCATGTCAAGAGACTCCCCAGTGTACAGAGCCACCCTACCACCTTTCCTTCCTCACCCATCCCTTCTAAAAGCCTGTGACCATCCATTGCAGCACCCCAGTCATGTGAGTCATCCTACCACATTTCTGTGATGGTGACTACAGCATAGTTTTCCTTCTGTACCATGCCTTCCAGCTCCTCTTACTTGTTGCCCATGCTGGGCAACATGCACTTTGGTTGGGATGATTGCACCCTAAACTCTGGCTTGCCACCCTCAGGCTCATCTCTGGAGAGCCTGGTTTCATCCCCTTCCCTCTTCAAACTTAGTTTAAAGGCGTCTCAGTCAGCCCTGCAAACTCATGAGATAGAATCCTTTTGCCCTTGTTAGATAGATGGAGTCCATCTGACTCTAGTAGGCCTGGTGCTGTAAAAGTTGCCACATGATCAAAAAACTCCAAATTGTGCTGATGGCACCAGCCCTTAACCACTTATTGATAACATGAGTTTTCCTGTTCCTTTCATCATTCATCTCTGCTGCTGAAGGAGCTGAGCAGAACACTGACTGCACTCCTCTCTCATCAACCAATCAACCCAGAGCCTTGAAGTCCTTTTTAATTACCCTGGCACCCTTCTTATCAATATCATCACTTCCAGCCTGGACAACCAGCAGTGAGTAATACATAAACTTAACCACAAGTATGGAAAATTCTGCTGTTGTGTATAAAAACAAGAAGCACAGAGGAAGGTTAGACTAATGCAGGGAGAACTGAATTCTATCAAAAAAAACCTGCTCTTGATGAACAAATATTAATTTTTTAATGGTTCCTACTTCTTGCAATTTCTGACTGGCAGTGCATGTGGAGGGGTATGCAGCTGCTCAGCCTGACAGCTCCAGATGGACACATTTTTGAGTCATATGCATGGAGGAAAAAAAAGGTGACCAGAAGGGTTTTAAAAATGAAACAAAGCCTACAAATTCCCATTAGGAGGAAACAGAACGCTCAAACCTTTAGTAAGAAAAGAAGGGGGATGTGAAGAGGTCAAAGAGTTTGTGTCTCATTGACAAATTGCTTCCTGTGAGTATAGTGGCTTCCATTTCATGTCATTAAATCTAGCAGAAGAGTCAGTGACTTGGCATCATCTTGTCCTTTGATGCATCCTTGGATAATTTACTATTTCCCAAGTCAGGAGGTTGAAGACAGCCCTTCCATTATTAGAATTAATATAATGCAAATATAGATCTATGGTCATAGCCGAGGGAAGTTAAGCACCTTCATTCCAAATTTTCTTAGAATTGAAGCTTCACTTTTCCTAAAGCTTATCTTAAAATCACGTCCAAAACTCTTTTCTTCCCAGACCCTTGTGAAGTGTTCAGCTAAAAGTCTGGGGTTTTTTTTACAAAATCTACACCTACAAGCCTGAGCTGTCTCTCAAACATAACTGTGCCTTCCAAAATCACCTGTGGTTCATATTTATTTCTACTGAACAAGTTGCACATTGGTGTATATGTAAAGGCCTGGGCTCAGAGAATAATAACTGGTTAAAATGTGACACTCTCTGTTTTGGATTTCTCCTACTGAGTGCTTTAATCACTAAATTCTAAATGAAATGTGCCCTTTCCATCTTCGAAATTCATAAATTCAGTAATCTTGAACTTATTCTAGTGCATTAAAGCAAGGTCAATGACTCAGATGTAGCATGTTTCCCTGCATGAGTATCTGATAGACAGCTACCTGGGACACTATCACAAGACTGGAAGTAGGACATGGCTATTTGCAACCATTTGGGACTCTTATACCCTGAATAAAAACTGTGTTCACCACAGTAAAATAGCAAACACAAAGTCTTTTTTTTTTTAATAAAATGCTTATAAGTCAAAATTTATTGTATTTTATCTAACATAAAATAAAGCTCTTTCATTCCACGCTCTGAACTAAAATGGATTTTTATGGCTTTTGGTAAAAAACTTCCCGTACAAGAGAAACTGTACTTCCTAGAGATTAGGATTGCTTCTTCACCATGACATTATTTATGAAACATCACATTTAATTGCATGTGAAATGAAAAACTAAACTGCAATGCCTTTAAAAATGGTCACAACCATGGATTAAAATAGAGATATAAACTACTTATGCAGCACTACTACTGTGTGCTATCTATGACGTAAAATTGCACAACATTCCCTTACCTAGTTTCTCACTTGAGCAATAGGCACATCCACCCATCGATGCCACATACCTTTTTCAGTTTAATGACTCCTTCCTGGGTGTACTCATCTGTCGTGATGTCAAACAAGTTTCCTCCATCTCCTGGAACTATGTTGTACTCGATTTCTGCATTTTTCCCAAAATCAGGGTCCACAGCTCTGATCCGTCCAATAGCAGAACCAACGTGAGAGGTCTCAGGGACTTTTAAATGGAAGATACCTGTGACAAAGTGGCAGACAGTCATTCTTGGGATTTCTTGGTAATTAACACAGGTATTTCTGATTAAAATGGTGGGGCCTGTGTGAAATAAAAAGACTTAGTTAATCTAATTAAAATTAGTAGATGAAAACAACAACAGTTTTGAAAAATATATTCCAGTTTTATCCACTGACTTCCCCTAGATTCTAGATTTTGACCATTGCAACTGTAAAGGCCTTAACACCTATAGCTCCTGAGATATCTATCTATATTTCTATTTTTAATTTTTTCACATGTGATTGACTCTCTGTTGAATTAAATTGTACTTATAGATAGTACATGTTTATAAGCATTGTCCTTTTTCTTTTGTTTGTTTGTTTGTTTCATGTGGTTGTAGGGTTTTTTAGCAAATATATTTATGACTTTCACATTGGTTGAAAGGAAAAATTTAGTGGAAAATATTTCCACCCATTTCTTTAAAGTTCAGTATTGTAAATGCATGCACAAACCCTTTTAGAAGATATAGAGTATTGTATACATGAGCCACCAGAGGGTGCTCTTACTAAAATTTCAGAACTAAACAATTTTTGGCTTAGAACATCTTTGCTTTCAGATTATTTACTACAAGCTACAATAAAAAAATAAAAACAAACCATCAAAAAAATTACACACTTTTAAAATAACTATTGCTACTGACATGTAAGGAGAAAATAGTTTCATTCAGGGGTACAGCTATGTTGGAAAATGCTAGACATAATAGTTAATAGAGCTAAATGAAAAAGTGCTTTGAGGCAGCCTTGATTTTAGCAACAGCAGTAGCAGCAGGCCTGGGCTTGTAACTTGGTGCCCTGACTTATTTCACTGTATTCCCTGTTTAGCTGCACCTCTCACTGGGGTTGCTGCTTTGCTCAGCTGCCAGTGAACAAATCCCTGACCAGTACTTACAGTGGGCAGGCAGAACTCACCTTTCTTCACCTAGCAGTCTCAGCTGTTAAAACTGCCAGCAATATTTTGGAGCAGTTTTTGAGCCCAGGATGTTTTATTTACTTCATCCTGTCCCTCAACAAAGTTTGCCTCATCATTTTATTTCCCTTGGCCCATTTTGTTCTCCTGGGTCAGCGTTCCACAGCTTTCACAGAGCAAGCCCTTCAGAAAACATCAGCAATGGCCTGCTGGGTTCTGCTCCATCAGACATGTAGGAGGAAATTTGGGCCCCTTTTTCAAAAGCACAGCAGAACAGGCAATGTGACTATTGGGAGGCACATTAGGGGGATATCTCAGAGATTTCCACTGGGCAGTGGTTCAGCTACACATCACAAAATGAGGATCTGAGAAGCTGTATATTATGTAACAGCAGGATAGATTAACATTCAGCCACTGAATTAAACAGCAGACGCTGTTCCCTGCTGCTATTTCCTTACAATGCATGCTGTGTCAGCTTTTCCACCTTTACAATATTTTCAGGTGACAAAGAAATGACATTAACACTGCTGGATTAGGAACAAGCTCACTCTTTTGTGAACTAGTCGTTTGGGCTGTGGTACCTGTATAATTGTCTGTTTGATTGCCTCTGAAAAACTGTCCTTTGTTTGCTTCCCCCCACTGCCCGTCAGTATGCAAAGTATACCAGAAGGCAAAATTTGCCTTTTTTGTTAGAAAAGATGCCCATGAGTAAAGTCAGCTTGTTCCAGCATTCACTTCTGGACATCACAGTGTATAGGTTTGTATTACCCATTGACTGAGCTACAAAAGACTGAGCAATTATCATTTCACTACTTTTCTTTCCAAGGGAACATCCTAAAGGAAGCTGTACTTCTTAGTGTTCTTCTAACAGCAGGAAAGGATTATTATGACACAAAATGGTGTCATGACAAGATAATCTCAGCTGTTTCTTAGCTGTACTTCAGCGATACAATCACAAATCCTATTATTTAACGTCATTTGCAAACATGTATTACTGGGTATCTGCAATGCAAGTTATGCAGAGAAGAGAGTTTTTGCATAACTTTTGTAAGCTATGCGAAAAGGCCTTTACTTACACTTGAATCTTATATTGTTTCCACAACATAGTCCTAGCCCTGATGCCCAGGTCTTTTACAAGCACTTATATCAGATAACAGAAATCATTGCTGCAGCAATTGCTGTTTACATCCACAGTTTTAGTGAAAATGAAATGTAAGAGCATACTATCATAGATTTTTCCATCTTTGACAAACCGATCTATTTTAAGTGATCTGAAGATCACTCAGATTCATTAAAACAAACCTTTCCTTATAAAGTATTGTACCTGGCTCAAAAGCATATGGGACTTGGACTTGGAAGTCAAAGAAAGACTAAATTACTAATTTCTGATTTTTTAGGCTTTTATCAGTTATTTTCATAGACTTGGCATTTCATCATTTCCAGAAATTCAACAGCAATAAAGATGGGGTCATCCAGGCTAATTTGAAACTCTGAAGCAGTCTTCAACCCTGCAAGCATCAGATTCCTGAAGATGTAGTATATAATTACAGTGCCATTGTCCTCCTGTAATATTATCTTCACAGCACATGAAAGCTGTTAACTGTTCGACTGTGACAACTTACTTTCAGAATAAAATAAATGAAAACAAATAATGTATATTGCTGCCAGCTCGCAAAAAACCTTCAAGAGAATATAATATTTAGGATGAAACCCTCATTCCCTTCTTCCCCTTCCTCAAATAAATTGAATCCTAGAATCGTAGAATATGTTGAGCTGGAAGGGACCAATCAGGAGCACTGACTGCAACTCCTGACCTGGCACAGGGCACCCTGAGAACCACACCATGTGCCTGAGAGTGTTGTCCAAATGCTTCTTGAACTCAGACAGGCTCAGTCTTTGCAGGGAGGACATTTGAAATGATCAATATATGCTATTCATCAAATGAGATAGAAAGACACTTTCATAGATTTTTATTTTTCTGTTTCCAGCAGGCATTACTTCTTGCTGTGGACTTGCTGTGACAGTTTAGCATTGTACATTTTTTATTGTCCATTTTGCCTGTATACACTACTGCTTCCAATTGCTATAGAGGTGTATTGAAACAGGTCTGAGTAATAGCCTTTTAGTCGCAAAGGTCTTGAAAACCTTGTTCTCTTCAGCTTCCAGGAATGATGGAACAAGCACCTGAGACAAACTTGCGCAGCAGCTGGTTACACTGCTCAAATAGTTCTGTCAAATGTTATTGATGTGACTTCTCTGTCAACAAAAGTCTTTCTTCTTCTTGCATAAATCTCTTTTAAATGTGTTTTCTAAGTTTGCTCCTGTCATTTGGGATGTATCACAGGAGAAAGCCCTCCCTTTCCTCAAATTTGTAGTACAAAACTGGACTCTGCAACTAGCTGCCCAAAGTCTGGATATTTACATGTATAGGAAAGCTGGTAGCAATAAGTATTGCTTGGTTAGGACTTTTTGTTCCATGTTGAGGATGATATAAATAAATGAGTGATGATGCTGTTGAAGCTTTTAAGCTGAAATAACTGACAAGGCTAATTACTTAGCCCAAAAATCATTCAGAAAAATGAGGCAGAGGTGAGCTAACAATTCATAGATGCTGCCTCTGAGTTTCTAAGGCAAAGATGGTTCCAGAGCACACAGCAAGAAGAAATCAGAGCTGAATAAGTGACAGGTAATCAGTCATATTGACTGACATACAGCACACATTTACAGTTCCTCTGGCGTGATTAGATTTGTTTTAAAGGCTCAGAAGCTATTGTGGGATTTGATTTTTACTTACAAAGAGGTTAAGTGCTTTTTTTTTTTTTTTTTTTACTTAAATAGAGGGGTTTTTTTGTTGTTGTTTCTTCATACTTGAAGTTTACACCACCATTTACCAAAAAGCTTTTCAGGTCTGATAGGAATGGCACACGAAAACCATCATTACTTCTTATCAGCAAAACAACCATTAAGAAATAACCCAGGCTGGCATCAAAAGACTTAAGCTAAATGCATAATGGCCTTCAATCAAACAGCTGTAAATGTTATTCAAACATTTTTTCTAATCTGTCACCACACTTGTACTGTGCGAGATTATCCTCTGGTGAATTTTCTTTGTACTTTTTACAGCTTTCTGGCAGTTGCCAAAGTGTTTCATTGCAGTGGACCACGATAGCATGATTCTTAAAGGCAAAAACACTGAAATAAACCGATTTATCTTTCTTCTAAATATTTAATGTTTCCTCAAAAACAACACCACCAATAACACAAACCCAACATACAGTGTATTGTAATATTCTTGTTACATTAAATTACCAAGGCATTTTAATTTTTATCCTGATCATGGTTGTAAAGACACTGATTTATGTCTGTTTAGGAAGAATCATAAGATAGCAGTTCATATTTTCTCACTGGTGTTTTAACTACAGGGTAATAGGCAAAGGAAAGTACAATGTAAATATATAGGCATATACTCAATATATTAAACCTGCTACATCAGCTACAGCAAATCAGCCTAATAAATAGCATCATCTGATGCATATGCTCCTAAAGCTAGGGAGATGTGATTTAGGACAGCAGTGAGATGCATTCATGCCTTTCCTGGATGTGGCTCTGTGCCCTGCAGAGGGGCCGGGAGGTTGTGTGGGAAAAAAAAGCCAGGCTTTGTCACCATGTGCCTGATGCAGGTCACACATGATCACACATCCCAATAGGCTTGTAAAACTTCAGTTATGGAAAGGCTTCTTCCAGTCTTCAGCCCACTGCTCTGAGTAAGGGTTTATGGCCTCATTAGGTATAACATAACCATGTTTAAACTCTTCTGGTTCTCTTCTGTGGATTCCAAAGTCCTCACCTAGAGAAATGCATCTCCCAATGCTGCAGAGATCGTGGATATCAAGGGTCACCAGTACTTTAAGGGGAAATGAGCAGAAACAAAAACAATTTTTAGTTTGATCCTATCCTAGTTTAGGACAATCCACATGATGGAGCTTCCCCAGATCTAGCAGTTCCTGAGCCAGAACTCTATGACCCCCTGAGGTGAGTTAGCAGACTCTGTTTTTAAAGCCGTCCTTCTACCTTCCGAAAAGGAAAATGATGTTCATTATATGGGTATAATTTTTGTATACTGAAATATTCAGTATAATCATTTGCTGTTTTTTTTTTTTTTTCTACTGATATGGTGTTGTTGTCATATAGCTTTCTAAAAATAAACCTCCCCATTGCATGCCAGAGAATAATTCCACAGACATTAATATTCCCCTTGTTGGAGCAAGTGTTCAGGAAATGGGAAATGCCAGTTCATTTTTAGTATCTCAAGATATACAAGCCCACAACTTTTGCCTCCAAAGTGTGCTGCTTGTTGCATAGAGAATACCTGTTGCAGCAGGGAGTACTCTGTTTAACAATATATTGAAGAAATAATTGCAGAAACAGTTGTTTGGAGCCATGCACACTGCTAATGTGTGTCCTAATACTGAGGCAAGGATAACCTTCTTTGAAGATCTTAAATCATTCTGTGATAGCATAGTTTTACCAAGAGGGGAAGAAAATGCTCGGTTCTAGAAATTCCTCGAGTTTATAAAGAAGAATTTCTTCTAGATAATATGGAGTTTCCATATTCCAACAGGCTGAGAAGAACTAATCAAGTTCCCAAGTAATTGCTTTAATCCTGATGTTATTGTTGTATTCGAAAGATCCAGCCTTTATCACTTCCTCTTTTGTGAAAAATCTGACTTCGCCAATGCATTCATGTGTTAGACAGTGTAGCTTTCAGTAACTCTAAGGGCTTATGTGGAAAACCAGTTCCACGTGATCAGTTTTTCATTATGTATCAAAACCAATGAAGAATTGGTCTGCTAATATCCAGTCTACTAATTAGAAATTACTACCAACCAAAAAGATTCTAATGAGATAAATAATTTTTGGGAGTATAATCTAAAAGCTTGAATCAGTTGTTTTGTTTGTATATTACGTAGTGGTTATGGAGAATTATCTAGGTGTAACATGTCTTATAGATAGAAAAAAGTTTTCAGGAGAAGATGTCTTTCTTTTTTCAAAATCCCAGGCAGCATGTAATTGGCATTTATCAGGTAGGTCAGTTGGTAATATTCCGGTGATTGCACCGTCACCATGAAGTAAATCAATACACTTATTCCCTCTATAAAATTTAAATTGAAAGATACATGTGAAACATTAACATGATACAAGGTACATTTTCAAGGCTGGGACATAGAGTTTGTAATGCTCTGCTTAACATCCCTGCTTCTTAAATATCTTGCCGGAGCCTTTTCATATTTTCTTTATCACTCTGGCACAAGATATAATAACATAATTTTTACTACAATTCATTCACTCTTAAGAATATGGTCAAACCATTTACTTTAGGATCTAAGCCGGGTGCTCTAAATCATCTGTATTGGAAGAATAATTTTTCCCTCCATCGACTAAGGAAATGAGATTCCTATCTTAAGTCCTCCAAGTCACACCTCAGTTGTATCTCTAAAATCACCTAAACAAAGCATGCTCAACATCTGTATTACTCAAAAAACTCCTTGTGGAGGCTTGATTTTTACATACTCATTGGGTACATTTCACACAATTTTTTTCCCTAAACTCCATATTACTTTTCTTCCCCATGCAGGCAGAGGCTGAGGCCAAAAATGATTACTTTTAAAGATGAAATTGTGAAATCATCCAGTACAGATTCATAATAGTTTACCATACTTTGTTTCAAGTTTTGGTTTGCTCTATGCAGTTTCCTTAAATGCTTGTGATTTAGTGTGTGATATAGATAAGACAATAGTGATACAATGGGATAGCAATTGCATACTTTGCATTTGTATTCTCTTATACTTCATAGCAAGAATGCTCGACTTATCACAAGTGATGTTTATGTTTTACAATTTAAGTGTTTAATGTATGCTCTCTGTAAATACTGCTCATTTTGCCATGAAATGCAAGTGAGTGCTTAAGTACAGGTCCTTCTCTTGTGAGGACTAGGCAACCACATTTACATATTCAACAAATTTTCCATAGAAACCACTGAGAATAAAATAATTTTCATGAATTCAAGACAAAAGTTAAAAGATATACTCTAGAATATTTCTGTTCTCTTCTTTTTTCTTATATTTTTTATAGCTTTCTCTATGCAAATATACTAAAGACGTATTTTGGACTCACAGAAGACAGTTACAAACAGCTTTGTATCTTCAGTTCAGCTCCTACTGCTGTCTTTAGGAACACGTGGCTTGTTGCAAGCACTTGAGCATCCCATTTAATGCTTTTACAAGGAGAGGAACACTACTGAAAAATCTGAATATAACTGTGGTTTTTAGATATTTTTGAAAAGCATGAGCCTAAACTATTGTGATTATAATTAGATAATTACATATGGTCTATTTCACTTTATGTTGCCCTGTAGTCTCTAAATTTTCAGAAAGTAAGCTCACCATGGTTAGAAGCAGAAAGGATATCTTGATTTCTTACTTGGATGGAAGACCTCAGAGAAAAAGGCAGATGCTGCCAGAACTTATAGTGACACAACAAGTGACACTGTTGTCAGTGAGTCACTTTGGAACCAATTCTCAAAGTATTGCAAGGCAGCCCCATGCTGTTAAATCTGTAGTCTTAGCTACTTTTCAATATCAGAGTAGGCGGAGATGGATGGGGCTTTTAAGACATGCCAAGGTTACTGAGAGTAATTTCATGCATCCCGTCTAAGTACCCTCTGTGTTTTGAATGAATAATTTCTTTTTCACTCCCCACAGAAAACACATTGTAGTGGAAAGAATGACATGATTCCTGCCAAAGGTTGTTGAATTTCTATGAACTGTATTTATTTGCACCTTCTTCTACATAAGGTAGAGAAGATGTAGAATACCATTATTAATGATAATAATCTACTATGATGATAATTATAGTGTTTAAATACAATTTACCTAATCTTTCAGTTAATGATCAATTACCACTAAGAGATGATAATAGGAGGGAAATTAATTAACAACAGAATGTTATGATAAATAGATAATATTTAACTTCTAATCACTATTGTCCTCATTTGTATTTCTTGAACTATTGTTTACAATGCAAACAGAGCATTGCATTTTAGCCAGTGAGAAATTACCTATATTATTCATTGGCTATGGAGTAGCATAAAGAAATAGCTATATTTGGGCTTATGCTCTGCTTTGCAGCTAAGGGTTCAGTCTCTCTCAGCTAAGACCTTTAAACAGATTTTTTGTTTCATTCAATATGTACTCCAAACAGTCCTCAGATAACCTTTGTTACTTATGCATTCTTGAGAGAGTTAAAAAACAATATAAGTGCAGCAGACAAAGAATTTGCTAAACATTTAGTGTTTTGAGAATCTGTGGTAATTGAATATCTCCCCCTCCAGTTTATTTCTCAGTTTTCTTCCAATTAGTGTGCTTTGGTGGGGAATTAATTTATTCAGTCGGAATAAAATGATTCACTCTTCAAGATGCATTATGATTAAGAACATGCAACAGTGACAGCTACAAAAAAGAGAAGTTTCCAGGGAGTTTTTACTAAAGTTACGTGCACCTTTAGGGGGAAAATCAGTTCTTACTGAAACTGCATGAAGAATTCTGATATGGAAAGGAATAAGAAGAAATTAAGAGAAAGTTGGCATAATGTAAATAAAAAAATTATAGAAGTTAAATTTTAGCTCCTTTATGTTGTACACACACAAATAATGATAGAAGGCTACTTTACTGTGTGGTACTGTGATCCAAAGAGGGCTGCATAGCCTGGATTGCAAAGCATAGGCTCAAACAACCTACAAATGTAGAAAGAAATTTCATGTACCAGCTGTACTCTGTGGCCCAGAAGCCAGCCAATATAAATGGCCTAGTTCCATGTTATTAAATTCTTTTACCCACACTAAAATAGGTCAATTTCATGGAAAGTGACTGCAGAAAATAGTTCCTGATCTGTACTAATTTCTCCAAATGCCCTGAATTTCTCTGAGAAAGCTTTACTTGGTGTTGGTCAAAACTTTGCCCTGACTGTTCTAAGACTAACAGTACAGGTAACTTAAATCTTCAGGAACTTTCCCACATATTCCCAGGTCCTTCTTTTGCTTTGAAAAGCAAAAATGTATATCTTCTTTTAGTCTATGTAAAAATGTCCATAATTTCACTGATTAAATGGTGGTGCAGCGAAAAAAAAAATGCACAGGCTTTTTTATGACTACCTGTCAAATGTGTAACTCGAGTGAAATAGAAACAGCAGGCAATGGTCAGTGGGCTATGTGACAGGGTAGTGGCCTAAACAAGTAAGATGAAGATGTAAAAAGTTTATCTGGGATGTTGAAGACTCATTATTTCAGTACAGCAAAACATAGAGCAAGTCAGAACTGGAAGTGACTCAGCAAAGTATAAATTCTTTTTGTTGTGCTACCATTGGGAAAGAAAAGAAATCCTACTTGTGGAGTTGAAGGAGGAGATGGCCACAGTCTAGTTATACAATGAAAATGAGGTCAAGGATAAATATGTGTCTCTCACAGGAGAGTGGAGACAAGAGTGCATATTGAAAATAAGGATACACAAGGAAGAAAGAGAGGCCAAAGGAGGATGAGACAGATGAGAAACAAATGCAAATAATACAGAGGTGTGAGACTTGGGAGGAACCTGGAATAAAGAGGAGCTACCCTTGGTTCTCCTCTGATTCCTGTAAAAGCCCTGTGCAAATACTGGTCAGCTGGTATTTATTATTGTACTGATTTGACTGTAATTTTACTGATGCTAAAGCAGTATTGAGCCAAAGGTATTGCAATCCAAAATGGGTGCTGTTTTCATTATTAGCTTGCAATTCCATGAGCCCATTTCTGGAGCCTTTGCCTTCCTATCTTCCATCACTGTTTGAAATGGTGGGTTAAAGTATATGTTTAACTCAAAAATGAAGTTTTAATTTACTCAAAACTCACAGGTAAATGAAAATCAGACTTGCATAAGATTTTCTGACATTAAACAATATAAGCTTGGTTAACAAGACCAAACTGATGCTTTTTTCCTTGAAAATTAAAGGTGGAGAAAATCAGGATTTGACCTTCCCTCCTTTTCTGATTCTGGCTCAGTCTCACAACTAATCTCTGCCTTCAGGCTAGTCTGCAATGAATCTGTCCACCTGTCCTGTGTAGGTATCTCCCAATTGGTATAACATAAGTAATTAGTTGCTGGAACTGAATTAAGGCATCTTGTCTGCCAGGCAAATTCTTTAATCAATGAAAGATGGACTCATTCTGAGATGCAAGTGCTGTATATAAAGCACAACTTTTAACAGAAATACTGAGAGAAACCATACTTCCATATCTAAATTACAGGGAGTAGAACAACTTCCCAGAAACTCATGCAGACTTGTTAAAATGCTTAATTAGGCAGATCTGATTCTTAATCCCGAGTAAGTTTTGTAGCTAAAGAAAAGTAAGTCAGTTTTCTGGTTCTAAATTGTCCAAGTAAGGAGGGAATAAATCTTCCTCACTTATTTTTAAATCAAATCTCTGCTTTCCTTATTTAAATTTCTTGGATTAGTGAACAGAATAATTTATGAATCACACAGTCTTTTTCTGTAGATTTCTAATGCATTACTGAGTAGAATTTGTGTTGCCTTCTTCTGAAATTTTTAAAAGTAGATACCATTGTCTCTCATACGCCTCATCCAAAACAATGGATTAAAATATTTTCCTTTCTCTCTCTTATGGAAGAGAAGACTTCTTGCTTCCACTCTTCTTCTGAACCAATTTTTCCATATAATCTGATCTAGACTTGTTCAAAGCCACTTGAATGGAATCAGCCACATTTAGTTTACTGAGTTGAAAACTGACCAGCTTTAATGTAGTAAAACGTAGGATAATTAATGCATGTGCAATTTCTGTGATGTAGTAAAATTTCAATAATATATAAATAAGTAACTATGATAGAAATTTTCGGTCTACAAAGTGTGTATGCATAAGAGTATATAGGCAGGCTATTGCCAGTTCGACACTTGGTTGTTCTTTCTTTTTAAATATTTCTACAGGTTGTAGTACTTGACAGTACGCCTATTAGAATAAGGTGCAAACCAATAAATGATCCCAGAAAATAGATGCAATCTAAAGGGTAATAACGTGCAAAACCTATTCCTAATATATACTACATAATATGACTACATAATATATCATCTATTTAATAGATCATTCAAGTGCCATGCCAAGGTCATATAACTAAGAGAATAAAGGCTGCTTTGTGTTTGCAACGGTCTTTTTTGCTTACATTGAAATTCCTGAAATTATATAAATGAAAGATGTTTTTCTGTTTGTTTCTGCAATGTCTATTTTATTAACCTTTCTCTCTAAGATTATTGTTTCCTCTGCTGTCTACAATAGAGGATTTAGTATATTCTGTGGAATGCACTGTACTGGCCACTGGTAAAATCCAAATCCAATTACCTGCAAACTCCTACAGTATGGACTGATGTGTAAGGTTGTAGGAATGATCCTTCGAGCTTGCTTTATTTAAGGTGTCGCTACTAGAAAGATGAATAGTTGTGTTTCTGTTTCCAAACATGTTAGCATTTCTGGAAATTTGCCATGCTCTTTTATGCAAACTATCTTGATGGATTTCACAAAAATGTTTTTGGAAAGACCAATGACAGCAAAAAAATGGCCCTTGTGATGTCTAGGCCTTGCTCTATAGCTGTCTGAATATTTTAAGTGTAGTTGCAAAGCCCTGAGATAATGGTTTCGGACCATCAGAGATGCATTTTTTTTAAAGCTAAAACGTGTACAATTAGACAAAATTCAAGCATTGGGTTCAAACCTTAATTAATTATTCTTCTATTAGAAAAAGCTTTTAAATCATTGTCTAAGAAAATTGACTTTTATTAGCTGGAATGATGTGATAAAATACAGCTTTATCCAAATAGTTATTTTGAGTTCAAAAAAGGAAATTCAGGAGATGTCACCTTAAAAAATATACACCCTCAAAAGAAACCAAACTTATTGCTTACTTCATAAGACACTTGAAATGCTCTTTTATTTGCTAATATCAGAAAAAAACTGTATAAATTTTAAAATTCAATTGCATCTCTTCTATGTCAGGGCCTTATTCTCGAAAAGCATATTTATGTCATATTGAAATAAAAAGACGTATTTCTTTGACTAAAATGATTCACGTCTGCTCTTATTGCTCAGTATAAAGGGGTTTATTTCTCTAAATTGCTTTCACACTCACTCTGTCAGCAGTGAACAAAAGAAAGAGACTGGGAAACTGAAGCATAATAAACCTACAAAATATGAATCCACCACTTTAGTTAATTGGTTTGATTCCATAAAGCATAATTTATACCAACTAATTATACAGTTTTAGTCATTTAAATGTCGAAGTAAATATAACCCATACATTTTTTCTTGAAGCTTATTTTAAGAATTGGAAACAAGCCACTGCTGTCCTGGCAGCTTGATGGTCCACTGCTTGATGAGTTAAGGGTTAGCCCATTAGCTTTCAGGAATGATGTGCTGAAATATCTTTTTACTTAGCCAGCTATAATGTACATAAGTAGCTGAGAGAGAAAGGCCATCAGGTCCGTTCTGGACCAGGATGCACGCCCACACGTACACAGCTTTTGTCCACGCCTCTCTGCTCAAAGGCACTGTTGTGTTATAACAAATTTTTGTTCAATTGCTTGAGCATTGTTGTTGTGATAGGAAAACTACTTACCTTTTCAATCTTTACTTTACTTTTTTTCTCTTGTTTTGGTAAAAATGAAACTTTGGCATGCTTTTTTTTTCTTTTCAATGTTTGCAAAAAAGGTCTACCTTTAACAATGAAACATGCACAACAATGCAGAAAGCTGCTGTACTAATGAAGAGCCAGGGAAGGCAAAAAAGACTCCTGAAATTTAAAAATAAATTTTTACTAATAAAATCATTCAGACTAATATTTTCCTACTCCTTTAAATAAAATATCCATTTACTGAAGTGTCAGTTTTCTGAAATGTGGGTCAACAGATACCTGCAGGTCAAACAACTCTGACAGAAATATATGTTTAGAGGTTTCCTCTCTGTTACAGTCCTCATTACTAGGAGACATGCAAGGTGGGAGTTCCCCACTGAAAATGTTCAAAAGCACAGCTTCTAAATAAAAAATTCCATGTTCAGCAGGATAGTCAGTGGTTTTTCATCACTAGATGCTGATAACCCATCCAAACCTGCCTGTCTCCTTAAAGGACCCTCAATGAGATGAAGGTGTTTTGTGATACCTTTTTTTTTGCAAGCTTGTAATGTATTATTTATCAATGTAGCTCCTTCCAAATATTAATAATATATGTTCTCCTACTTCTGCTGTGAAATCTTTTATTTTTCCTCCAGCTTTACTAAGTTCAGAAAATAAATTTAAACTTTATCCTGTGAAATATTGGGGGATCTATAGCATGGCTTCTTTGGCATGTGTCCTTTGCAAAACTGTGGTCCTGATTATGTGATGCAAAAATATTAATCCTGCAGCAGTTTGTGTTAAAAGACCTTTAGTCTCTTTTTTTAGTCTGCACCTCCTGGCTTTGCTAACCAACGATGAGCAATGGGATACTGGAGGTCTCAATCCCAGCAACACCTAGGGGTCCTGACCTCTTGCCAGGCCTGGACTTGGGACCTACACAGACCGGATTTTAAAGACTTATTTTTCACATAAACTAAAATTCTGCACCAGTGTCCTTTTAGCAATAGTAGTCAAGCAAATGGCAAACTCCATTTCCTGACAGGTAATTACTCTGAATCACTGCAATGCTTTCAAGGAAAAAAGAATGAAAAATACAGTTGCTATGTTTGAAATATAATTTATACACCACTTTTTCTCACTTAGTTATTTTGTTTAGCTGTAATTAGCCTTGTGTCTCTATGAATTTCAGGCACACTACACATCATCTCACATACTGCTTAACCAAACAAGGCTGGCTTAGTAAATCCCCATTGACTGAGACTGCTGCCTGTAACACATTAAAAAAAAAAAATAATGAAAGGCTTGACCAATACACTAGAGTCCCCACACTGACATTTTAGCTTGTAAGCCATGTTAAGTGTTTGTTATTTTCAATATCAACACAAACCTCCAATCTTATTCTCTTCTGTTTTGTTAAGAGTCACTGCTGTAATTTGTCTTTTGTGACATTTGATATAATAGAAAGAAAAGGTTTTCAACCTTACTAGCATGCAAAGTACAGGACAAGCTTGGTCTCTTGTGTGTGATTTTTTTTTTTTTTTTTTTTTGCTTCCTCATAGCAGCAACTGGGCAAGGATGTCATAACTGCAATTCATGCATTAAATGAGACCTGGAGGCTATCTTCTTCAAGAAGGATGATATATTCCATGACTTCTCTGTGTCATGAAAACCATCTGACATTATGTGAAACTTGTGCATTTTTGCACCACCACAGTAGATGAAAGCATACAATAAAATACAAAACACTAAGGCCCCTAATGACAAAGGAAGTAAAATATACAACTGACAACCAGAATGGGAGTGCACACTGGGCACATGAAGCTTGCCAATGTACTGGGTTTTCAGTCTCCAGACAGTTACATTTCTTCTGTTGTACCCATGGTACCCTTCCAACAGCAGAGTTTCCAGCTGAAAGGAAGGAGCAGACTGCAATTGTGGACAGTTTAACAAGCACTGAGGATGAAGGCAGTAGGAATGATGGTACAAAGAGGCTCTCTGGGATGATTTGCTTATTGATCGGGTTTGGTGCATCCCACAAGTTCTTTGGCTGCATGTCATGAAACTAAAGGAGATACCGTGTGAGGTCTGACAAAATAAAGAAGTCTTAGGATTGAAATTTAGACTAGCAAACGAAACCTGCAGATAAGGACATCCATACTAGCATAGTTTTAACTAGTCTCACCATGTACCATCAGGAGAAAGATTAAAAAGCAGAGCTTTAAATGCCTGGCTGAGAAAAAGTGGTGAGGAGAAGTGAGTCAAAATATTGGAAAGTTGGAGCACTTGTTAAAGAATACGAAAAATTAAAATATTCATTTTGGCCATGAGAAAAATAGGCTTATGAAAATTTAAAGACTTTTCTATGATAAATGTCACACCTAGTGAAAGGTTCAGGAGAATTTTCAGGTGTTGGAAAGCACAAAATTTAAAAAATAATGCAAAGGTATGCAGCTCAGACAAAGGGTGCAGTGATGAGAATTCTGCATTCTTCACTGGAGAATTCTACAAAAGGAGATGATAGTCCAGTAGAAAATGCAGAAGTGGTAGTTCATGCAGAATTAAACTAGGGACCAGTAAAGAGGAGAAAGAAAGCCATAATATAAAGCCAAGGGTTAAAATGGAAACTAGTATAGGTCACTTTAATGCCTAAACCTAAAAAAGAACATCAGCATTATACCCATGTTCAATATCTGTGGGAAAGAAGAAAACCAGTCAGACAACATAGTATTAAGGAACAAAATACACAGGAAAGTCACAGCAGACTTTATCAGTGGAGGAATAATGATGGTTGTGAAAGGAACCTTTGCCAACTAAGACTTTAAAAAGAGGACAGTATTGATATTAGCTATTCAGAAAAGGTTCACTTGTTATTCTAAATTTTACAATAAGTTTAAATGCAATATATGTGCAGGAGCAATAAAAACCAGAATTACAAGGTGTTTGTATTCAGTTAAATAAATAATAAGAAGAAAGTGGAAATAAATAAAACTGAGGCACATTACTATAGAAATTCTGCATGGGATAGCTGAGACTGATAAATCACTATGGTTGGTGTGGATGCTATCTAGGGATATCATTTAGAAGACCCACAGCAGATGCATATATCCATTAA
Organism: Phainopepla nitens; assembly: GCA_013400175.1. Classification (NCBI taxonomy): domain Eukaryota; kingdom Metazoa; phylum Chordata; class Aves; order Passeriformes; family Bombycillidae; genus Phainopepla; species Phainopepla nitens. Next base: position 31,545 of record VXBQ01004448.1, read on the forward strand.
AAGGCAAATCTGTAAGGGCAAACAACATAGCTAATAAAAGCAAGACAACATCTTTCAAAAAAATGAAGTTGTGTCTCAGAGAGGACAATAGAAAGAACCATAAAACCTATTTTATCTATAAAACCACAATAGAGAAGACAAAAAATGAGTTTGAATAAATCTCTGCAAACAAGCTAATAATAGTTGTCTTTTAAGACAACTGGAGGAAAAAGCTGGAGAGGAACTGAGTAAAGCCAGCCCAAAACTGAGATACAGAAGTGCTCAGAGAAGATAACAAATGTAAAACTTAATATATTTTTTTCTTTATTGTTAGTATAGAAAAACTGGGGATTTTTTTTCTATTCTAGAACTTTGTAGGGGACTCAGGAGAAGGTTAAATTAGCTATAGAAGCAGTTGTGGAAGAAACAGACACAACAGTAACAAATCATTTGGATTAGCTGTTACATGCCCAAGAGCCTGAAGAATGAAATAAGGGAACTATTATGATGTGCAATATTTTCTTTCAAACCACTGTGGCACAACAAGGCTTGGAGGTATAATATAACACTGGTTTTTTTTTTTTTTCCCAGTGAGTCCAGGGGAGCTAAGGATGGATATGACTGACATGTACAGGCAAAAAAGTAGGAACAGATTTGCTTAACTCAGAGAGAATTTACCATACTGAAAAAAGAGAAATCAACACAGCTTCTCTAAATAGAGCTGATATTTTGCAATATTGTCTGAATTCTTTGAAGAGGTTAACATGCAGGCAATTATGTAAAGATGAATTCAAAACAAATGAGGGAAAGTTTTTTGTTGTATGATATATGATTAATCTGTGTACTTCTGACAAAGGATGTGGACTCTGAAATTTAACATAAATTTCAAAGCAATGGGGCAACTTGCTGCTAGAAAAATACATAGAGGCTTGTTAAATACAAAGACACCATTAGAACTAAATATAATTAGAAAGTAAGGAAGTTTTATGAAGTATTGCATGGCCTGTTTTGCAGATACCATCTAGACATGAGTGTAAGGGACAGAAGGAAGGACCAAATGGATCCTTCTTGTAACATCTTTCTTATATGCCTGCAAAAACACAATACATTTTCAGTCTGAGTAAAAGCGGAAGAATTTTCATATGAGAGAAAACTTCACAGTTGCAGATGTAGTTTTGTATCTACAGAGTATTCATAATACATAGAATGGGATTTCAATTCATGGGCAAGGAAGAGATGCAAAGTAAAAAGCTGTCATGATTTTACTGCAGATTCATGCAACATATTCTAATATGAATTTGCCTTCCTAACAAATTTTAGCAGCTAATTATTTTGCTGTAGTTATCAAGATTTATGCTTGATTAGTTTCTGCATTTTTGAAGGTATGGAATATACAAAAGTTCAGTAAATTTATGGAGACAAGTAAGTGACAATTCTCCTAATCATACACAGACTATGAAACGCTTTAAATTAGCATATTTCTGAAAAGCTTCATTTAAACTAACTGATGTGAAACATAATAAGTTATCAGTGAATAATCACTGTTTTGAGGCTGTAAGTGTTTTCAGAGACAGATATAATCTTCTGGGCCAAGACATGTAAAAATCTGGTCCTGAATACAATAACAATAAGACTTAGCATGAGCTAGGTCTGCCTTTAGTACCTGGAAGTCTCAGTTACCTTTTGTAATTTGAAGGCATTCATGCAGCTTTCTTGCACAAAATAGTATTTCCCAAATAATTTCTATAGTGCAAATGAAATGAACTCATAGGCTTAGGCAGGTTTTCTGGAATGATGATATATATCCTCTTAAACCTTCAACTCATGCTTTCAAATTGTGCTTTACATTATTTAAAGAAAAATTGGATATCTGATTTTTTTCATCATATACTGTTCTTATTCCAGGATCTCAGTTTCTTATCTGCAGGACTTTTCCACATTAATATTTTTAGTCATGCTTATTTGAAAAATCAGTGTTTTGGAATACTACATACTCTTAGGAAATCTGGGTGGGTTGTCGTTGACATCCGTGAGAGTAATGTTTACAGTGGTAGTACCAGCTAGTCCTCCCAGCTGTCCTCCCATGTCCTTGGCTTGGATTAGAACTTGATATTGTTCTTTCACTTCTCTGTCCATATTTGGCAAAGCTGTTCTTATTACACCTATGAGGAGAAATGGGAAAGAAAAGGAGCAAATAAACAAAGGGCTGTGATTGTCTACTATTACGAATTAATATTGGATCTCTTGAACCAGGAATAGAATTCTTCTGAATTGACTGTTGAGAGGAGGTCACACAAAAACACTCAAATCACTCAGGCTTTTCAAAAGCTTGTTTGTCAGCTATTCAACCACTTAAAATGACTGTTTTGTCTTTTCAATCAGGACATGAATGGATGAAAGAGAATGATGTGTTTTCACTAGGGATGTGAATGCTGTGATCATAGGCTTGCCTTATCAGGGATGAGGAACGCTGCCTAGTACAGAGTAAGGCAATGTCAGAAGAGGTGGCATTGCATTGCAGAGCCTGCATCTTCAATTGTCTCCCGCCATTCACTTGACAACAAATTCAAATCACTGTAGGCCAAAACAATTTTCCTGACGATGTCTACAAAAGGAGGTCTTTATTAGAAGACTCTTCCTTTCCTAGAGAAAGTTTTCTTGATATAGCACAAACATGCAGTGAAAATTTGAGGAATTTCCTTTCAAAAAAATAATTTAATTATCACAGTAAGACACGACTTTTAGTCTTTAGTGATTTTAGACAACTGCTATCTAAGCAGATATGCCATAATCTCCTTTCTGATATGGTGAGAATATATAGAATAAAAGGAAGACGTTGAGAGAGAAAGAGGGGGAGAGAAAGGGAGAGGTACTAATGAACAAATTAGTTGATGAGTTTATATAAAGATAAAAGCTTTGGGGTACTAAAGGCTTTTTCTTGAAATCAAATATGTAGGAGAAAATACATGTTTTGTCAAAATTTAACAAATGTGACTAGCATTGCAAAATACTATTTATTCAACAACAGTTATCAAAAAATGTCTAGGTGCACATAAGTGCAGATAAATACAAAACTTAAAAATAAACCAACTGGAAGTATGATTTTCCTGGTTATTATTCATTTAGAAAGTATTACTTTCTAGTATTAAACAATTTGATGTCAAAAGCAGTTTTTTTACCTGGTGTTAAAATGGGTCTGAAATGGCGAGAAGCAAACTTTAAGGACCAGTCTTATCTTTACAGCAACAAACCACTGCTGTCTTAACAAGCCAGAATAGGAACCATTAGCTTATAATACTTTTTCAGAGTCTAGAAATAACTTTGACCTAAATCTGCTTTTTCTGGAACATACCGAATATTCCCATTGAATTGAACTCTACAACAATTTCCTTTCTTGCCTCCTGTAACATGATGACAATGACAACATTATTAGGAATCACCGTATTCCTACCTCAGGATGGCATGTACTATACTGCACATCTTTTGCTCCAAATCTCCAAATGGAAATCTTGAATTACAAAACTGCAAAAAATTTGTTCATATTCATGAGATTCAGAAAAAGAATATTATTACAAATAGGATGAACTTTACTAGGTTTCCTCTTGAATCTATTAATCGTAATTAATGCTTAATTTGGCATTGTGGAGACCATATACTATATGTTCTACAGTATTTTAAAACATCCTTGGTATGTTGATTCCAAGGAGAAAAGACCTATGGGAATGAAAGTCCTCCCATGTTATACTAACAAAATGAAATAAGATAGAATTATAGAATCAGAATATGCTAAGCTGGAAGCCACCCATCAGGATCATTGAGTGCAGCTCCTGTCTCTGTACAGGACACCTCAAGAGTTGCACTATGAGCCTGAGACTGTTTGTCCGAATGCTTCTTGAACTTTGTCAGGCTGGTGCACTCTGGAGCTGTGACCACTTCCCTGGGGAGCTGTTCCAGTGCCCAACTACCCTCTAGGTGAAAAACTTTTCTCTGATATCCAACGTAAACCTCCCCTGACTCAGCTTCATGACATTTCCTTGAGTCCTGTCACTGGTCATGAGAGAGACGAGATCAATGCCTGCTCCTCCTCTTCCCCTCATGAGGATATTGAAGACCACAACGAGGTTTCTCATCAACCTCCTCTACTCTAGGCTGAACAGACCAAGTTACCTCACCTGCTCCTCATACAGGTTCCCTTCAAGGCCCTTCACCATCTCGTGGCCTTCCTTTGGATGCTCTCTAATAGTTTAATATTTTTCTTATACTCTGTCACCCAGAACTGCCCCCAGCACTCAAGGTGGGGCTGTCCAGGGCAGAGCAGAGCAGGACAATCCCCTCCCTTGCCCGGCTGGTGATGATGTGCCTGACACCCCCCAGGACAGGGTTGGCCCTCCTGGCTGCCAGGGCACTGCTGACTCAGATTCAGTTGGCCATTGACCAGGACATCCAGTTTCCTTTCCACAGTGCTGCTTTCCAGCCCCTCATTCCCTAGGATTCCCCCTCATTCAGCCAGGGTTGCCCCATTCCAACTGCAGAATCTGGTACTTGTCTTTCTTATATATGCTATATATGTAATATTTTACATATTTGTTATATATGTTTGGTAATTGCCCAGCTCTCTGATTTGTCAAAAATCTGCAGGACCTCCCTGCCCCCAAGGGAGTAGACAGCTCCTCCCGATTTAGCATCATCAGCAAACTTATGTAGCATTCCTTGCAGTCCTGCCTTCATGTCATTTATGAGGATGTTGAAGAGCACTGTGTTGAGGATGGATCCCTGCAGAACTCCACTAGTGACAGGTCACCAGTCTGATGTCACCCCATTCACTACAACCCTTTGTGCCTGACCTGTGAGCAATTGCTCACCCCTCACATGATGTGGTGTTTACCCAGCTGTGTGCTGGACATTTTGTCCAGAAGGATCCTGTGAGAGACGGTATCTAAAGCTTTGCTGAATTTCAATAAGATTACAGAAAAAGATGGCAGAAAAAAATGAGCATGGGCGAACAGTGAGTTGTGAAAAGAAACTGCAGTTTATCTGGTTGATATAGATGTTCTGTGTACAACTAAGTGGCTTTCTCAAAAATGTTCCAGAGATTTTTCAGAAAATGAAGAATGGGCTATCACTCCAGTAGTAAAATTCCAAATCATCCACTGTTTATTCCTGTTTAGAAATGTAAGGTCATTCTATATATTTTTCTGGAAAAAAAAAAACCCTTTATCTTCAGAAAAAAAAATCAATATCAATAATTTTTATGTCTAGCAATTCATGGGCCTACTGTATTTTTCTGCCTACTCTACTTTAAAGGCTTAGATGAAATACAGAGAAATTTTATTTCTTCCAAAATTAATTCATATGGACAGGACAAATATGAATTAGAGTTATCTTACCAGCAAAATAGAAGAATAAAGTAGAGGTAAGAATCCATGGGAAGGAAAGGACTATAAATGTTGGTATTTCAACTTCAGCATCACAAAGAATATCTAAATTTAAATCAAAGCGTTATTAAAATGTAGAGGCCTTATGTGCATGTAGTGGTGGTCTGAGTTTTTGTAAATCCTTTTGCCTTAAGATTTTACAATATTGTTCAACTGCAGAACTGAATAGCTTTGATTTTCTTTTTTGTCTTTTCAGATGTCATCAATATTAAATGTGTAGAAAAATAATGTCTCCAAGAGATCACTGAAAATTGAAAATAGTATGTATGGGACTTGGGCCAGAAGATTTGCTTTCCAAAGTTATTGACCCATAATTCAGCAGGAGATCACTCACTTTTGTAGGAGAGAAAACACAGGTTCCAAGAAAACACTCTGGAATAAATAGTAATATCAATAGTCCTGTTGATACCAATTTGGATTTCAATAATACAACTGAAGTTAGAAGATGGACTAGAATACCAAGTCTACCAAAACCTGGTGACAACTAGCCATAAATAAGAATATTGACCTCATAAACATATCAGAAAATTGGGTAGAAAGGATATTTTAATGGACATTTTCATAAGGAAAGAGAATATACAGAGGAAAGAGAAGAGAGGTTCTGTTTTAAGAGAGGTTCTTATGTTTAAAAAACCTCTCATAATAAAATCAGAAGAGCAATTTTATAGCATTTAAAAGTACCCCCACATATAAGATTTGAGGCCTTAGAATGTGTCATTCAAACAGTTGCTCTCCAGAAGGTACTGTATACATTTAACCACCCTGAAATAGCAATAAAATCTAACTCTCCTACTTCCAAACAGTTTGTTTATCTCCAACAAAAAGATGGAAAAAGATTAGGAGGTCAGTAAAGACAAGGAGTAAAAGGTGTAGCTATGACATTCAAACCCATAGAGGTTAAAAACAGTTTAAATGCATTTGTTTCATATCAGAGTAAATGTGTAACACTTATTTGGAGGAATTTGAGGAAGGAGTATATGTAAAGTCGAGTGCTTGACAAACACAATCCTTATTTCAGACATAAAGTTATGGTCAGTGGTTTCATTGTTACTACATTGCAATGGGATTGTGAGCTAGTAACAGAAATTTCCACAAACATGTCCACATCTGTGTCGCAGAAGCTAAAGAAACAAATAATGTGTGGAACTGTTTGGGAAGGAATAGAGAACAGAAGTGCTATCAAACAGCTGTATACATTCATATCAGCTGCCTTCCTGAATACTGTGTGCACCTTCTCACCCTGAAGAGGAGAAGGATGATTATTGTTATGGAATGGCTTCTGTTGAAAGAAGTCTTCAGTCTAGAAAGAGTCTATTCAGGGAGAATATAAATAGAAATTAAGTGTACACTGTCTTATGCAATATGTGAGGTATAAAACAAGTTAAGAGATGTCCCTCTTNAAGAGGAGCTGGTTCTTAACAAAATACTCTTTTGCTGTGGAATTTCTAGTCAGTGGGTATGCAGCTACTGTACTCCTGAAAAAGTCAAAATCTACTGGGAAATGGAAAAGTTGTGGGGGAGAAATACTTTTAGACTTTTAGTTTCTTTGACCCTGCTAGTCACCCAGGAACTTTGTAAGGGCAAGTTCTTTGAAAACTAGAAGAATATTCCAGGGGTGCATCACTAAACACTTACTCTTCATCCCTCATTAGAGCTAAGCAGGCCATCACTTTGGGAAACATGATACAGGGGACAACCTTAGCACAGATGTTCTTGAATTCTTTAAATAACTACAAGACTGTGTCTCAAAATTGTTTCTGGAATGCAAGAGATGATAAAATAAGCCAACAACAACACAAAAATGCTTATTCATCTGCTGGCAGTTCTGAATTTGTCATTGTACTGCAGTGGCTTTCTTCCCCTTCCCTGTCAAAAGTGCTCAGGACAGATTTCTGGCAGTAAAAGTCTGCAATGAAAAACTACGGTATAAACTCCTCAGTTATAAAATAAAGAATTGGAAAGACCAGATCTGTAGTACTGTACCGGACTTCTGGATTTTTAGGACAAATCATTAAGCATCATCCTGTGCAGTGTTATTAGCATACTGTTTACTTCTAGAGTCATTGTTAGACCCATGAGTAATTCTCATAATGTGAACTTTCTAATGTAAGATACATTACAGCATATTATTGATGCTTATAGAAGCATGAATCTTTTTTTCTGGTATAGAATTTTAAACTATGCTGGGCTACTGTTTCACCAATCTTCCTCTACAGCTGTGTCCGTTCTTTTAGCACATGAGTAATTCATTTAAGGTAATAGCCAGGGTTGTATGATGTTCCAGGGCTAGTGGGGTGCAGGCCATCACCTATGGTTGACTCACTACTGAGTAGCAGATGAGAACATGACACAGCCATTCAAAGGGCCATGGGAAAAATAGCTCTTCTTCCACGTGCCACTAACTACTCTTGTTTTTCTTGTGAAACTTGTACTAAAACTCCAATTTCAGCTCCAGTAAAGCTTTTTCTTGCCACTGAATTTATACTCATTCTTTACAAAATTGAAATGAAAAAATAAGTATAAAGGCAACTTATATATTCCCCAGACACCTGAAGAAGTTCCATTTCAGTTTGAAAAGCAAAATTGCTCAACTCCAAATTGTGGCATGATCTCCTGCTAAATGGAGCATGGAACAAAGGAATGTGTACATTGGAGATGGTGCGCTCACAGCCTTACAACACTCCACCATCAGAGCTAAAGGCCCTGAATCTGACATTCAAGTACAGCTACAGTGGAAGGTGAAACTATTTGCTGAAAGGAGCATATGGATGGCTTTCCCTGTAGCACACTCAGGATGCCACAATGTGTGTCAATCGCCATGTACGTTATCGCTTCCTCAACTGAATTACTAAATATAGAATCAAGAATTACATTTAGAAATATAGGACAAGATACCCAGTTAACATGTCTACCAAACTCCCAAATACTTCACTGTCTTTAAACATATCTTTTTCTGCTCATACATCCAGTAACCCCAGACAAAGATAATATGCCCCAGGAAAAGAGGAGGAAAGGAGACAATCAGCTGTTCCACAGTCTTAAATTAGTTCAATATGACAAAACAATAATTGCTGGAGAATTTCTGACTGTACGTTCAGCAAGTAAAAATGCTGAGAAGATTCAAGTTAAAAAATTCAATCATCAGGAAAAAAAAAAAGAAAGATACATGTAGAAGATAAAGCTTTATCTATAGGGAATTTGTAAAACATTGGAAAACTAATCGTTCAATGCAGACATATTTTAGATACTCCAGGACTGACGGGAAGAGCATGTTTCTTTTGTTTCTACAACACATTGTAATTCATAAAAAAACTAGTCAATACTCAACACTGAATCACATGGAAAATTACTCTCCTGGATTTTGGTCATATCCTCCAGGTCGATAATTTAGTCATTGATACTGCCTACATGAATCATAAAACGAAGGCTTAAACCTTCCACTGCTGCTAATAAACTATTTACCTGTCTTGGGATCAATGGAGAAATATGGTTGCCCCTGAAGGATGCTGTAAACCACTCTAGCACTGTTTCCATAAGTGGGATCATCAGCATCTGTCGCCTTTACTTGAAGCACGTATGCTCCTGCAAAGAAACACAGGTAATCACATTTTTGTCATAGAGCAGTGATCAGGGATATTTCAGACACATTAGTCCAGTTGCTAGTGGATTCTGTTGCAATTCTTGTTCCACTGGAAAGAAAGGTAAGAATAAAACTCTTAATTCTTCAGCTCCATGCTAGTAGCAACCATCCAGGGGAAGAAAGGCAAAGGTACCCAGCATCAGAAGATACTTATAAATAGTTTATGATGCATGCATTGTTTGCAAAAACTTTTTATATAACACATACAAGATGGAGGTTTGGGAAAACTCAATATTAAATATTGAAAAAGGATTATACCCCACAACTTTGTGAAAAAGTAGACAACCATGGAAGTAAAAATATGGCAGTTGACTTTAAAACAAGTGTTTGGTCAATCAACTCCTGAATCTTCAGTAAGATCAAGTGAACCAAGCTCCAAGCACATTAAAGAACTGCTCTGCAGTCTCCTAAAGTTGGAATTCATATTCCTACTGTAGAATGAAATTAGGTTTTTAGTTCAGGTAATTGTCTTCAAAATCCAGACCCTTGCCCTTCCAATACAGCTCAGTAAGAAAGAGAAGTGCTATGGAGAAAGTACTTCTTGTCACTTTGTTTTCAGCCATAAATATAGACCAGACCTAGTTCAGTTTTCTTTACCTTGCAACTTAGAATAGACCAATGGAGCAAAAGAAATGCGCATGACAGCAGAAAATGCACTGTAAATGGCAATAGTCTGCTGAAAAAGTCTTGCTCCTCCTGCTGGTTGCTAATCCATTTACTTGCATTTCCTCAATGCCCCATAATTAAAATAGTTTTCAAGCTATAATCTTCAGCAAAACAAATTGCCACATTGTTAGGCTTTCTCATTAGCTTTGAAGAATTGTTTCCTATGATCTTCCGTGCAATTCAATGTTGGAATTTGCAGCGCTGATTTGGAGTCAAGGTTGCCTACACAAGAAACAGCAGAGCAATGTGCATTATCTCCACCATTCCTATTTTAAGCAGCAAAGTGTATTTGAAGGTCATTTGACATTTTTTCAAGAATATCCATGGAATACTGCAAGAGCTTTAAGACTGTTACTTTTCTGTAATGAAAGTTTTGCAATGAAATGTTTTGAAGAATGTTCTGAATTGGAAATGAACCTTAATGGACTTGTTGAAGTTTAGTTCTGGGAGTACCTCACTGAGAAATGCACCATGTAAGAGGTCCTATGACTTAGGCAGGAAAGTAGCAGTGAAGGTGAACTGTTTAGAGGATAATTTTTTTCAGTGCCAGGCCCATGTAATCTAGTCATGTGATGACCTGACAGTGGTCCTGGAAAGTTTAGTACTAGCATTGTAAGAACACTTGCTGCGTGATGGCAGCATCAGACTTCTCCTCTTACAGTTTATTGAGCAATAGAGAATGAAAAGCAAATATCCAAGAGATATTCTATCTCCTGAGGAAAACACAAAAATATAAGTGTTATTTATTAGCAATCACTTTTTGCATTTAATGGGCACATCATGTTCTTAAGCTGACAGCAAGTTTCATTAAAATCAACTTATAGAAGAAAGAAAATATTAGCAAATAATAAGTGAATGAATGAAAACAAACACCACATCTGAATCCATATCTATAACTCCTCACTCAAAAATGTGACAATGCAATGTGAAGGAAGCAGACACTGGCGATCGAACTGCCTGAAAATTCTGTCACTGACTGAAGTGCTTCATGATCCCTGCACATACTGATTATTAGTATGTATATTCCTAGTTACATGCTCCAGGTAATCCCACCTTATTACAAAAAAAAAAAAGAAGAAGAAATGTTGATTTACAAACTAAGTTTTATTAAATGAAACATACAAAGCCTGATAAATAGCTGGGACTGAATATGAAACATAATCCATGTCACATTGACAGACTTTTCAGCTATATTAACTCATCTGTCAGGTCTTTTTCAAGTAACAGATAATATGTAAAGCTTACATTTTTATAGATCTGGCATGGTGGCTTGTATTTTTTTTTTGTATGCCTCCAGTCATTTACTTATTTAAATGCATACTTAATATTCGAAATGGGTTTTCTGAAACTGTTTTCTCATCCTTTCAGTATAATCAAGCAATTGCTCATTGTATCTAACAAGCTTTCTATTTTATTGCAAAGCATGAAACTAATGTATTTCTAAAAGTAGACTCTAAAATTAAATTATATTTTTCCAGGCAATAATACAGGGCGCTACTGTTGTAAATCTTTAGTGCACAAAGATAGTGAGGAAGGATCACATTAACTATAGTTCATGACATTTTAATTAAAATATATACTTACATTACTACATGGAGTAATGAAATGAACAGAAAAGATACTATGTTTCTTTTGGGGGGGAAATACCTTCTATGATAGTCATCATTTAAATACATTTTTAATTTTTTTTGTACAAACAACACATATTTGATGTAAGGCATTAAAAATGCAGAAAAAAATTGATATGCTTTAGTTGTTTATGTTTTAAAAAGAAAAAAATAATGTTAAATCATACACACAGCTCATGAAATGGTATGGAATTTTAAAGATTGTGTTTTCTTTGAAAAAATACAAGTGGTATTGAGGAAAAATATTCTGTAAATCACAGCAAGCATACTCACCTGAATTTTACTCTAGCTAAAACTAAAGGAGATTCATCAATAACTACAAATAGAATGGAGCCTAAGATCTATAACTTGTTGGTGAAACTGACAGAAATAGCGCTAATAAAAGCCTTGTTGTTTGTATCAGAATAACCGTAAGGAACTGTAGGATGTCTGAGTTTATACCATAACAGAAATGTTTATGAAATATTGATTTGACTTCTAGAACGGTTACCTTTTTTTTTTTCCCCTGACAGTCTCTCATTGGTAAAAATGCTATTTTGCCAAAATAAAAAGAATCTTTGGAAGAAGAGCAATATTGATGAAATCTCTTCCTATCCAAGGAGTACTAGAAAGAAATTTTAAAACATTCTAATACCTGGTTTGAGATTTTGAAATTGCTTATGAATGTCAAAATTTGTTTTAAAAAATCCTTTACAGTTTAGACCCTCACAAATTTTGAAACAGAGTATTTAAATCAATGATTATCTTTCCTTTTCTTTTTTTTTTTTTCTTCTAAAAGACTAAAATATTGACCCTTTGTACTATTTCAACCTGGAAACAAATTTTACCATCACCAGAGTGTAGATGGGATGGAATATCTTGCTCTCCGTAGAGCTACTGCTGTCTTTCAAAGTAATCAAGCATGAAATCTGAGTTTTTTATGTTTAGTTTGTTGACCTGAAGAACATAACAAAGAATACACAAAACTCAGCTGGGACTAGATAAAATGTTTATTTCATTCTAAAGGAAAATGAGATGATTCAATGCTATGAGAATAACAGAGCAGACTTATTTAGACATGATTCCTGAAAGAAATAATGCCAAGTCAATAGAATTGAAAACACAAACTAGAAAGGAGATGGTGATATGTCTTTTCTCCTTAAGAGCAGCTTACACTATGCCTGCAAATCCCATTAATTTTGGTTATAAATGGCAAAATTCAGTTAGGTGGTAGCAGTGCATTGTTTTACACAGGAAGTGAGGGTGGCCTGCTTTGAGGCTTGGAAGAGGTAGAGTGAAGGCTGGATCTGAGCAGCAAGTTTTAAAGGTTAATTGAGAAAGGAAGGGATGCTGAGGTGATAGCAGGACTTCAAGTGTTCCATGGGCTCTGGCTGAAGCCTCTCTCTACTCTGCAGAGGTCAGAGCAGGTGACTCAGGCCCTCATCCTGACAAATTTTTAATTTCTCCGATAACAAAGATGTCACTTCTTTGGTGATCCTGTCAAGCAGATTCCTACCTTAATTCTTCTCCTTTGAAATTCAGGGCTCTGATTTTGCCATTTTTCTTGTTCACCTTTTTCCTGTCTTTTGTTAGTAGGAAATGATGTGTGTGACGTCTGTGAATTTTCATTGAATTACTTTTTGTAATGGACTACTGAAGGTAGTTCCATCTACTTCATGTTGAGTAAAGACATGATTTCCTTGTAGAGTCAGAAGAACTGTCATCATCTTGCTGTACAACTTCTCCCCTTCCACATGCACGATTTAGTACTTTTGAAAGAAATTAGATGATTATGAAATTTTTTTTTTTATGGGCAGGAGGAAAGAAGACCACAGCTGCTGGCATAGAAACTAACTACTTTGTGCAATATTCTTTCTAAACAATTCCAAAAATAGCACCATGGCAACCCAAACAGCATCCATCTTCTTATCAGAGTTCAAGTAAAAATCTAATCAACACATTTCATAGTTGTGGATTTGGGGATTTTTTTAAGTTTAAGGAAAAAAAAAAAAAGAATTTATGGCTCACTGCAGCACTACATTGCAATTCAGATCAGGAGATTCTGTGTCCCCATAAATATTCCCCTGATCTGCCACTAGTATTTTCAGCAAAACTCTAGTGCTTGGAAGACATGTGCATTTGTAAAGAGAGATGCTGACATTGCCCTTTTGGGGCTTATCTTTTATAGAAAAATTACCAATAATATGTTTTGAATATATACTCCGGATGCTGACTCCCACAAAAGTAATGTGAGAAAGACATATTTTACTTGGAAAAGTCAGTTTCTAGTTTATGTATTCATGGCTGTGCAGCCCTGATAATAACACAAGCTTGCTGGCTCCATCAATATCTTGAACACTAGACACAACCAGGGAAGCACACTTTATTCCTGTTTTGCATTCCAGACATCACCCTGAACATATACATTTCTCTCAGCTGTCAGAAGCAGCCATGGCTACAAAAGCAATACTGCCATTCCTTTTTGTAATTGATGAAGAATGGCAGCCTTTTGCTAATAGTTTTGCTGTGCTGGTAGCTAAAAGCAGCTGTTGCAAATCTCAGCATTTAGTGCATAATTAAGGATATTTCTAGTATGTCTAGAATCACATTTAACTTATATTGGCAACAATCCAGGGAGTATGGAAACTGGCTTTTTTTTTCCCTACTGGTCATCCCTGTCTCTGTCATGGATGATGAGGGTAAACAGGGGACACCTGCTGTGGGGGTTTTAGCCAATTATTTAGCTTAGAAATCAGTGAAGCAATTATTTTCTTTTCCCTTTCTTGTTTGTTTTTTTTTTTTTTTTTGATTTGTTTGTTTTCTTGGTTTTGTTTTGTTGTTGTTGTTGTTGTTTTTATTTTGTACTGTCATCTGTTGGGGTCAGCCAGAGTTAAGCAACTCAATCTGGCTAATCTAATAATGCCTGTTATTCACTGAATATTTATTTAATTTATTTGTTTTTATTAATTTAGGCTATTCACTTATTTATAAAGACATTCAGCTGCTTACACAGTCTCAAGGCTGTGATAATGTTTACAGAGGTTACACTTCTGAAGAAAATTAGGAGCTTGAAATAGCAGCTAATAGTCTATACCCAATATGCACATAAAGGAGTGGCCTGGTAAAGTAACTGCTGGAAATGATGCATAAGGAGAATGGCAGAGGAAGCAATTAGCAAACACTAACCTTAATATCTATCTGTTTGAGAAATACACCTCTAGATAATGATTTTTCCTTTTTGTTTTCAAGATTGTTTTCCGCTTACCAATACAAAAGAAGTTTTGGTTATATATATGAAATTTAGCAAATAGAAAACTTTAGCTTTGACTTCTGCTTTTATCATCTGGACAGCTTGATTAGTTTTCAGGCTATGACTCAGCAGGGACTTAAGTCTGCAAGTATACCTTCATGGCTAGGATAGGTGAGATAAAAGTAACCAGTACATGCTCTAATCATGATAGCTGTGCTGGCAGATCTCACACTGTAGATGTTTCTGTGCTGGTAAAAACATGCTTTTGCTGCCTTAGTTTATGCTTTTCTTCTTATACAGCTTAAACTTATGTTTAAGTTGTATTAGAAGAACCGTTATGATACCAAATGCTATGTCTCAACCAGACAACTATTCCAAAAACACCCTGGGAAATGTGTATGTGTATGTGTCCTGGGAAATACCTTCTTCAATGGAATTGCAAAATAATAAATTTTAGCCCTACTCAATGCACTGAAATCTTAAAGGCTTGAGGAAAAATGTGTCAACCCTAAAACAACAGCACAAAGTGTTGCTGTTCATTTATTAATCTGTAAATTTATTTCAGTGGGATTAAAATATTTTTTCAGACTCAAATGTTCAAAGAAAATACTAAGTATTAAGTTCAATTTGAGCAAGGAAAGTGATACACTGGAACTGATTCCAAGCTGATGCAACCTGATGATTGTCATGATATTTACCTGGACAAGATTTGTTAATATCAGCTGCATGCCCTTTCAACAATATAGATTCTTCTCATTCCATATAAAAGAGCACTAGATAAAGAATTTTTAGGCATTAACTTTTCTCTGGAAGAGCTCCTGGAGATTCTTAATATGTGGCAAAGAACTTGAAATTATGACTCTCCTCCTAACAGCCTCCAAGCCTTCTTGCCCCCAAAATAAAATACACCAAAAAATGGTGGCCATCACATAAAGAACTCAGGAGAAAGCAAGTCACAGTATTACTTCCACTGTTTTGTGAAGTTTTCATGAGCTGGAGTTTCACACATCAATTCTTCAAATGTCAAACAATTTATTCAGAATGTAGTAATAAGAAAACTCGATACAAGTAAAAAATTACTGTGAATTAAATGTTATTCATAGTGAATGTCAGCTAAAGAGACCTGGTTTTGAATCTCAGTAGATGTTCTAGTGCTATATGGAGGCTGGGTTGTTTCACTATTTTTTACCAGTTATTGGACTTGTTTAGAAGTAATTTAATTCTATATTCACCCAGGTATCTTTAGCTAGCAAAGTTAATTTACACACCAGTATTTGGTGAAAAAAATCTTTTAAATTTTGAATGAACTAAAGAAGTTTATCAGTTTCCCCAGTTATATTTAGAGTCATGCACTTAGGCTCAAGAATTGGTAACTGAATTACATACTTATGTGGTAACATTTCAAGGAAAAGACATTTGGAGATGTTGATGACTGAGTACTTCTAAAGTTTGCAGCGCCTATATCACATTTCTTCCTATCTATTTAAAATGTTGTGGTTAAATCTCTCAAGAAGGATGCAGAGCAGAGCAGTCTTCATGAACATCTCTTCTTTCTTTCATTTTTTTTTTTTTCCTTTTTTTTTACTTACCAATTTTTCCTACTCAAAATCTACAAATATCCAAGAGCAGTCTTGGATTAGGCAGAGTCATGATAACACACAAAAAGAACTTCAAAATACATCAGTGACTTCTACACAACCAAGTATGCAATGAGATTCTCTGTGAAAATTGCCGACTTTAATTATTTAATCAGAATATTTCTTTGAAGGTTTCCTGCTACTTGAAGATCAAAGTACTGAAGGATCCATAGAATTTTACTACATACATTTGCATTAAAATATCAGATGTAATCTGATCCATTCAGTGACTTAATTGATAATGTCAATACCATTCTACACAGTTCTCTACATCAATATCCAACTACACTAACCTTCTATGGTGAGAGGAGACAGTAACCCTGCATACCCACCATAGGGGTATGACTATAGGGGCTTCAGAACATGGAACAACATGGATATCCTCAGGTTTGACAAGAGGTTCCCCTCATGCAAACTCATTTGCAAGAATAAGAGAAATGCCAAATGAGAGATTGTTACTTTAGGTGACATCAGGCACATCCTCCATCACAAATGGTATTTCAGAAAAAAAGGGGAAAGAAATCCATCATCTGAAAGCACTCAGGATAATAAGCCCCTGTGTAAGTCCTGGTCTGATTCCTACCCATGACCAATTTACACCATGAAACATACCATTTCCAAATACCTCTTACCTTTCACCACAATAACCAGACATATTCCTGACTCATGGCTAATGAACTAATTTCCCTTTCTACAAGAGCTGAAGGAAGTCAGAGGTTTGTGATGGATGAACTGAGACAGCTTGAACGGAGCTGACTCTGGTGCCTCTTCTTATCATCTGAGCTTTGTGGTCCCTCTCAGAAATCCTGTCCCTGTTGTAGGAATGACCCAGTGACTTATAAAGGAACAAACTGAGCTTCAGATTTCCTTAATAATTCACAGCAGCTGGTGGACTTTGAACATGCAGCTGAATCATCCTTGAAGCAGAAACTCTTAAGAGAGAGTAAGAACAAACAACTGGCAACAGAAAACCATGCAAGTGTTAAGGCTACGAGTGGACAGACTTTAAATAGAGCCCTCGTGTTAATGGTAAGCACATAATTAATTCCACTTTGTTCTTTTACTGGAGGGATTGTGGTGTCACTATCTTTGGAAGTTCTCGAGAACAGATTAGACATCCATTAGGAGCGACATATGTGTGGTGATCCCCATGGAAATGCATTAAGTGAATCTGAGATACCTTCTGCCCCAGCTTTGTGATGACATGTACTGCATAAACAGACTTCCCTCCCTTCAGAGAAATATTGTATCCTTGTTCTTAGGGCTATGATAGAAGTGCTTCAATTTGGTTCAGGAGTGCACTGTTGAAGCAGATCTTTCCCTTGCCCTCTGTACGCTCTTTCAGTGTGTGAACTGGATTATTTTGGGTTAAAGCTAAGCTGGAAGGTAGATGTGCACTTGATACAGTGCTACTGTTACTACGTAGTTGACAAGAGCTTATTTGAAACCATGAGGATTTCAAATACTCTGAATACCAAGTTCTCATCACACACTATCTCATCACATAGCTCTGTTTCTATTGCTTCATGCTACTGCCTAGTATGACAACACATTATTTCCTGAGCCTTTAGATACTATAGTGTTATGTAAGTATCATTATTATTCTACATCAGGAACAGTTGCAACTTAATTAGCAAAAAATCTATAAAGTTTTAACTGAAGATAGAAAATGCTATTGTAGTACCACTATACATATTTGGCCAATTTCATGGCATTGAAAAAAGAACATTTTAGGGATTAGTACAGAGGAGAAATTCAAACCACAAGGTCAGATTATACATATGGAAGTTTTAAATATACACGCTGAAAACTGGGCATGACTCTCCTGTATCAAATATCTTATATTAGTGTGCCAACTCCCTCCCTTTCATGTGCTTGCATTAGTTTTTGATATTTTTTTCATACAATCATATTACAACCTTCTAGTGTACATCTGATTTTTTGTTGACCTGAATGATTAAGTAATTTTGTATTTACTTCATAATTTGGATCAATTTAATGCTTTGATAATACAGTCTTAGTAAACAAAACCTCAAGCATTCTTCTAAGCAGAGAAATTTTTGGACTCTGTACTGCCAGAGTAGGGACTTACATCCAGTTTTGTTAGGAAAAGTCCAGTGAGCCAAAGAAAATGTCAGTGTTTCACCGGAGGAATGCACTTCCCAGGCATAACTGGGAGGATGTTCCTTGCCAAAAGGTCACAGAAACATGCTTTTCATTTTTTCTGCCTTACTAAGCACAACTCAATTTCAAGATACTGCATGCAGAGTTTTTCTCAGCATGAGGAAAGACTGAAGCAGAAGATGGTAACAGAGAGATGTGATCTTGTTCTTAATCCAATACAAGACTGTTGCTTAACAAAATATCTTACTGTTTCTTGGACTCTCTGTGATAAAATGAAAACAGGAACCTTCGAATTTTTAGTGGTAGATACTGTTCTAAGACAGGTGGGTACTGTTAAAAGACAGTTTAATGTGCAGTGATTTTTGGTGCTCTCTATTGTGATGATAACAGAGATGTCTTCTGTTACATCATTGATCATAACATAATAGTATACATAATTTGGAAATGTAGCATTAGGCAGAATACCACAGCATCCCAAAGTAAGACATAAAAAAGCACATCCTATTTTTCAAATTCCTCAAATTCATATCTTTGAAAGAATTATGGAGCATAATCAAGAAGCAGTCAAACAACAACCTAAAGAGCTGACAGAATTACAAAATATGTTTATGAGAGAAGATATTTTATGATAAAAGAAGGCATCTTGCAATCTGTGACTGTGCAAATACCCAATATTATTTTTGGTCAGTTTGTTAAAAACTGAAAGACAGTGTGGCTTTTGGAACAAAAAAAACCTGAAGCAAAAATGTGATTTTAAGTTAATATAATGATATCAATACATGAAAAGTATTTCATTTTTCAGCACGTTAAACAGGCAAGAGAGAGAAAACTTTTGTTCTTTTGTTTCCAGGATTGCATTAGGAGTGGAAGACACTCAGGTATGCTGTGGGAGTTCTCAGTTCAGATGATTTATTTTTGCCTGAGGAAGTTCAAATTGTACTGCCCATCTTTCTGGAAAATTTCATACATACGACTGCTTATAGACTTTTATATTTCATTTAATCATTCAGAAGGGTATACAGCTGTTTTCTAAAACAGCTTCCTGACTCATGCAAGACTCATGTCTTTCATTTTGTTCCATCTCAGTTTCTTCTTTACGAGCACTCCTGATCAATGGAAACCTGTGTTTTCAAAAACATGAAACAATATTATCAACTGAGCCTGAAAGACATACATTTATCTATGATGGGTAGAATAAGATCACTGCTGGTAAAGAAAAAAAAAAGAAAAAGAAGTTGAATTTTCTACATAAATTGGACTACTGCTTTAAAAATTTTCCCTGACACATTTTTATGTATGCATAATTGGCTAACTGGCAAACAGATTCAAGACATCTTGACTTGACTTTTAAGTGAGTGAACTCTTCACTGACACAAAATTTACTTCAGTAGCATTCTTGCCTTTTCTGACTCAGTTTTAACCTCCTAAGAGAGATTCAATGCAACGTTGCAGCAAGTAAGAAATATGATGGAGAATATGGAGAAAAGGAGGTTTGAAGTGTGGGACAAAACCACCTCCTCCTCTGTTTTCTCTAGAGAAGTCTGTAACTCTAAGATTGTTCTATTTTAAAATTAGTATTGTTTTCATCAGTGTGTCCTAATTGTGGGTACTGAAGTTTTACAGTTTAACTTCAGGCACTTGAGACTTCAATCTCAACACTCTAAAAGTTAATGTACCTACCCATCCCAAAATATGGGCAGTGTTCATGTATCAATTAAATTTTCATTCATCTGTTATCTAAAAAAAGCCTGAATCCTCATGGGATATTCTGTGTTATACTGGTTGTGAGGGTTGTGGCTGCAAAGCTTCTAACTGGAATGATGCCAGATCAGATGAAGAGCCAGGCAGTGATCCTGGGGTTATTCCAGGTGGTACTAAAGGCTGTATTCGTGTATGTGCCACTTTTCCCTGTGTACCAGAGGTAAGTCCTGACCTACACCCCCAACAGTTCTTGTCTAGCCATAGCTGACAAAAGAAACTGTTCTCGTAGCTAGTCAAAAAGCGTATCTTTTGGCACAGTGTAATTATTCTTATCTTTTAGCCAATTAAGACTGTTTCAGCTCATTTTATGCTGCACTTCCTAATTTAAAGTCCTGTTTGGGAAAGCTGAGATCCTATTCATCCTAAAATTATCAAAAAACTTGTCATTACCTTGGATAGCAAAGAATCATATATTTAGATACTCCTGTTGTTTTGAAATTTGAAATCTATCTAGCTCTACCACTCTAGATAAAACCAGATGTTTCCCACCAGGTTGATAATTATCCAGAGAAAATGGATAGAAATTAAATTTTCATATTTGACTTTGTGAGCTATCAATTGCTTTTGAGCAGCTTTTCTGTTGGAAATATTGACTCAAGGCATTGCCTGAATGATTCTTTCTTCAAATCACTAACTGAAAATGCATTCTGTATCCACAATACTTATTAAACTCTGTTGAAACTCTTAAAATACAAAACCTCATGTCAACTATCTCAGACAAATACAAGAAATCCAAAGTACTTCACTCCTTCTTGCAAAGGGACATTTAGCATCTTCAAAAAAGGAGTGCTTAGATTCCAAATAATTTAAGATCTTATGTTTTTATTACATTTCTCTAACTTACTAGACCACTTTGAAGATTTTAGCACTTACAAAAACATGGTAGCCAAGGTTCTTTTACTTCATTCACCTGAAACTCAAAATTTTCAAAAGTTTTTGGAAATTTACTTCAACCTGTGTCACAGATGCTAGAGAAGACAAAAAAACCACAATCTTTAATAAATTATCATTTATTTCCCAAATCTAAACATTTTTGACATAATTTTCTTCCCCAAGAGCCACAATCACATTTGTCAACTTAACTGATCCCTGAAATGAGATCCAAATTATTCAACAGGGATAAAATTAGTAGCAAGCCTCAGGCATAAAACAGCAGTTGTCTTTATCATTCATTTTTGGTTTATTAACTCCTAAAGATCTACAGCAAATGAGATCATACAATGATAATGCAGTCCAGTTGAATAGTCCCTTATTCCTGCAGCAGAATAACTTTTTGTTTGTTTGTTTGTCTGTTTGTGGTTTTTTTGTGGTTTCCTTGGGATTTTTGTTTGCTTATTTGTTTGTTTAATTGGTTGGTTTGGTTGGGTTTTGTTGGGGTTTTTTGTATTGCTTAGTTTGGTTGGTTGGTCAGTTTTTTTCTTTCATTTTTCTACAACTCTGGAACCCTTTAGATGAAGTGGATTGTGTGTATCTGCAAAGGCACATTATGGTGCTTAAACTTCTAGCATCTGAAAGCAGTAAGTTCTCAAGTTTCCTCTCAAATTTATTAAGACTGCTAGTCATAGGACAAGTTATCATCTAGAAGCAAAATCAATCCAAAACAATAAAAATGCCAAGTCATCCACTGAGCTGCTAGAAGTAATCTTTCTTTAGAGAATGGTGATACTTTACCTCAACTGAATGCAGCTCTTCTCCTTGGCTGCTGAGACTCATGCCTTTTGCAATGTCCAGCCATATTCCTGCTCCCATTCCTGCAGCCTCCATCTAGTGAACCACACAGAGGAAATTCAACCAGTCTAAACTGCAGTTTCCCATAGTTACTTACTAAATTTGCTTACACCCCCTGTTCCTCCTGATGCGTACCCTACTGTTCCTATTATGTAACCGCCTCCCTTGTGCCCGTTTCTTTCTCCTCTGGGTCTTCCACTCTTGAACTTTGCACTTTGCCCAAGTCTAGCTTGATAAAATGTTCCTGAGGCAGCTTCTGTTTTCCCTAGATTTCTCTCTACAGAAAAAAAAAAGAGGCCATTTTATAGTGTCTCCTTCCCACAAAACGTTTCTGGATGCAGCACATTCTGTCATTTTTCATTTTTCAACACTAAACAGACTACTTCAGACTCATTCTCTTGTTTTCATATTCTTTTCCAATGTATTTTATAAAATAAAATTATATTCAAAAGAACTATTTTTGACAAATTTCAATTTTTTGAATCAATTATGGAATAAATACATGTGAGATTGTATTTTCTGGAAATGTATTGCAAATGAAGTATTTCACACTGTATCACAACAATGTTTTTCCTGGCCCCATTGCACCTAGTGCCAACAACAGGCTTCATGTCAAGATGCTGACAAATAATATAGTAACTAAACGATATGGACACCTTAATGAGAAATCTAAGCAGTGTCAGGCCACTTATGATTTTCTGGTTTTTAATTTATTTATTTTCCTTACTCTGAACACCTCTGTGATTTTTCTTTTTAATAATCAAAAGTTTTGAAAAAAGGAAGTTAATAGTAATTTGTGTTAATGAGGACTAGTTGAGGAGAAATGTATAGGATAACAGTGGAGATAACAGGCTCATTCATTTCTTTGTTATTGCAGCTAAATATAGTGCAGAATACAGTCTGATTTTCTTAAAATTCAGTAGGCATATGAAGGCCATACTGAATGAAGGAATGTGCTCTTTGACCATTTTGTAAAAATGTCTAATTAATTTTCCTTTGTCACTTTCAATATGTTTCTATTACATGCCTGGGACTACTGGGATTCCCAATGGTAACTGAATTTTGCAGCTGAAAATTACTGTCCTTAAGTAATTCTAAGAATTTCTCAGTGAAAACTCTTAAGCACACATCAGATGCTGGTTGTGGCCACACAAAGAAAGACTCTGCTTGCTTATACTTATGGTTTTACATTGCTTTGAACATTATTTGTTTTTTTAGGATAATTGCAATTTTTTTGAAAAGTCACCTGCAATGTTTTCCTCTTCACTATAAAATAAGATTATATGTTTCTGAAATATTCTTCTCATGGACAACCATGCAGGAGCAAGGGATGCTATAGAATGCATGCTCTCGGGCAGAAATGAGATTTGGGACTGTATCCAGTTCCTCCAGGTACCTGATAAGTTGCAAGCAATGCAATGTAGCAGGGCAAATACAATGGGCAGAAGGTGCCAGCGTATGCTGTTGTCAAAGATTCCCATGGATAAAGGTCACCTGTGTTACCTGCATGGGAACAACTGACTGAATAACTGAGATTTCCAATGCTGCTGGTAACCAACAGAATGCATCATTACCAATGACTGCCATTGTATTTGAATACAAGAACTATTAATACAGAAGGCCTCAAATCAACTGCGCTGCAATGGAATGAAAAAGTAAATGAAGGCGTTTGTATCCCCCCAAAAAACTTCCAAAATCTATATATTATGTGAATTTCCTGCACTCCATTACCATGTTCAGGAAACTATTTCACAGAATTATTTTCTTTAACAGATTCTCATAGCTATGAACAGAGAGTTCAAGTAAACACTTAATAAATTGTTTCTGACTTATTTTCTTTGTTCTCTTTATTATTCACATGGCATTTATTGTGCCAAAAATCATGGTAATTTTCCAAAATGAACAATTATGTAATTGAAAATTATGTTTTTAATAACTTTTACATTTCTTTGTATCTTATTTAACTTTTAGCTCTTCTTGCAAAATATTCAGTTTTATGGTAGAGGAACAGCCTCTAAGTTATGACTTCACTTTCCAGGAAAAATTTTGCAAAGGAGAGGTCCACCAGATGGTGCCATTCACCTAGCCAGATGACAAACTAGGTCCATGGAAGCTTTCAATTTCTTATTAATAGATAATATTTAATAATCAATATATCCTTGTTCACCATTTTATCAATGTCCTCTGCATTTATGAATATATTATGCTGATTTTTATTTAAAGACTTAAACTTGTTGTAGCATCTGTTTCTCAAGGAAGGTTAGGTGGGCAAAGATGACCCAACATATTATTCAGTAGCAGAGCGTTCAGTTTTGGTTTTGGGTTTGTTTTTTTGCTAAGAAGAATAAAACACAAAGGTGGGAGGAGTGGCCAATACCCCTGCATGCTCTGCAGCCCTTCAGAAGGACCTTGACAGGCTGGAGAGATGGGCAGATAGGAACCTTCTGAAATTCAACAAAGGCACCTGGGAAGGTTTAGGCCCAGGGACAAGGACAGGCTGAGGGCTGGAAAGCAGCTCTGCAGAGAGGGACCTGGAGCTCCTAGCAGACAAAAGCTGTCCATGAGCCACCAGTGTGTCCTTATGGCCAAGAAGGCCAATGGTATCCTGGGATACACTAGGAAGAGCATTGCCAGCAGGTCAAGGGAGGGGATCCTGCCCCTCTGCTCAGCCCTGGTGAGGCCGCATCTGGACTATTGTGTGCAATTCTGGGCTCCTCAGTACAAGAGAGACATGGAGCTCCTGGAGAAGGTCCAGCAGAGGGTGACAAAAATGATTCAGGGACTGGGACACGTCAGGAAAGGCTGAGAGAGATGAACCTGTTTAGTCTGGAGAAAGATGACTGAGGGGACCTAATTAATATATACATACACATATGTATCTGGAGGAAGGCTATCTACAGGATGGGCCAGGCCCCATAGGACAAGAGGAAACACGCAGAAACAAATGCACAGAGAACTCCACCTTAACATGAAGTGACCAAGCACCAGAGCAGATTGCCCAGAGGTGTTGTGTAGTCTCCCTCACTGGAGATATTCCTGAACTGTCTGGATGCAATCCTGTGCAATGTGCTCTAGAATGGCCCTGCTTGAGCAGGGAGGTTGGACCAGGTGACCCACTGTGGTCTCTTCCAACCTTACTTACTCTTGTGATCCTGTGGCTGATGTAAAACTTGCGTGCCATCACAGGAAACAAAAAAGGTAAAAAGAAAAGCAAAACCTTCTACCTCAGTCCCCTACTTTTTTCCCTCAGTAAGAAGCAACCCATGTGTGTCTTCCAAAATTGCTCAGAATTTTTTACCATTGGCTAATATATTTAATTTATCTTTTTTAAATTTTGATCTTTAGATTTGACACAAGCTGGAGCTTAGTCTATCCATTAAATTAATGCACAGGTTTTTGGGATTTAGTTTAGATGGCCATTTCAAATTAATAGTATTTCTTCTCAGGGAAGAATCCATTGTTTTATTGTCAATCTATTGTTCTATTATCAATCCTAGGCCTTAAACAGCAAATACAAGTTCAAATTCTAATTTTAGCAAGAATCTTACCCTCCTTCTATGTTCATACCATATCTTAAGTAGTATTCAGTTTTGCCTGATCCTTCAATTGAATAAAACAGAAGACCATTGCACAGGGTCCTGCATCCTTACCTGGTCTAGTCTTAATGAAAATACAGTATTTTGTTCATCGGGCTTAATGTAGTATTTGTCAGAGAGGGAGCCTTCATCTGTCTCCATTCCCCAGAAGTGACTCCCACAGTCCATTCCACAGGCTGCCTGTCATTACTGTTCCCAGCACAGAAATGACAGTTAGACCAAACATATCTGGAAAAATCAGCAAGGAAGTTTGACGTGGCTGAGAAACAAAGCACTTATGTAAACACTGTACTTACTGATAAAGCACAGGCTGAAAACAGATTAGACACAGACTAAATGGTTTGGTGCTAGTTCTGGATGCTTTCCTACATTGCTGTGTGCCAACACAGGGCTAAAAGCCACACAGGCATAGCAACGCTCATCCATTCACCTGAGATACAGGATGTGTCCGTCTCTGCACAGACGTGCTAATGCGCACAGGCAGCCCTGGGAGCACAGCTGCCTCTCACAGTGCATGCCCAGGGATTTTGCACCAATGCATACAAACTCTGAGTGAATCCGTCACAAAAGTTTCTCTATTTAATGCAATAAATTCATACATTGAGCCCAAAAAAAGAGCATCTATAATGTCTGGTTTCATTTTCATGGCATCTCTGGAAAGCCCTGAAAGCAGACTCCTTTGAGGAATCAAAGTGCCTCCTTGCTCAAAATTACTTCCCCATTTAAACTTGGAGTCTCTCAAACTTTACTCAGGACAATGCTAATGGATCTTGGCAGAAATCTTACCTTTATAAGCATGTTCTCTGCCTGATGTATTCACAGAACATCTTAGCTTTTACTTTCTTTTGATTTTTTCTCTGTTTATTTATTTTTCTATGTATTTTTCCTTAAACTAAATATAGTCAAAGTGGTCTCCAGACTTTGACATCTTAATTTTGCATATATAAATGCTTACAAATTGGATCTGTGGCCTGAATAGAGCATACATATATGTTTGTGTCTGCCTATATATATATGTATTTGTTACTGACCTGAGAAATTTAAAACTTTTCCTATTTATAATTAGCAGGATTCCATACTCTATCAAGCCCCCTTTCTTGGGGTTTAAGTTTGCTTAGTTTTCTTAAACTGATGATGGTAATAACAGGCTTGCATATAGAAACTACACAGTGTCAAGACTGTTAATGGTGAATCACACAATTGCTAGAAAAGCATTCTGTAATAGTTTCTTAGCTCTTTTAGGGTAATAATTCCCTAGTCAAAAAAAGGAAGATTGACAATCACTTCAAATTTTATTTCTAAAAAAATATATTTAATGAGAATGGAAAGTCATGCTACTTTCTAGGTATCGGGGGATCCAGCCAAATCTGCTGAACCTGACTAATTTTTTTAAGCTCAATGCTGGTTTCTACAATGGATAGCATTAGTACATTTCTAGAACAACTCATCTCCTGAAATCGAACTAAAATGACAGGAGCCACAATGGTGTTAAAAAAATTGATACAGGTGTTATGGCACTAATCCAAAATTTGATAGAATCTGACTTCTCCCTCCAGCATGCTTGTTCTTATTAACTGTGGTTATTTTCCATATCTGAGTGTAAGAATGCATTCAAAGAATTTTTTTCTTTTTTTTTTTTTTTTAATGTGCCTTCATTGAAATTAGTTGCTGTCCCTGGACAGTGTTGCAAAGGCTGACTTATGCTTTCCTTATTCCTCTTTTTCGCTGGGGGAATGCATGCAACTAAAGAACAGTGGCAGTGCCAGAAAGGTTAAGCAGAATCACCCTTGCAGTAAGTCCTTTGTCAACAAAGAAGAAATTAAAAATGTCAGATAGCTTGACTCAAAACATTAACTTCAGTGCTGTATTCTGAGCCGGACTCTGTAACTTTGAGACATACTTTGTTTCAGGTACACCAGTGCCCTTGTGCCAAGATAAGCGGGTCTTCATCCAGGGTTCCTTAAACACACAAAAATTCTGTAGTTTAAGCCAAAATAAAGCAATTAAAGTTAACTATTTCTGCCTTTTTTAGACTTCATTACTTATTGGTTATGACTAATGAATGATGTTTATAGAGACTGTTGCACAAATCACCAAGGAATTTTCCTGACAGCACAGACTAAGGGTTAAACTGCACAGACTAAGGGCTCCATGCATCCTTTACTGATGATGTGGGGCAGGACTCACTTTAACAGATAAATGTTTCAATATCATTGCAAGTAAATATCTGAAATTATATGTTTATTTAAACTCTTTTCTCTCCAGTATTTGTACACTTTATGTTCTTAACTGGGTTTTACAATATGTGACCATTAGAAAGACACCATCCCAGTAGTATCTCATTTTTCATCCTTTTCATTTCCTGATTATAATGCACCAAAAATGCATTTGTGTTCCTATCATTACAAGGAAATATTGAAACAAGCATTATATTTTATCCTTTTCTCTTTCTTCATCTACTTGTAACAAGAAATTTGTTCACTTCTGTATAAGAAGTTATATAATAGGTAATAATATCCTTTTTCTTTAAGCTATGTTACAGTAGGACAGATTTCCTTATAGAATGATAGAATGGTTTGAGTTGGAAGGGACCTTAAAGATCATCTAGTTCCAACACCCCTATTGTGGCCAGGGACACCTTTCACTAGATCAGGTTGCTTGAAGTCCCATCAAACCCTGAAACTCCTAGGGATGGGGTATCCACATCTCTGGGCAACCTGTTCCAGTGTCTCACCACCCTCACAGTAAAAAATTTCTTCTGAATTTCTTAATATCTGACCTAAATCAACCCTCTTTCAGTCTGAAGCCGTTACCCCTTGTCCTGTGACTTCATGCCCTTGTGAAAAGTCCTGCTCCAGCTTTCTTGCAGGCTCCTTTAGGTACTGGAAGGTGCTCTGTAATCTCCCCCAGAGCCTTCTGTTCTCTGGGCTGGACAACCCCAGCTCTCTCAGCCTGTCTGTAGGAGAGGGTCCAGCCCTCTGATCATCTTCATGGCCCTGCCCTGAACATGCTCCAGCAGGTCCATGTTCTTCCTGTGCTGGGGCCACCAGAGCTGGATGCAGCACTGCAGGTGGGGTCTCACCAGAGCAGAGCAGAGCAGAGCAGAGCAGAGGGAAAGAATTCTCTCCCTCACCCTGCTGGCTCTGCTGCTTTGGATGCATCCCAGGACATGGCTGGCCTTCTGGGCTGGAAGTGCACATTTCTAGGTCACTCTGGGACAGAAAAGCAGACAGCTGGTCAGAGCCACAGAGCATGAGGAGTGCTACAGCCATGGCTGTAACCTGGTGCACCCACTGCCCGTTCCTGTTTCTGTCCTCTGCTCCTTCTACTGTGGGCTTTTTCAGGTGACACCTGCACTGGCCTCCCAAGCAACACAGGAATTCCACTTGCAGGCATCTCGCTACCTGTCAAACAGATAACTAAATAAAGACATCTTTTCAGATGCCTTTTCAGAACTCAGTCGTGTCCCTTTTCCCAGCCCTCTGAAGTCACTTAAAGTGGTAAGAATCATGCTACTTAAATATTGCAGTTAAAATAATTATATGATGAATATGCTGTAGGATTTAATTGAAAAAGAGAAGAGTAATTAGAAGACTCTGAGTTTAATTTTATATTAAATTTAAACATGTACTCCTCCACTTTAATTTTACTTTCTTTTTAATAAGTGCATATCTGATTTTTATCAAATCAAAATTCAATATGAAAGGACAACCTACCAAACATGATATGTGCTGTGCCCTTTCCTCCCCTTACTTCATATGCTTAGAAAAGATTTCTTTTCTTCAGAAAGCTTGCTGTCAATTACTGGGATTTTTAGGTCATCATATTAAAATCACACACCACTTTGTTTCCTTTAATTATTACATATTTCATTTTAAAAATCTTTAGGCAAAATTCTATTCTCAGTTACATACATGCAGACCCACTGAAGACACTAATTACCATTAAATCAGATATATAACTTACTCTCAGGGAAAGCAGATAAGAATGAAAGTAAAGGCAGGAAGAGAAAAGACTCAGAGCACAAAATAATAGGCTGACAAGCAAAGAAAATTTAATAACATAGACATAACTAAGGCTTATTTTGAATATTCTCTTCTTCCTCTGATTTTGTGAGTTAACAGTCATTAAAGATCAATGACTGTGTAAGTTTCATCAGTTTCATTTAAAAGACAAAGGGAGAATTATGTTTAGTTATAATTACATTTATAAGGACCATGCTGGCTTTTAAGTTTTCACTATTGCTATTTTTGGAGGGTACTAAATACTCACAGAGCAGAGAGACAGAACTCCAGCTGAAACACAAAAAAGAGTATCTTCAAACCAACAGTAGAAATAACAGCAGAAGCAGTGATGTAGAGAGATTACATGCACTGCACTACAACATCCTCTACCCCTGAACTAAGTTATCTAAAATTACCTGGTTAGATCTTCTTATTTAATGTCTTAGAGCATTGAGATGGACAAGAGCTTCATTAGGTTGAAAAAGTAGAAAAGTCACAATGCCAACATAAACTATCCCAGGAGGAGAGCACACTGTTTTGGTTCAATTACTTTTAATGTCCATACTAGTTTCTTAAGATTGTCTTGTACCCCGCCAAGCAACCAGTGCACCAAACTCCTGCCACTTGCTGGCAAGGTTAACAGCAGGTACCACGTCGGTGGTACAGGCTGCAGAGCTCTGTGTCTGCTCTTGTGCCCTGTAACCAGGAGATGTATCATCCTTAGGTGCTCACTGACATATGCAGCCATACCTGCATTTGTCATCTTCTCTAGGTCAGATTTTGTGCAGCCAAGTTGCTAGAACATTGGCTGTGAGCTCCCTGCACCTGAACCCAGTGCAATGTTCTCCAGCCTGGCTTGAGCAGCCTGCAGTAAATGTTCAAGCCAAGACAGATGTTTTGCCCCTAAAACAGATAAGGACTGAATATGCTTTTATTTTTGCTTACTCAAATGTGGGGATGGTACTTCTGAGACACAGCAACATTTTCAATCAACGTAATTATTTTTTTGCAGTAATTGCCTGATTATGGCCTTTAACACACATTTCAAAAAATGCTATCAGAAGCACAATTGCAATGGCTGTCCAGAGTATATTGAACCACTGCCAATTATCTATGTTTATTAATTTCACTAAACTGTATTTTCAGTGGTTAGCATCACTGACCTGTCTTCTGTGGATGTCAAGATTAAAAGTTTTTTGCTGTATATATTGTAACTCTGTATAATAATACATTTTCACTAGTCATGGGTGCATTTCAATAATTTCAGCATTCTAATTTCAGTTGGTTAAAGGCTTGGGAGTCTGGAAGTTATTCCTATATTTTTTCTACATTTTTTCTATTTTTACTCTGTAAAACTGAATTTGAAAGCCTGTTAGGGAAGACTCTTTCAAGTAGGCTTCTAAGAGTACATTTGGCTGGAAAAACCTGCAAAACACTTCTCATTATGATTTCTCTGAAATTTTGACACATCTTTCAGTTAGAATATGAGTTAAAGTTATATTAAAAATATTATATAGTGGAAAATAAAGATTTATTGCAGAACATCTTTGAAATGTCAAAATTGGATTGCTTCTAGAAATGTTTTAGAAGCATATTTATTTTTCACTGAATTGGTTTGTCTTTACCTAAATTTAAATTATAAATAAATACAACACAGTTAGTGATAATGTTGCTTTTAAAATAGTTGTATGGATATTTCCAAATGGTTTCAACAACTCCATAATGGTCAGAAGAAAAGTGGAGACCCTTTTCCACGTTTCTCTTACAAAATCTAATTCTAGGNATGCTTCAAATTTATCTTCAGTTCTCTGCTGGTTTTGGCTGGGGTAGATTTAATTTTCTTCACAGTAGCATGTATGAAGCCATGTTTTGGATTTGTGCTGAACACAGGGTTGATAATATAAAGAAGTTTTTTTTGTTATTGTCATAAGTGGACTGTTGTGGTTTAAACACAGCCAGCCACCAAATTCTACAGAGCCACTTGGTCACACCCCCATCAGTAGAACTGGTGAGAGAATCAGAAGGACAAAAGGTAGAAAATTTGTAGGTTGAGATAAAGACAGTTTAACAGGGAAAGCAAAAGCTCTGCCCACAAGCAAAGAGAAGCAAGGAATTAATTCACTGCTTCCCAAGGACAGGCAGATGTTCAGCCATCTCCAGGAGAGCAGGGAGATGGCACAAATCACCCCATGACACAGAACGGTGACTTTGGAAAACAAACACCATCACTTCAAATGTCCACCCACTTCCTCCTTCTTCTCTGAAATTTATATACTGAGCATGATTTTATAAGGTCTGGAATATCCCTTTGGTCAGTTTGGGTCACCTGTCCTGGCTATGTCTCCTCTACCTCCCAAGTATCCCCAGCTCCCTCACCAGTGTGGCAGTGTAAAAAGCAGAAAAAGGCTTGGCTCTGTGTAAGCCCTGCTCAGCAATAACAAAACCAAAAATACTCAGAAAGTATTATCAACCCTATGTTCAGCACAAATGCAAAACACAACCAGCCTCTGTGAGAAAAAAAAAATTCTACCCTAGCCAAAATAAGCATAAGTTCCTAAGCTACATATTTTACAAATCTTTACATTATAAAGTATTGTCTGGTGCACAGTAATTTTGTTATAATTGCTTTTTAATAAATTAAATCATTGTATTTTTAAAAAATGACAGTATAATAGAACAATGATATCTAAAGATTGACTTTGTTAAATCTCTTGAAAGATAAGTGGCTTCAGGACACTTTATTGCAAATCCACTTGAGCTTTTATTTTTTTTTTTTTAAGTTGTTCTGTATGTGATCACATTTAGAAAGGTGGAGCAATAATATGGGAACTTTTTAATTAAAATTTTCATTGCCCCAAACACTGTGAAAAACACATCATTTATGGCAAATGGAGCATGAAACACAGCACTGTGAACATGATGATCAAATTGCTGGGTAAGTAAATATTCTGCCTCAAAACCTTTTCAATGTCAGATATGGCTAAACATTTAAAGTACGGTTCTACTGTGAAAAGAAGCTGTCAGAAAATAACTGCTTTGTACTTCGGAGATCTGTTTCTTATGTTCACTCATATGACTGAAAACATCAGACTCTATTCCAGCTAGCTGCATTCATTTCATCTGCAAGGCTGGCTACACAGACATGATTGAGTGTGCTTACTTATGTCTCTGCCAGTATGATCATAATTGTTAATTAGTTCCCAAGAATAAAATCTTAATTGCTGATAAAGATTGTGTATCAAAGCACAAGCGAGCAGTTTTGATTGGGAGAGCATTTGGGTAACATGAGTTCAATATGTCTAGGCTTCAGATTGTGAATGTTTAGTAACTTACATTACAGTGCCTACGTTTGCTTCATATGTTAGAAAGGGTGAGCAAACATTTCAAATGCTCACTGTGAAGAAAAATGGAGGGGAAAAAATGTTAGAAAGGCAAACTACGGGGAGCCAAGAGAAAACTTTCTTCCATATCCACCCCAAGCTGGCAGGACATCTGCTCAGAGCCCACCATCTGGGTGTGTCTAATTAGAGACTACCTGGAATAGGCTCTCAGAGAGCTATTACAGAAACAGCTCCATAGCAGATGCAGCTTCAATCCCTGAGGGCTGAAAGATAAGGCTGCAAGTAAAAAGAGACCACTGAGCAGTGGGAATATTGTATCACCTTGTGCAGTAGTTTTGTGGAGTGAAATGCTTCCAGAGGAAATAAGTATTGCTTGCACTTGGAATTTACATGAAATCCAACAGGGAGTGATGATTACACAGATCAGCAAGTACAAAGACATTGGAACAGCACACTGAGATGTAGGAAATACATGCCATCCCATACTGATACTTCTGATGCACCACAGTTTAGACTGATGTGATATGGATTTTTTTCTTCTTTCTTTTTTTTTTTCCCTTTTCCTTGAAGCTGTCATTTTGTTGGTTTTTGGTTTTTTTTTTTCAGTTTTTTTTTCAGTTTTTATACTATTCTTTTCAGGTTTTAATTTATCACCTCAATTTTAAATCATATTCAGCTGAAATTTAAGGCAGATCTTCTCTGTTTAGTTTCCCTCACTCTAGCCAAAAAAACCTCCTTTAAGATAACTTTCAGAGTTCAAACAAATTTCAGTATAACATGAAGAGAAACAAAGTTATTTTCCCCTTTTCCTAGCTTTTTTCTGCAAAAGTATCACACTTGCCAAGCATAGTACTTAGCACTTTCTGCAGACTGAAACACAAACTCAGAATCTTTAGATACCTCAAGATAACTCTAGAAAACTGCTGTGTGTCAGAGAGCTCAATTCTTTTTTTTTTTTTTTTTTTTTTTTGTTTTTTTTTTTTTTTATTGGGTTTAATTTNTTTGATATTGATACTGAGTCTAATGCTTCATTGTGTAGAGCTTGCAACAGGGAAGATGTGGGTTCTGGTGAAGCCTCGCTTGATACAGCCATGGACATGTCATGACTTGGATCATGGCTTAGGGCACAGTCCTGCTACAGAGCTCTCTGGACCCGTTCTGTGCTGCCCTCAGAAGAGCCACCATCAACTTTGCCATCTTGGTAAAATAAGGCCATGTTTTTAAAAATACAAACCATAACAGGTATAATATATCACAAAGGCTATAACTTCTCTATGAGATATTTCAGTTATGTTGCTTACAAAATACCTGTCCTCTCCTGGGTATTTCAGGCTAACTTGTGTGTCTCATAGTCCTCACTCCAGATCACCTCCACTTTGCACAGAAGCAGCAACAACAGCTTCAGGGAGCTACCTGACTGTGAGAACCTTCACAGCTAAGCTCTCAAACCCTCCTGATCATTGGCCTTCTCCAATCTTTTGCCTGGAACAAGATGTGAATAGAAACCTCTATTAGTAGGTAATCACTCTATTAATATATAATCACCTTTGAGGCTGACACCACATGCAGACAGATGAATAAGGTCCTCTGTAAATGGGCAGTTCCCACTTCCTTGGCCAGACAATCATCCACTTGATCTTACTTAAATCTTTTGCATTCTATGATTATAATTTTCCCAGAGGTGATCTGGATAGTGTAAAAAAATCCATATGGGACTGCAAACATTGATAATGTCTTCACCTACAACAATGGCAATATAAATTATATGCCTAGGCACAAAAATATATTCTTCTTCTATTCTAATTCCTATTAGAATTTAATGCAGCTTCTCAGTGTTATCACCTGGCTTTTAAAAGCTCAGGGGGGTTTTCAAGCATAGAAAGATGATTTATGAAGTTTTTCCTGGTAGCTTAATAAAACTGTGCATTAGTGAAAGGCCCTGTAGTAAATTTGAGGATGATAAGAGATCAGTAGCCCCAGCTTTGAATGTGCAGTGCACCCATCCAGTGTCATCAGGGTGATCAGAGCTCAACAGTCTAATGACAAGCACAAGAATGGATTAAGCTAGCTGGGATTGGAGGCGGAGAGATGGAACAGTAAGTGACCTGAACATGACCTAGTTCTGCTTGTCCTTTTGAAATACTCAAGGTGCATGGAATAAAGGATGTAGTGTTAAACATCTTCTAGAAGAAAAGAAACCCCATGCTGATACTTGTCACATGAGAGAGGATAAAAATACTGGGTGATGTCTATGAAAAACTCTCAAAAATCAAGAAACATTTATTATTTATGAAAATTTTAACTATGAAAAACCTGAAATTACATTCCTCTTCAAAATACTGACATGGTGAGACCTCTATTCTTAAAATCATCTTGATATGCACAAGAGTATCATGCAGTCCCCAAGCTAATCTCAGATCAATTTGTTAGTGTCCAACTGAATCCACACAGAAGTTTGCAATAGCCGTGTTGCAAAAGATAATTTATCTTCAGTGAAAATTTTAGTTATAAACATTTCATATGTTAAGAAATCTTTTCAAGGCTTTTCAATGTTTGTTTTTTTTTTCCCTTGGGAACATAATCCTAAACACTTTTAATTTTGGATGTAGAAAAGTAACTGAATAACTGAGGTTCATCTTAATCAAAGATACGTCTATATTTGTGCTGAACACTTTTATCACAATTATCTCTGAAATAATAGTAAGAAAGGTCAAATTATTTGGCTTTCAAAATTCCAATATCTGATTACCAAACAAGTAACTTTTTTAGGTAGTCCTAATCTTTCAGGTCAGTGAGCTAAGAAAAAAGTAGTTACCTGTACAGGCTACTTGTATACCAAAACTCTTTTTTTCATGCCACAAAAAGAAATATCAAACTAAATATTAAAAAAAGGTAAATATTTTTTTCCATACATCTCTGACTCCACAATAAGATTAGGTCCTGATGATTCTCCAGAACAACAGCATATGTACTTCAAAACATAAGCATAGATGTGTGAAACAAGAAAATTCTATGTCAGTGTGACTGCTCAGACAAAAAATGGACAAGAAAGGAAAATGAAATTTCTGTTCACAAGTTAAAGATCAGTTTAATGAAAGGGACCAGGGGCAAAAGCAAATATATTGTACATTACCAAGGTGTGACATGACATTTCCTATTGTACAAATGTAAAAGAAAGGCACAGTGAGCATCTTCTTAAAAAAAGAACCCAACAAGCATAAGGGAAAAGAAGCGTCTTCAAAGGTCATCAGTCTTTCCTATGGCCTCTGGCCAAAAAATAAAAATAAAAAAAATCAGCACTGAATGTTGTATGCCGCCACTGTACTAAACTACAGGTGAAAAGATATGCCTTAAGAAAAAATTCTCAGCAAATTACCAACATTCATATATTGTTTTCCTGTTATCTTAAATTCTTCTGGAAGAATTTTCTTTGGTACTCTTCATTTAGTGAGCATGTAATTAGTGTGGATCATCTGCTGGTCTACATACAGAACAGACATATTACACAAAACTAATTTACAGTTAGAAGTTGCATGATTTAAATCTGTTTTAAAAAAGTATTTCAATATGCTTGAAATTAAGTTTAAATGATGTACTGTTTTGAAGATTTGGGTCATAAGATCTGTAAGAATACTTGTGAATTTACTGAAAAGTACAGCTAATTTACAAATAAAGTGGAAAAACACTCAGAACTGATGTGAATATCTATAAAAATAAAAGATCATGGGAATTCATCAGTCTTGTGAAAGATATGATTTTCATAACTTTTTCAATTGTATTTTCAGAATATAATGCTGTATGGAGTACTCCTTTTGATTTTAAAAGAACTAGTCTCACAAAATTCTCTGTATTGGAAGATTCCTATTCCTTCTAAAAATAAGGTGAGACTTTTCAGAAAAGGACAATTTTTTTCCACCCAAAGGTAAGTAACAAACACAGCATATTTGCTAATATGTCTCATGTGGAACTGGAAAAACAAAACATGAAATAGCAAGCAAAATAAATAAACAGAATTAATATGGGCCTGGGAGTTCTGGCTAGGCTCCATTTCTCATATTGCAGTACTACTTCATTGTCAGAAGGGAGTCCCCAAATGGAGATGGGAGATTAGGGGAAAAAAACACTGAGGAGAAAAACGAGGTTATGAGTTGCTCAGATACATAAATCTATCTAAGAACTTGAGTCATCTATTTTTGCGTGTGGGAATGAAGTTGCAGTTCTTCAACTCTGAGATTATTTTACCTTAAAACTGAAATTATGTCAGTTTTTCTTTTGAAAATACCTGAAAATTTTCATGGAAAATATTAACTAATCCCACTACACTTTTAGTGTACAATGTTTGGTGTTCAGCAAATTGGAATACAGTGTTAACTGTATGTAGTTCAGGAATCTATGAAAAAAAAAATCAAACAACAAGGGGCCCCATTTTTTCCCCCACTTTAGAGAAATAATTCAATATGGCACTTTATTTGTCTAGTTTGGATGAGACAAGTACAATATGAATGAGCGTACAGTGCAGATCAGATTTTAAAGGCGCTTATCTTCCTGATGATAAAAATGAAGGTATTTCTAAGAGTGCAAACCATATTTTTTTAATTTTTATCTGACAGACTTTATGACAGGGATTAAGTATTTTCTAGCACAATGTCTGAAGAGAAAAACAAGTGTGCGTGACCTATGAAGCTTAGCCAAGTCACCAAGGATGGCTGCCATGGTCATTACCACCTGAGGAAGCAGAAATGTGCTGAAGACAGATGTGTGCACAATATCAGAAATATAGGGGCTCATTAATTCTGGGCTTTGCCAAAGAAAACACCCAAAATTGTGAATTTCTGCCTCATTATTTGAGTATTTAAAAAGTAGTGTTGAATCACCACCCAGAAAGCCTGCAAGGTAGTCTCACTCCTCATCTACACAATGCTCACCAATTCCCTATCCCCATCCTGGTACAGAAATAATGTATGTTCAAAACATCTCACTTTCCCAGATGTTTAGTCAGAGGACTTCTGACTGTCAGCAAGAGCTCAGCACTGAAACTCACCTGCAAGAAAGCTTCAAGGTATCTTTTTCTGGGGCTTCTCTCAGCTTCCTCCTCACTGTCCTGAGATCCCCCTGCCAACCAAGGTGGCTTATCCTTCTCCCTTCCCTGTCATTTGAGTGTTGTCAAAAGCTTACACTAATCAAGCAGTAACAGTAGAAGATATGCTCTCTTCCATGGAGAGAATATCTTCTACCCTACCTATGGCGGGTTATGCCAGGGTAAAATGACAAATACCAGGCCAGGTCAGGACTTCCACTCAGGAATCTTGTTACATGGCTCCATGGCCCAAATATCTTGGGTAAGCACAACCTTGGATTAATCTAAAATGTAAACGAAAGCCTGACTAAAAGCTTTAAGAATGTAACTACTCAGCACATCACTTGGCATATGTTTCATTTTAAATAAAAATTTAAAAGGTACTGTAAGATCAAATAATCATATTTTAAAGTAAGTCATTGGAATGTATTATTGAAATAATTTCAGGATTTATGGTAATACAATATACTGTTTAATTTCCTTTCTCCATGGTCATTCCTTCACCATGTTCTTCTGTTCCTTATCAATGACCAAAAAGTTCAGGGGTATAACTGATAATTGGACAGCTCTGAGGAAAATCCAGGTCCAAACTTTCTTTATCTGCCTAATTTCCCAGATGTAAAATGTAAGCAAAAAACATTTGTTTGCCTTCCTCTGCTGTCACTAAACTATGGACTGACAAATCTTTGTTACAAGCCTTACAATTCTTCTTTGAGAAGATTTTCTCTTATTTGGGAGTTCTCAGCCATGTCCTCTAAAACGTAGCCTTCTCCTGAGGTGATTCAAGGTGTACATATATATATATATATGCTTTGCAAATATTTCTCTGCTAATCTGTTAGTTTTATAAAGAAATGTGTTGAAAAATGATTATTCCTTAATTAAAATATCTGAACTTTGAAAAAAAGGAGTAAAATCAGACAATGATGCTTAACTGTTTCTGTAGGAAGGGTGCAGCATTCTTTTAGACTTTTAATTTTAAGCTCTTGTATCTTATTTGAGGTCTTCTTTAATGTCTTGATTTTATTGCAATGCATTATGTTCTTTGAACAAGACATGAGACAAAAAAAAAAAAAAAAAACAAGAACAACACACAAAAAAATTGTGACCAGAACTAAATGCATAAATGCAAGTATTTCAATATTTGTATAGCACAGCTAGGACACAGAAAATTCTAGTTAAGGGTAGTGCAAAATGGTCTAACTCTGTACTTAACACTATTCAAATGATTAAGGTAGAAACTCTATCACTCTTACCAGACAGGAGTTAAAATAATTTGCTCATTAAAGTTATTCTGAGCCTACTCTGGGATTTTTTCCCTCCAATTTGCATTTCTCTCTCTATTTTGATGATCAAAATCACTTGTCTCTGGAGATCAGATAAAAAGCAATGCTTAAGTTGCTTGGCACCACTGGCCAAAAATAAAAAAAAAAAAAAGAAAAAATATCAGAATAATTAAAGATAACTAAAATGGTAAGGACAGAACATATCTGACTGTCGTCCAGGAAGTGTAGTCTGACCCTTCTTAGGTGAGGATTCTGTTCTAGAAATTTGTCTTTCTATTTCATCCCCTAACGTCTTTATGTTTATTCATAAATTCTAAAACCTGTGAGGTAAGCAAGCCTTGATATTCATAAAATTCTGAACTTATGAAATACCACAGCTAAAATTAGATGCACCTAAATATGGCCTAGATATCCTGTTTAACTCATAAAAACAGAGTTATACATTTCATAGGAAAATATTTGCTTAACATTTGTTATCATTTTAGAGATTAATCTACACCTGTTAAAAATCAAATCCAGGCCTAAATATTGACTATCTAAAATTTGATTATATTCAATATTCAAGGACTCTTCTCCTTAAAATTTCCAAATAAAATACAGTCCAAGGTATTGATTTTTTTCTGAAGATCAAGAGTAGTAAAAATTGCAAGAGAAAATGCTATCCTAATCCTAAATAAAACAAAATAAAATAAAAAAAACCCAAAAAACCCAGCAACAACAAAAAAAACCCAAACAAATAAACAAAGGCAAAACCAAAAACAGACAAACAAACAAACAAAAAAAATCAATCACCCCAGAATCTAATTTTAAATAGTCCATGCACAGTCCTTCCCCCTTACTTAAAAACAGGCATCGTAGTTATCAACTCACTAAACCAGTTCTGCTTATATTTTTTTAATATATTGTCCTATTATTCACCTGCTTTACTCTTTACTGCTTTTTTCTTTTTTTTTAAATTCAGCAACATTTTTTTCCCTGACACCATCAGAAACATATTTTAAAAGACATACTGTTTTTTAAGGTAAATTCCCCCCCCAGTTCCCTTACAGACATCTTATCTGTGTTTTGTCAGTTCTGGTACCAAATAAGCAGTCAGAATCAAGCTCTGCAATGAATATTTCTTCTCAGCTTTCACCAACTTCAAGACTACACCTATAAAACAGAGAAGTGACATTACACAGTACTTTTATGCACAACAATACTGAGGGCATGAATCATAAAAAAAGAGCCACTGCAAAATGCAAAAAGCCCAGATGCAGGTTTTTTGTCTTTGGTGTTATTTAGATGCCTAACAAAGAGATCCATACCAGTGAGCTTATTAGTGAAAAAGTGCTGTGAGGAATACCAATGAGAAACCTGTATCCTAGGTACCTTCCTTCTCAGAAATTATTTACCGGGGATAACAATTTTGAACTCTTTTCTGTGTTAACAGTTTAAAGCATTCTTATTGTGACGAAATGAAGAAGCAGATGATGTTGCCCCCGACTGCTCAGTGGATACATGAGCTACAGATTATTTTAAGTCACTCTCCTGTTATGTGTTGGTTGAATGCATATTTCCTACCTCCTAAGTGAATGCTCTCTCAAGAGCATCACTCTCTCGAAAAAAGGAGGAAGCTGATCTGTTTTATGTAGGATCATTAAATATTCATCAGGCCAAAAAAGGGGAGAAGGAAGAAAAACTACAAAGTCTCTGGTGGTTAAAACATAAGGAGGGGGTATTCAAAAAAAGGAAAGCCTTAAAGCTGCATCTGCAGCATCTTGTGCGAGCTTTCTACCTACCTCACTGCAAAATGAAAAACATGTAACCTCTCCTCCAGCCACATTTTGCATGGCATGTAACTCTGAACTCTGAAAATGTCACTGACTGGCTTCCAAAAGAGAATTAGGTATATCTACTTTATGATTTCTGACAGTGCTTAGGCATTAATTGGCTTCTAGCTGCTCAGCAGTGTAAAGTTCAGATGCTTCTATGCACAAGCAGACTGGGGACAGACTTAGATGACATTTTAGGTACCCGTGGAAAAAAATAATGGAATTTTACTTTTTTTACAGTTTCAGGCAGGTGCTAAGATATTCATGTGGAATCAGACTAATGCATGTGGGTATCTAACCCTCCATGGCATGCCCTCACTTACTGTAGTAGTGCTGAATTTGATTTGTGTCTGATCTGATTGGCCTCTAGAGACATCGCTCCAAGTACCTGTCCAAATTTTAAGGACATGTTGACTCATATTTATAATGTAGGTCAGCAAAAGTTAGGAGTCCACAGATAAGGGATTCTCAGTATAGCTTGAGGAACTTAGTGGTACAGCTCAAGCTATTGAAAGATATTTGGGAGTCCAAAGACTGACTAGGGTTTTCAAAACATCTTATATGCCCTACACTTAGTCATTTCAAGGAAAATGTAAAACTTGTAAAACTCTCAGTGCCAAGTTACCTTTAAAAATATGTCCTGAGAATGTGCCAATGAAAAGCTTCCATGAGCAAGACCCTACTAAAGAGTCTGAAATCTCTACTGTTGATAAGAGCAGTACCAACATGATGCACACTGTGTCCACAAGAAAGTCAATACTCAAATCATAGAACACATTTGCAGTGTAAGAGGTGCAGCCTCATGTAGTCTTTAATATAGGCAGTCTGGGTAACAGCAGCGCTGGAAATGAACCATCAGGACATTACTGCAAGGTAGCTTGTGAGTTAGTGTCCCAAAGTCTCCTGTACTTTGTTGCCATAAAACCTGTCCTGTCATCATTGTTACTGTCCCCTTGTGTTATCCAAAGTAAATCGATCAAGGTGGCTAAAATATAAAGCATCCAGATTGCAGTATTGGTATTACTGAACTGCAACAACTTCATCTCTATAGTAAATCAGTAGGATGTACTGGTGCAGTTCTTATCCCTTATCTTTCCTTTAAATCAGCCATTTAAAGATCTCTCATTGCTGCGCAGTGGCCCAAAGAGAGGGTTCCTTCTTTACAGCTTGCCAGTTCGATTACTAGCTTCATATGGATTTTGGAATTTAGGGAGCTGATGTCTTGCTACAATCTTTTGATTCAGGCAGACAGTCTGACATCTTGGCACCTCTTGGGTCATTTATGTAAGATTTTCTTCAGAAGGAAAAGCTAGAATTTGCTTTACCTTATGTCTTAGAAAGAAAAGCTGATGTAGGAACTGATTATCCAACAGTTTATGTTGCAGCAATGCCTAGCACAGCAGTGTCTGAATCTGGGTTGTGTGAAATAAAAACAGCTGCTTGCATTTGTTCACTCACTGCCTCTCCCTCCCCAAATGCTGAGTCCCCCTCCTTCTTCCCTCATCAGTATTGCAAACAAATCTATCAAAAACAGTACTTTAATATATCATAGTAAATCTATTTTTTCTACTCAACCAGTGTAAGATTTTGACTTCCCCCCCCACCCCATATTGGCAACTGGATGATCTTTGGAAGGGACACAGGATCATGCGCTGTTTGAACAACAAGGCGCTATGCCTCACTGAATTATGCTCAGTGATTAATATTGATTTAGGACTTAAAACCTGTGAACAAAGGATTCATTCAGAATCACATGGAAGAATCATGAAAGAATGCCCGGACTATCAAGCATCTGTTGAAAACTGTCTGAAAAGGTTTGGTTTGTGCTCAGGCATAAGGTGATATGGAGTGAAAGTAGCAAGAAAAAGTGGATGAATTTGGAGCTACTGAACCGGAGAAGCAGCAAGTAGGGCTGATAATTTGAGCATCTGTGTCTGTATCATCTCTTGTAAGACCATAAATTGTAGGTTGAGCACTTGAACCTTCCCTTCAGGCATCTTTCTCATCTGAATTCTCTTAAGGTTGTTGAAAATATTGATTACTGCTGCCTTATCACTAAAAGGACAGCAAAAGTAACGGGAGCTCAGAAGCAAGCAGTAAAAGTGATTGAGACATGAAAAGTTTTCCACATAGAACTTTAAAGATTTAATCTGTTTAATTTAGAAAAGAGACAAAAAGATCTGGTATGATAGAGATGTGTTCAGTAGCAGGACTATACCAAAGCCAAATCATCTGCTCCTATGCACCTTTTATCTTCAAGACTAAAAGTCAAAAAATGTTAAAAATAGGAAAAGAAAATGGTTTATAGAATGACATGAGCAATTTAAGCAATGTACAGCCATTACACCTAACAAAATGAGGATTAGAAAAATATTTGACATGTATATGAACTCAAGCAACAATCCTTCTAAAGAGATAGAGAAGCAGTAAATTGTGCTTGGATAAAACTTAGTCCCAAATAGGCTGTTATATTATAATCTGCCTAAATTGTGTTTAACCTTCTCCAAGGCTCTAGTTCTGGAAATTCACAGAGACAAGAAGACAGATAGGTTTCTAAGGTGATGTTCCTACAAAAATGGGAATCTTAGCTACATAATTATCCTGTATTTCAGATAAGTTGGTATACACCTTTAGATCGGAACAAATGATAAAATTGATGCTTGCTGCACTAACAGCAATAAACAGATGGAAGATGAAAGATATTACTGAGGAGATAGTCTCCAGCTGTAGGCTTCTTGATCAGATTTTTATTGGATTGTCTGTTAGGATTCATATTATCCTTTACCATTTAGAATATATATTCCTAAAGCATCATGCCAATCACAGTGGGATGAGTAGCAGTCAACAAACTATTTCTACTGAAAATCATCCATTGTTAACAATGTGTACCAAGATGTGGATGGTTAGCTGAAATTACACCTCTGAGAGTACCAGCAGCAACATTCTCCATCAATCCTGGTGCCCAATGTGTGTCAGGTAATCCCTTGGTTGACGGTCCTCTTATCTTGTTGTTTCCTTGTTCCCTCAAGACTGCTCCATAAGAATACTGATACCTTGAGTGCTTATGCATTAACAC
Organism: Phainopepla nitens; assembly: GCA_013400175.1. Lineage (NCBI taxonomy): Eukaryota > Metazoa > Chordata > Aves > Passeriformes > Bombycillidae > Phainopepla > Phainopepla nitens. Next base: position 75,565 of record VXBQ01004448.1, read on the forward strand.
CCTTTAAGGTTTTTACGAAAATATAGGAACAGTCCTGAGGTTTGTTAACAGAAATAATAGCTGTCTCTTTAGCACTGTCAACCTAAATCAAGTCCAAGGCAGTATTAAAGGTGTCAATTTCTCTTTAGTAGCTCTTGAAGGGAAAGCTGAACAGTCTGTAAAGATTTTCCTCTTCCTCTGCTACCATTCTTTACTTTCACACTTGCCTGAAGTCAACTCCCCTTCTATTTCCAGTTTTTGCCTCTCTAATCCTCCATGATCTCACATTTACTGCTGGCTTCTGCACAAAAGGTTCTCAGACATAACTGGCGAGTAAGGATGTTAAGACAGTGAAAATTTACTTTACTGTGATATTTCAGGTGTATATCAGATATTTTGGATTTTCACTTCATCCTGCATCATTCTAGAAAAAAAATTCAAATTGCACTCCAGAAAACAGTACTGGCACTGCTAAGTTTTTAGCAAAGAGAACAGTTCCTTTCATCTCCATTGGTGTCCTTTCTACTTAGTTATGACCTATTTAGCTTGCAGGTTGATTAGGTTATCTGGAAAGCATGACAACCTGTCTTGTCATCAACTATATGAAAGAGAAATCAGGGAACAGGCAAACTCACCATGTTCCCAGCTTCAGAGAATACTGCCTTGCCTATGGGTTCCAAGCCAGCCAGTGCTTGGCTTGTCAGGGTGGTATAAAGAATGCTCCTTTACTAATACAGGAACCACCTGTTTAATTTTCCAGTCATCATCTAACCTGTGGGATGACTCACTAGGCAGCCATCTGGTTTTTCATAAAAAGTTTAAGAGAATTACACGTTTGCATCTTTCAGTTATACAGAAACTTAGCAAAATATCTCTTGTGGAAAGGTTTCAATCAGCTCTGTCAGGATCCTTGTTGAGAAAAGGTTGGAGGAATGTCAGATTCCTGTTCCCAAAAGATCTGTAAAAGTTCCTTAGTTAAGAAAAACCTACAGTGTAGAGGGCAGATATTGCACTGGATTGCCACATATGCTGTTCCTTACTACAAACAAGGAGAGCTGTTAAGTACCTAGGACTCATTAAATCCAAGGTTGGCAGACAGATACACCTACTAATTGGCTGACATTCCATTTAAAGATACTCTTGTAAATGGTGTTCCTCAGTCTGCAGATATTTTTAGACCTCTGGTTTATGCAGATTTTCTTTTCCTAAGGTATTATTTTTATCTGCAGTCTTTGCTGTAGACTTTAAGCCTTAAGGGATTCTCTAAACAGAAAATAATTTGTCCTTACCAGTATATTTGTGATCAGTGATTTTTCTCTTAGTTTTTGTTAAACTACATTCTCATGAACACTTTTCTTTTCACTCCAGGCCTTCCTGGGATTACGTCGAATTTTCTACACAGAGTTATTTCTGCACACAGAATTAAAGCCTTTAATCATATTTGGTTTAGTGACTCCCATTTGCTTAGTAATTCTGAGACCATTTTGCATTCCCTTTTGCCTTCTTCTAGGGCTGGTGATGACTTGATTTATTCATACAACCCATCAATGACTGATTTCTTAGATTTCTTAGATTTCTTAGTATAGAATATCAGTCATGTCTGCTTTTATTGTTTTGGTTTACTGCAGAGTAAAACACAAAAATGGGTGACTAGAACACTAGATATGAACTCACTTTCGGTGCAAAATATCCATTAAAACCCTTTTATAATTTGGCTTGTAATTATTACCTGCAGTGTTTTTATGAGAAGATGGGTAGGACATGATTACTTGTCATCAATGAAGAGCTGCCTCATGCCAGTGAAACTTGTGCCTTGAACTTGTTTCTTCTCTGAAAAATTATAAATAGCACTGAGCATATAAGAAAAAAATAGTTAAGTGGCTGAAAAGCAACTTTAAACAAAAATTATATTCATAGCCAAGATGCAGTAGCTTGAAAAGCAGCTTTTATAAAAAAAAAATAATGTTTACAGCCGCTCAGCGGCTGAGAACAGTAATACTTTTAAAATACGTTTAATGTTTAAGATCACTTGGTGGCCAAAAGAACAGCTCTTACTGAAGATATTTAATGTTCAGAGTAATTTTGTGGTAAGAAAAAAGCAACTTCTTGTTAATTTTTATCATTTACAACTGATCTGTGGCTACTAAAACAACTATCAATAGAATGTTTATGTTTACATAAATATTACGTACCCATATAGAAACAATTTCTACATTTTTCAATACTACACTTAAATATGTTAATTTCTTTCCCTCATCAACTGTGTTAACATTAAGAAAAAAAAATTAACACATAATTCCAACAACTCTAATGCAATATATCTTGAACCAAAAAGTGTTTATGCAAACAGCAAGACTGGACCAATGATTATAAAGCATCTCCTTATATACAAAAGAACTAATACTCAAAACCACTGAAACTACCAACAAGATTTAGAATATACATTTAGAACAAATCCAATAGTTTAATTTTAATAATGAAAGGCATTGCTTGGCAATCTAAAAGAGGTTAGGTTGTATCAAAAGTTGTGCTACTGAGCTGCAATAAAGTCAGTGTGTGGATAGAAACATAGAGGTTTCAGCTGCAGTGACATGGGTTCTTAGCTTTACCCACCTACAGTTAAACACAATCACACAGAGAATCACAGAATGGGTAAGGCTGGAGGGGACCACAGCAGGCCATTTGGTCCAACCTCTCTGCTCAAGCAGGCTCATCCTAGAGCATGTGGCACAGGATTATATCCAGATGGTTCTTGAGTAAGGGAGACTCCACCCCGTCTCTGGGCAATCTGTTCCAGTGCTTGGTCACCTCACGTTCAGGTAAACTTTCTGTGCATTCATTTCTGCCTATTGTCTTTTGCCCCACTACCTGGCCCCAACATGAAGAGGCTGGCTCCATCCTCATGACGCGCTGCTTACTGACATTGATCAGGTCCCTTCTCTGTTGTCTCTTCAGAAGGTGGAACAGATCGAGCTCCCTCAGCCTTTCCTCATAGGAGAGATGCTCTGGTCCCATAATCCTCGATGTTACCCTCCACCAGACCTGCTCCATATCTCTCTTGAGCTGAGGAGCCCAGAACTGGAGACAGCACTCCAGATGTGCTTCCCCAGGAACAGAAACTTGTCCCTCAATCTGCAGCCAGTGCTCTTCCTGATGCATACCAGGGTACCTTTGGCCTTCTTGGCCTAAAAGACACACTGCTGGCTCATGGAGATCTTGCTGTCCAGCAGGGCTCCCAGGTCCTTCTCTGCAGAGCTGCTCTACAGCAAGTCAGCCCCCAGCCTGTCCTGGTCCATGGGGTTATTCTTCCCCAGTTGCAGGACCCTGCACTTGCCTTTGTTGGATCTCAGGCAGTCCTTCTCTGCCCATCTCTCCAACCTGTTTTAGTCCCTCTAAAGGGCTGCACAGCCCTCTAGGGTATCAGCCACTCTTCCCAGCTTTGTGCCATCAGTGAACTTGCTGAGAAGGCCTCTGCCCCTTCATCCAAGTGATTGATGAAGAAGTTAAAAAATATCAGACCTAGTATTGAACCTTGGTGGATGCCACTAATGACAGGCCTCCAACTAGGACTCATGCCAATGATTACAACTCTCTGGGATCTGCCATTCAGCCAGTTCTCAATCCACTTCACTGTCTACTCATCTGATTCCCATCTCCTGAGTTCGCCTATAAGGATATCATGAGATGCAGCATTGAAAGCCTTGCTGAAGTCGTGGCTTTAAATGGTTTCAGTACTAATGTTGGCATTTTGGCACTATAAAAATAGCTAGCAGAAAACAGCTATCCAGTGTTTTTTTTAACGGCCAAAGCGTCTCAGCTTTGTGGAGAATTTTGCCGTTCACATGTTTGTATAGTCCTGTTTGTCACAGCTTTCATTTTACATAGATTCTCCCACCTGACAGATTTGCCAAATGTCTTAGTTTCAATGACAATATCCAACAGCCAGGGTGTATGAAAGGAAACTCACAGTATGACAACAACCATTATCCTTTAACTAATCAAGTCTTAGTTTTCTGCACTATTTTCTCTCTCCCTTTTGATTTTTTTTTTCTGGTTCCCTCCCCCATGACTGAAGCTGCCTAGGTTGCCCAGTGATAAAGAAACACTTTCATTTCAAAATCTTTAATTGCCTACTTGTACTATTCTGTCAATATCTCAGTGATGGTGTTTTTTTGTTAATTTCCTTTTTTTTTTTTTGCTTTGTGTTTTTGTGCAATGTCCTGAATAAAAAGAAAAACACTCTTAGAAAAGGCTAAGTAGCCCTAACCTGCCTTCCTTTCTGCTCCTTCCTTAAAACTCATTTTTCTACACAGTGGCTATAAAAGTCATTTTGATGATCAGTGCAGTAGATGTACCTTTTCAAAATTAAAACAAAAAGAGAATCAGAAAGACAAGAGCTGTAATTAAAAAAAAAAAAAATACCAAAACAGTTATTAGTGGAAAACCACTGAAACATCAATTGTGATGAGTAAACTGCCACCTGTCATAGCCCCACGAATGAGTATGGAAAAATAATGATGAGACCTGAATTTTTCTGAAACGTGGTCTGAACGACTCAGGGCACCAGGTCTGACCCATGTGACAGATGAAACTTTTACACTGTAATAAAGTACCAAATTAGAGGACACGTGGATATGACCCTTTAAGTTTGAATTCAGTACAGTTTTGTGAAGTTGCTCTTCAAAAAACCTTTTAAAACTATTGGGTGCATCAGTGAGTATATAGCTCAAGATTACTGGCATAGATTAGGAGTATCTAAATTTCAATAAAGCTTTCAGCAAGGTTCCTAAGCAAAGACTCTTAAAAAGAAAAAAAAAAAGGAAGTTTAAGACACAGCAGCTTTTCCTAAAATCAGACAAATAAAAAGAGATCTAAAACAGTAGGAATAAATTGCCAGTCTTTATACGAGAGAGGGGTTGCCACTGGCATCTCTCTTGGATCTGAACTCATAGGTTGCCAGTAAAAGAGAATATATGAACAGGTGACAGCTTGACAAAATGAAAGCTTTGCTGCAAAGTGCTACAGGGGAATCTTAACATAGCATGAAACTGAGAATATGGAACTTCACATGGAGAAACACAAAGAGGCATCAGAAAAAGTAACTTATCAGTACTTCTGCAGAGGTGGATTGTAGCTCCGTTACCTATTAATTCTTGATCTTGGGATCACTGTGGAAATTCCTCCAAAGTTTTCATCTCAGTGATCAACAGCAGACAAAAAGGAAAAGGATCAATGGGAATGATTCAAGAAGGAAAATTGGATAAAAATAAAACACATTCAAGGTGTTTGTATTTTGAATATGACATCCAACACCCATCATTTTTTTCTAAAGACTTGATAATACCAGAAAAAAACCCCATGGAGACCAGGCTGGAGCTTGAGGGGCTGCAGACAGTGGCTGCAGACAGATTATGCTGTCAGTCATCTGTCCATGAGCATGCATAATGCCATTCAAAAGTACCTCTGGTCTCAATGGATTCCCAAAGTAATATCTTCTGCAACAGCCTGGGTAAGCTTTTGGAAGTCCTTAAAAATATATTGCCAGCTAGGAATCTATATCAAAGGCAGGCGCATTCAGCATTTGTTCCCATGCCTTATAGTCCTTCCTTCCCCAGCCCCTGCTCACTGCAAGTTTCAGGCTAAACTCAGGCACACAGTGCTAAGCTGAGTCAAACCAGAGTGCAGGTTATTACCCACCTCTTCACCAGGTTAGTTTTCTACATCTTGTAATTCTTACACATAAAGTTACTCAGATGGATATATTAAAGATATGTTCCATTGGTGGATGTATACATATGCTTCATTGTCAGTGTTCAAATATAAGCCAATGTTTAAATGAAAGACAATAAAATATTCACTACGGAAGGAAAACTGCCAGAAAATTTATAGAGACTATTTTCACACTGACAGTACCGTGGGAAGTAAATCCATAACACTCTACAGGTAGCTGTTTTGCGCCACTGAGGAACACAGTAAAAATAACGTGATATCAACTTTCTATTATCATTGACCATTTTAGTCTGCTATGGTGATCTGGAGTTTGTAGCGTCCCCCTTAATCAATAAAGAGTTAATGACACGGAAAAGTATGAAATTAAATTGTGTAAGAAAGAACATATGGCATCTGTATATTATGGAATTGATGGGTTTAGTACACCCCTAGCTGGTCTTTGTATAAGCAGAGGAACAATGCAGAGACATTAGAAAACAATTAGGAGATCATGACAATAGAAGTTATAAATTTGTTGTTAAAATCGGCATATTCAGTGAAAGAAATGAGTACGAAAGCAAATGCATTTCTGCATTTAACATTTTTGTGTATAAATATATAAAAACATATAATAATATCTTTCCTTGAATGTGTGCTTAATGCTGCTATGCCCCTATTCTTAGTCATCTGGACTGATAGCTTTAATAAGGGGATAACTTTGGTTTAAACTCGGCTATATTTGCATGCTTACGTCAACTATATTGCAACAGAAGCTGGCACAGCTGCCAGAAGCAACATCACAGTTGATTAAACTATACTTAAGGAGAACATATTTTGCTATTACAAACTTACAAATGGGGATATTAGGGCAGCCTTTTCAGTTCTCATAGATAAATCCCCATTTCTGGTTCATTCTACATTTTGGAACTTCTATTAAATCAAGAAAATATTTTCAAACAAAGATATTGATAAAAGCAATACAAAATCAGAAAAGAAAAAAGAAAGAAAAAAAATTAAAAAGCCAAACAAACAAAACAAAACACAAACCCCAACATTAGGAGCTCAGCTCTTAAGCTATTATAAGTCTCTTACTAGGCATAAGATAACAGCATAGCAATCTCCGTTCTTAATATATTAGTTCTGCATTGTAATCTGACTCCATCTGCTGAGTTTTTCTGTAGAGAATTTCAAATCATTGTCCTTTAAAAAATAAAATCTTCCCTATAAAGTATTCTGCACCCCATTTATCATGTGAGCAATACAATGTCAACTTTGGAGGCACCAATATCCTTCCACTATGGCACGGAAGCTGCGCCCACTTTGAAACTATTAGAAACACTGGAAATCACAGATGGGTACAGCAGCCTGCATGTTACAACAGTTGCTAACCCAAGGGGCTTTTCAAGAGAAGATCTTTCTTGTTTATGGCTGGGATTGGCTTTCCTCTCCATCATACAAGAACAGATTGCAGTACATGTATGGGAAGAGCAAGGCTGGCTGTCCATTCAAACTTTGGCATGAAATAGGTTTGCATCCTAAGTTGTAGTGGGTAAATGTCCTTCTAACATTTTTTTCTGAAGAGCATGTGAAGGAATTTGGCTTCTGGTAAGGAAGGCACCACTAAGTAAAAATAGCGGTCCTAAAGCTATCTCTTCAGAAAAAAAATAAAAGATATTCAGTACCACTATCTTTTTTAATAAGTGGTACTGATTAAAAGGAAAAACAAACCAACACTAGAGTGTAGAAACTGTAGAAGAAAATTCAATCTGCCCTCAATGTAAATTTGAAGGGAAAAAGTGAACTTCCACCTACAACATGCATGGAAAGTAACAAAGGTTCTAAGAAAATCTACTGTGAAAAACATGGCTATGACAGGTATATCTGAGTAATACCTCTGTGCAGAAAACCAGATCTTGAGAATGCCATGAATTTTCATTTTTCTGCACTTTTTCCAGTAAAAAATTGCCAAGGTCCAGTTGATGTATCATTTTATTATAACACTACAACTGCAACCTTCATTCCAGGGATGAATGGCATTATTTCAGCCATCCCAGATTCAGCAACAGCAGTTATTAGGAAGTCCAGAGACATTACAAAACTGAGAACCATGTAGTCATGACATTTTTTAAAAGTACCATTACTAATAATATTACCAATAACCTTGGGATAAAGTACCAAACTGGGTAAACCTTTGCATGCAAATGTCATGAAACAATAAAAGACTGCAAGTCACTAGTCACAAAAGCTTATCAGGTTCACATAAAAGACTAGTAAGGGTGAAAAAAGTAGTGTTTCAGTGAATTTCCCACAATTTCCCAAGAAATATGTGCACAAGTGCAGTTTATAATCAATATTTCTGTAAAAATTTAGTAAGTGAAATTTGGAACATTTGGTAATTAAAAAAGTAGCAACTAGAAAATGAAAATGTTAAAAAAAAATAGATGAGGAGTTTATCTGGGCTTTTTACTAAGCCAAGACAACCATATGCTGCACCAACTGAAAAATCAAAGTGATTTTCAATGTCAGCCTCAGGCACTGGTAGGTCCCAGCATCTCTATAGGTGCAACTAAATGGCAGTGATGATAGAAGAGAGTAGTTTTAGATTCTCTGAGGAATCTGTACTTGCATAAGGATGGAAAAACAGATAAGAGAGAACACGAGAATAGCAAGACCTACATCAGAGAAGGCATAACCTCCTGGCACGCTACAGAGGACAAGGAATTTCTGGATATTTTTTGCTGCAAGACAACCTAACAGCAAAAATTCTTATCTGCTTTAGTAGCTACTAATTGAAGTTTAGGCCTCCATTTAGGGGAACTCTCTCCTTGCCTTGTCTTTTCTGATCAATTTTCATACATCTGTTTTTTTTTTTTAATAGAGGAAAACAAACTGCTATGAATAAATCTTCTACATAGAGTGAATGTGACTGAATAAAGAGAAGAGCGAGAAGATCCATTTTGGCCATGGCATCTACTTTTGTTTTTAAAGAAGAAGTTGAAAAGCATTTCTTTTAAAATGCTGTATGCATAACAGCATGCTCAGTTGTATCTAATTTAGTCATGCAACTCCTTGTCCATATAAAAGCCACAATGTATGGCACACCTTAAAGAGAATTTCATAGGAAGTAAAAGCTCTGTTAGCATTTAATCTTCTGCTGCACACACATATTTAATAAAATAATAAAAAAAAGATGGGGAGAACAACAGAGTAAGGGAATGGATGCAGGCACTGTGTTCTGCTGTACAAATATCATCACTGAGTTTCATTTTTTCTTTCTGATCAGGTTTTAAGAACAATTTCACAACCAACCACACATTCACTGGTGAGAAATGTTATTCTGGATTTGCCACAGACACGGGTGTCAAAATGTAGAAAATGGTTTTCATCTATATATAATACAACCATAAATAATATTATTGTGCATCTCATTAGGGAAAACAAGCGTGCACCTATATTGTGAATCTATAGACAAACTCCCGTGGGTGACTATTGTGAGGGCTTATCTACACTTCAAAAAGATTAACATGATCGTCTCTACATCTTTACTTACATCACATTTTATCATATTCTGTCAAATTCTACTACTCCTTATCACAAAATTTAAAATAATACCTCAATAATTCTATGTAATAACTTGTGTAGATGGTTAGTCTCTTCTCAGACTGGCTTTAAAAATTTCAGCATCTGAGGTGCATAGCTGAAGGGGAGCAGTATCCCTCTGCCACTTCAAACTCAGAAAACTTCCAAAGCTGTTAACAACTACCAGGAGTAATAAATGGCTGGTACTGGCTTGTGAAGTACTGGGAAAATACAATTGAGGAGAGAGAAGGGCAATAAGCTGGAACTAGCACTGGGAAGTTAAAGGACTCCCAGCCCAGAACAAATTAATTTCTGGTGCCTGCAGGGAAACCCAAAATGCCATCTGGCAGCAGGACATAAGCACTCTGCTTATGTTGCAAACACACTGCTCAGGACCACTGCAGTATCAGCCATCAGGAAGAGACCAAAAGAGTCCCTTTAGCCTATTCTCCTGCTCCAAAGCAAGATCAATGCTCTTTGCTCAATGTCATTTCTGGCAAATATCTAGTGTGTCATGAAAAATCTTCAAGCAAAAACCTATTCCAGTACTTCAGTATCATTACTGCAGTTCACCTTTCTCTGAAAAGAAAATTACTCTGTCTTCTGTACACTAGGTTTTTGAAAACTTACCATGTTTCCAGACAATCTTCTTCTTTTTTTTGTTTGTTTGTTTGGTTGGTTGGTTGGTTGGTTTTTTTTTCACTTAAGAGTCTGAAGCAGTAAAGATTTTCTTGGATATTAGGTTTTTAACAACTTGATCCACTCTTGCAGACTCTCATTCTTGCATTGTGAGCAAGGCAAGGGCGGTAGCTACTTTGAGCATGCACAGTATAACAGGACTTAAATAAAGAATTGCCCCCTAATGCATAATTAGGAGATCATGCAAGTGCTGTAGGAGATTAAGAGCTACAAAGACTCAACTAGTTAAATGGCAAGATGCTTGACAGCAAACAGGCAATCTAATTTTGTACAGCAAAAAGCAGATGTAAAATAGGGAGAGAGGAATGCACCATATCATCTGACATAACAGGTTTGGGGTTATGGAGAAACCCTGGACCTTAGCATACCTTTCTTGAATATCTTTTTTTTAACTCATCCTACCCTCAGAAACTTAATCTCACAGGCACTCATATTTCAGGAGAATTAAGTTTCTAAATAAACAAACAATGTTAAAACAAAACTGTAATCTGTGTATATCCAGGCACAGAGTATTAGAAACATTTGTAATAAGTTTTAGAAGTTGTTTTTTTCATTTCGTCCTTCTCTTTCTTTCCTCAGCAAGAAAAGTACATTGAGACAATTAAGTTATATGCAATTAGTTATCAAGCATTTACAGCTTCTTACTCACCCACTGGAGACATTTCTGGGACACTGGCAACATAAGGCCCATCCAGAAACTTTGGCTCATTATCATTAATGTCCTGCACTTTGATGATGAACTCTGATTCAGGCTCTAGTGGTTTCTTGGTGTCAACATCCACAGCCTGAGCCCGGAGTGTGTAGAAAGGTTTTTCTTCTCGATCGAGGCTCCTTATGGCATGAATGTCTCCCGTGGTCTCATCAATGGTAAAAACCGTGCCAGCGCCATCTCCTGAAAGGGTATATTTAACTGTGCCAACTCCCTTGTCCAAGTCAGAATGAAGCTTGAGAGGAAAAAGAAAAACAAGAGGGATGAAAAAGACATTAACAGCTCCTCCTAGGATAGACAGCAACTATTATATATATATATATTTTTTTTTTTTTGTATGTAATGAAAGACTTCGGAGGAAGCAATTTTTTAAGTCCTTAACTGCCTTTAAGCACATGGAAAAAATGTGGATAGTATATTAGGTAAGACTTTTACCCCTATTTAGAGAAGCACAGACTTGCTGCAGTTCAGTAACTAAAACTGCAATGAGGCAGGACTTCACATTTATTATAAACTGAAATTTAAGACCAAGGACATAAAATCACCCATAGCCACATCAAACAAATGTGAGATGACATGAGAGAGTGTCAAAAGCTTTCACAGGCATTTGGCTTTCAGAGAGGAAAAAGAAAAATATCTAATTATTTCAAGAGCAATAGCTTGATGTCATCTGAAACTCAAACTTGATTTAAAAAAAAAAAAGAAAATATATACCTCACGATTACAGTAAAAGCTAAAAATGCTGCCTTTTACAAAAATATTTGNAGAGGAAAAAGGGAAATATCTAATTATTTCAAGAGCAATAGCTTGATGTCATCTGAAACTCAAACTTGATTTAAAAAAAAAAAAGAAAATATATACCTCACGATTACAGTAAAAGCTAAAAATGCTGCCTTTTACAAAAATATTTGATCACTTGCTTTTGTCTTTTCTGAGATAATCACACTGCAGACTGTGAATCTAGGAGTTTCTTGCTCATTTTGAAAGAGTACAGAACTCAATATTTTTTGCCTTAAATATCAATACACATATTTTCAGGCTATTACTCTGGTGAATCTCTAATTATAATATAGAAATAAAAAAAAACCCACTTTGAATTCAATTTCTTGGATGTTTTTGTCCCTTTAATCAGTGTCTATCCTACAATAAAGTGGCCGTAAACATTATTTTAAATGCAGGATTTTTTAAAATCCAAATACAGTTTTGTCTCAGATGCCTTTACCTGCTCCATAATCATCCTTTAAATACATCTAAAAGCTTTGAAAATATACACAAAGTTACTTCACTGATGCTGAAATAGATTTTAAAATATTTGTCCACTTTTCCCATCTAATGAGGACTAAAATTATCTTCTATAATGGACAGCAGTCAGAATGAAGTTTTCAAGAGTGAGTTCCCTTAAGCTGAATTGTAAAGCAATTATGGATATAGACTTTATTTACATGATGTACTGCCCAAGGTGAAACACAATAGAGGAAACGTGGGACATGAAAGGAGATTATGTAGAAAATGAATTACTGAGAAACTAAATGGTTTTGGTAATGGGGCAAGAAGCTAGGCACCAGAAAAGGAGTTAAAGGCAATTACCAACATTTATAGCTATTGACTTGAAATTGAAAATAGGTCCTTGTGACTGTGGAAGAGGTCATGGTTTGTGGCACAGAGAGAACATGAACATAGCCTCTTCTTTGTCGACTTTTTCATCTCATCATTCTTTCTCAGTGAATATACTGAATTCTGATCTTTCATCTAGCTGCCCCCCACATGCAATTTTAAATTATCTCTGCAGTCCAAACTAAAGCATTTTGCTTCTGAGGTGTTAAATATTTCCTTGCTTGAAAAATGAAGAGATAATGCAGTCTGAGATAATTAATGTCTATTTCTTCCTCATCATTTTAATTTAAGTGGCTCAAAACTTCCTGCTGTTTCATTATACTCTGCTCAGTAAAAACTTGGTATTTTCCTTCCATTATCATTTAGAAGCTTACAGATTCACATCAAGAGAAAAAAAGAATCAAAATGATGTTGAGAAGGCTTGAAGAAAAAAATGTTAAAACTTTTTAGAGGGAACCATACAATTGTTTTTGTAGTGTCCCTATATTAAATTTATTTGGGCTTCATTTTGAAGACTTCCTGGATGCTTACTCCTGGAAGTAAGAATATCACAGAGCAAAATAATGCAGTTATGAAGCAGGAATTTGTAAACAGGGAAGCAAGACAAGATTACTCCCATCTCCTGTCATTGGATTTGGCACTAAAGCTGAGATGGTTGATTGTGTTTCTGATTGGCAACTGTAGGTTTTATGTTCAACTAGTAACAAATCAGGCTGCATTGCATGTCTTATCTGAGCCCTTGGATTATACCAGAGAGAATCAATTATAGTTGCTTTTCCTAGCTGCAGAAAAAGCAGGAAAACAAGGGCTCCCAAGACAAAGGAATACTGAAATACAAAAACTATACTAAACATAGAGCTTTTTTCCCAAATGTATTGGAGAAAAAAAGGTTTACAGCTGGCAGGGTTAGGAATTCTACAGTTACAGATGTTTTCATTTGGCTTCACAAGTATCACTCAGCTAATACAACCTAGGAACCATTCCACCTATTCAAGCAGAGCTGCAATGCTCTGTATTAGCTGGGATGTGTCACATCGTATTTATTCACCAAATCTGCTGATTTTGACATAGGCTTCCTAGATGACATGGAATGAATGTCATCAGATGTTCCTGGCTGGACAATGCATGCTTATTTGTAACCCACACTGAGCTATGCAATTTGTGGGGCAATTCAACATTACACAGCATCAAATTACTGCAGGGGAACAGATGATCAATCAATTTAAAATTAACTAAATTCTCCAACAATAAAAGGAATGTAAAACTTAGATTCAGGTCAAGAATGAAGGGCAAGAAGCTAGCATTAGCTGTACTTACATGACACTAGGAAATAATCCTATCTTTCAATGCCTGAAATTTTCCAGAAAGTAGTTTAGGCTAAAGAATAAGTGCTTGCTACGGTGTCTTGATTTATGTGCTACAAGCTATATTGCACTGGAAGAAAAGACATTTAATTTTTTGTGCTGAAAAATATATAGAAGATTTGTGAGAGATTAGGTTTTTTTGACACTGTGTCCACAACAACTTTGGGTTTGTATCCCATTTCTCCTTCTTCCTCGCACCTATTTTCTAATTCTTGGTCTTCCACTATTTCAGCAAAATTAAAGGGTAAGTGATCAACTCCTCAGTTACTACCTACTTCCCTCCCCACAATGTGCTTATATTCCAGAATCACCTGAATTTACTGCAACAAGGATGTGCAAACGATTGTATTCACACAGATTATCCTAATTTTATGTTTTCCGTATAAATCCTGAATACTAAAAATGCAGCAGGGGCTTGGAAATGTGAGGGATGTATTTCAACCTTTGCTGAAACCTACACTTTTATTCTCACTATGTAAGTAACACATGTAAGTATGTTTAATGTCAGATCTTTGGGAAAATCTGCCCCAAGTGTGAAACTAATAATTTCTTGCAGTAAAAGTCTACTGGTGCAGAAAATCATGAATATTTTTCTGTGATTGCAGAAAATGACATAATTCTTGCTAATGTGTACAAACAATAACACATATGGCAAAGGAAATGACTGATTAAAAAAATAAAGTATGAATAATAAGATGAAAACTATTGTAAGATACACTGCATAAATCTATGCAGAAATTATGGCAGTGTTTTTGAATCACATCCAGTACCAGATGCCAGACTGAGTCAGTCTACAAGTCCATGTAATCTAGCAATCTGCTTCAGCCTGTAACAAGCTGAATGCTAGTTTGCTTCAGAGAGGATGAAAAGTTGGTAACAACTCACTACTAGCACATCTGGGAGAAATTACTTATTCAGTTCTTCTGACAGTTTCTTACAAGAAATATGATTGTTTGTATTTTAGCACTAAATTAAAATCTTACTGCTTCAATAACTCAGTATTATCAGCTCTCTGTCATTTCAAGAATTCATACACCCGCAAAAATAATTTCAAACCACATGAACAACCAGGAAATGCATGTGCTTCAAAAATACCTATACTCATAGGTAAATTGAGCATTGCAAGAGTATGGATCAGATGTATTTGTTCCTCAGTATCCCATGGTACTGATTTTCTCTTCAGTGTCCTATTCATCTGATCCTCGACTGTTCACCTTCTCTTTCCCTAAACACTTCAATGATTTCTATTAATACAATCATTTTGAAAGTCAAATATGTAAATCCACATACATAGGTAAAGAAATTGGAAGCTACAGAAGCTTAAAAAATTACAAGATCGTCTACTTTAAAATGGAGCAATCATTGTACCCCCACAAATCAAGCAAGAGCAAGGGTATGACACCTGCCAGCATTGCTGTGATCCTTATTTCACAGCCATATAGACATTGAAAAGTTGTTTTAAGTGTTGACAACCACTCTTTCCATATTTCCAGTCCTGATAAAATGAAAAACAAAAAAGATAGAGAATGAAGTAAAAAAGTTTTAGATGTCAAGGAATGCTTAAAATCCCTAAATTGATATATTTACCCTATGATACGCTCTGAGATTCTAGGTCTTATTCCACTGCCAATTTCACAGGCTGAAAAAAAAAAAAATCACTATCCAATTTATTCGTTACTAGTAAATCAATTTAAATGCGATATTTAAATATTGCAGTGCGTATCTGGACTGAAAAAAATGGTAAATATTCCAGGCTATTAACCATTGCTTGCCTGCACAACAGTGCTGGTTATACATCCCATATCTCTATTTTTACATCATTTTTCTTAATGCAGTCTATTTTAGGACTTTACTACATTATTTTCTCTTCCTGCATCTACTCCCATGTATCACCATTCATTCTGTCGCCACCAGCCCCTGTACTTTCTTGGGTAAGATGTTCAGTGAAAACTGTCTGAGAAACCAGAACATCCATTCAACTCCAATATTACCTTAAGACTGAAAATACAGAATGATGTCCTGAACATAGGAAAGAAAAAAAGGCCATTTTCATACAGTTAACATAGACCCAAGCAGACCTGTTTTGGCAGATCTCTACCACAAAGTGTGTGTTGGAACAAGGATACCCACTACAAGGGAGAAGGGTGTAAATGAGCCTGGAGACTTTCTGTTTGGAAGGCTGCCCTTTTAAAATATAATTATTCTACACATATTTTCTCTTGGTAAGAGCTCTACCATCTACACAGATTGCATTGTTTCTTTTAAAAACTGGTAATTAGAATCTAATGTACTGCTTTCACATAAATGTATTTATTCCTTCCTGATAAAAATACATACACCTTGGAGATTTTCCTAAGATTGAAAGACGTGTGGGGTGCCAGAGACTTTAATTCAGGACATGGAGAAATAAAAACAAAACAAAACAAAACAAAACAAAACAAAACAAAACAAAACAAAACAAAACAAAAGTGTAATTGTTGCTAATCAAATCCAATAAAATAGTTTTTCTTTCTTTCCCTCCATCACATACACACCACTGCAGAGGACATTTAGGGACGAGGTAAAATCTGCTCACAACACAGTCAGTGCAAATGTTTCCTGATCCTAAAAGTTTGGATTACCTGGGGCATCTTCTAAATAATAAGTTCACATGCATTATTCAGGCAAGACTGCAGATTAAAGCCCGTGTTGAGAGGAGTTAGGACACTACTACAAATGGGTCATATGAATGACAACGGGTATATGGAAACAAGGAGCAACTCAAATCACAGAATCAGAGAATCCTTTAGGTAAAAACAGACTTTTAAGATAGCTGAGTCCAACTGCAAGATCATGAGGTAAAAGAAAAGTGAACAAATGGAGAACAGAATGATTTTTTAAAAGGTCATTTGGAAAAGAAGAATTTTCAAAGCTGAAAATTATTTGTAATAGGAAGAAATGTCTTTTTACTAGCTTCGTACAGGACGTTTATAAGAGACTCCCATCTGTGAGCAGGCTTTCTTTGTACTAGCAGAATTTAATGCAAAAAGTAATAATATCATTTAAAGAATGAGTATGTGTGTGTATATACATATAGATGCAAATATTTAAAAAACATTATTTGAATTAGTCAGCTTTGCATATCTTATCATCATCATTAATTTTCTCCATGTTGTATTTCTATCTTCTCTTTTTATGTTTAGTAAAATATTTGCTCTCAATAGCAAATATTTTACTAAGCATAAAAAGATTCTTAAAGAGATTCTTCTGACTACTTTTTGTAAAAATAATAATAGACAACGTGGTTCTGCATTTTGAAATATCTTCCTGTTCAAATTAGATTAGAATACAATCTTATTTAAAAGTAATTAAGTAAAAAAAGAAATTATACTCTATTTTTAGTGATTCTTGTTTCACAAACAAAGCTGAACTTTATTTAAATTAAAACACTTATTATCCGATTAAATAAAACATTATCTCCTTCTGTCATGGGGATTTAGTCTAAGTACACTGAGTCAGAACAGACTTTTCCAATAATGAGTATGATTGTCAGGTAGTAAGATGATGGCAAATGAGTCATTAGAAAGGAATAAAAACAGTTCCTGACCTCCTTAGTTCAGATGAATCTTTATCTCTACCAACATCATGCACTTGAGGGGTTAGGGATTGCTATTTTTCTAATTCTTCTCTACATAAATATTTTTGTTGCATTATGTGGAATTTAACAGCAACAATTCTAAAATCACAGTGAGAAAACTCCCAACATTCTTTTTATGGAATGCCATATAAGTAAAAAATATTGGCCAATGAAAAACGTTATGTTCTAATAAAATATTGAAAGAATAAAAATTTCACAATAATGTCTTAATATCATTTAATTATACAAGTAATTACACATGTAAGTTACAAGTTGCACAGATCTCTGATGATTGTTTCTGCATCACCATTTCAGCTGGAGCTGATGCATATAGAAACATTGTGTTCTGGTCCGCCCTCTTCAACTTTAATGCAAAAATCAACATTAGAGGTAATTTTTAAAATTCAAAATCATTCTTGCTGATCTCACATAACTCCATGTTAAAATGTGCTCTGTGTACATAATTTGATAGGTTTCAGTTACAATTGTGTTGAATGTCATTTGAGAGAAATGTTCTGCAGAGTGGTGACAGCTGATGCAAACTTCAATCTGTTGAGGTCTTTGGGTATAGCCATTGTCAAGTAACAACATAATCACAGGTTCCAACAACAAATTCCAGTATTGCCCATTAGCAACAGGAAACTAAATTTGAGGGAATTTATCAACTTCCAATTTTTTCTTTATCCAGTGCAATTTTATATATCCTTCCTAAAGGTTATGAGCTACAACGGAGCGTGCAGCTGCTGCTGACAGCTCAGTGGAAAAAGATTCTATCATAATATTAATTTTTTATAATTTTAGAATTTTTCAAAGTGTTTAATAGGAACTGAGCATTGAATGTGGAACCCTCACCATCCAAAACCCTTAATGCGTCAGATAGGAAAAGTGAGGTTGTGCCATGTATCCTCATACATGGATGCGTCTTTTCACTACTGTGCACTCAAACACTGTAGTAAATAATCTTCTGTGTTGAAGGAACCTGTGGAAGACATCAGCTGTTACTAATGAATGCGCTGAGTAGGCCTGGTTTGATCTACACCTGTGAAAGCACTGGTACTCCCTCTGTACCCGTGCCTGGCCGGAGTCCCTGTGGTTAAGTCAGAGAACATTGTTGATATCCAAAACTCAGAAATGAGGGAAAGAGATTTGCCACAAACAGGGCTCGGGGGAAAAAAAATCATCCCAGTGTTAGGTAGGAGATATTTATATTCCTCTTCAAGACAACACTTATTCACTGATTCCAAAAACTGAATGAAGAAAAGACAGCATTACAATCAAATTCCAGCTCTTGCTATTTATTTGTGCAAGATCTGCAAAATGTTCAACGGCATTACTGTAATCAATTTGAATGGTAAGTATGAAGGAGTGTGATCTTTTGGGGTAGTGTATGTGATTCCAGTATTTCCTTTTTATAGAGGAATCGTTATAAGAATATCAAACAGAGCTGCATCTCTTTAGATAAGACATGCTGACAGTAATACATTATTTTGCACTGTGTTCCCTGCTCTATCTCTTCTACAACATCTATAAAAGATCAGTCCATTAAAATATGAATTATGCTGTATGAATAAATACAATAAAAATATATATTAGAGACTTAGGAAGTCTCTATGTGAATTTTTTTTACATCTAAACCAAAATTTCTAAGACACCTGTTACAAGAGAGTTTATAATTTCTAATGACTATCTACTTATATTTATGAAGATAAGCTCTATGAAGATAAGCTCCCCTAATAATTATGACATTATGGACTTGGTTTTTATTTGTGATATAATTTATCACGGGACCTATAGCTACAGCTAGTCAGTTTCATGACAATTTTTCTCTCACAAGAGTTGCCCTACTGATGCTAGTAGAAATACTTTCTGTGATAGGGAAGAAAATGTGGGGTGCACCAGTTTCTGAAGTGACAGACAAAAAGACGTCTGCCTGTTGACAACTGCCATGCTGCTGGAAGAGTTCTTGACTGAGCATCTTACCACTCATTTTCTTGGTGGTATTCACTTCTCTACCCTAAACATCTGGTGCTAATTGAATTCCCCTGAAATTCTTTATATCAGTCTGTCCCATTTAGTTAGAGGAATTGAAGAGCTGGCTTTTGTAAGTCTGGCTCTTTTCGAACTAATTATGGAAAACTCAAATCTCCTGCTGGAGTTGCTCTTCTGAAGAAGCAGCAACCTGTATGAGGGACGGTAGCTGTGAGGCAGCATACATTTCCACACCACAGCTGTAACTAGGAGAAGAATACATATCCAGCTATGCAGTCGTAAATATTTAAAAGCAAAGTAGTCATGAAGTAGTTATCTCCTACTATTCATCAATCCCTAACAAAGAAAACCCTAGTTAGGAGTTAGCTGACCTCCACAGTCACAAAAATGGTGCATTTGACCATGCACCAAGTGTATCCCAAGCCTGACTGGCTTCCTGAATCAGCTATGCAACATATCCAGAGATAGCTTCTCTGTAAAGCCAAGGCTCAATATCATTTCTAGAAATGTACCTTAATTAGGTTCCCTAAACTAGGTTTACTCTACTTCAGGAAGTCACAATTTTTTGACACACAAGAGGCATGAAAGTACACATTGTTATACAGACTCCCACTGCCTTCTCCATTAGCCTAAACAAGCTGAAATTTTCTGTGTCAGAGATAATAACAGAAATAATAATACAAGCAATACAGATATTACACAAACTTTAAATAGTTCAAAAAATACTCTGTCATAAGCGAATAGTGACAGGTTTTTGTAGTTAGAATGTAAAATAAAAGACTAGAACTGTAGCAAACACATGCCTAGAAATGTGTGTTGAATGAGTATCAGTTTAAATCCATTGCTTTTGGAAAGGTAAAAGGTTATAAACTGATTATAAAAGCTTGTGCTTATTTTATACAGATTGGAACCTCATTTAGCAAATAACACTTTCCTCTATTTTCTGATTCATATCAGTGTGCTCTTCAACTCCAGCATGAACTTCAAAGGGTTTAGAGTGAAGGCCTACTAAATTCTGCTGGTGCTCATGAAGCTTTCTTCACTTTTATCCTTCCCTAATTCATTTTTCTTTGGTTTTTTTTTTTTTTTCAAATATTTTTCTTTATTGACTGCCCAGCACATGAATGTTAAAAACTCCCTTCCTCGTGTATTTAAATTTAATGTTAAGCTAAATACAAAAAACTTGTTCCATAAATCACACTTGCAGTAAAGCTCTGTCAGCTAAGGTGTCTCTTTTTGTTTGATAATGATATACTAGGACAGGTAGGGAATGACAGAGTAGAAAGATTTTACCTCAGCCTGCCTATCACTGTGACAAGGCATACTATCTTTAACTGTTTGACCAATTCTCTTATCTAAACAGGAAAAAAAAATCTTAGTTCCATCATAGAGGTGAAAAATATAAATTTTAACATATATATTAGGGGGATAATTTTAAGGCATTTAGAGGCACAGAATTTTATGAGTGAAACATACCAAATATCTTCTGAATTTTTAATCTCTTTGTTTTAATTTGGCCCAAAAAATCTCAGATGAACATTCACACTACAAGACACAAAATAAATTGCAAAATAATCCAGCAAGGACAAACAAATAACACTTAATGTGCAAGGAATAGAAGGTACAGCAAAGAAATTAAAAGAGCTCTTCTAACGTTCTGGTTGCAAGATTTCCTCAGAACAATATTTTTAAAGTCTGTATTATCACATAGCAGTGTTGATTTTCCTTATGTTCCAGAAGTAGCATAGGAAAGGGTTGTGTTGTCTTTCTTTCATTTTGCTGAAACAGTACAGATAAGTGACGTGCTATGTAATTTGCATTTTTTGCTAGCTTGTGACACAGGTTCTTCTGAGGTTTTTTGTTTGGAGTTTGAGGTTTTGCAAAAATAGGTAAACATACTATTTCAGTGGGGTCTTTCAATTAACCAACATTTGCATGGGAGAAAAGTAGGTTCATAAGACACATGTAAAGCATCAGATAGAGTTTGTCCTTCTGGCTTGGGTTACTTAAACAGGCAGCATTTATATGGTGCTCTACTGAATCAAGTCCCAGAAATCCTGTATACATTCTAAGTTATGGATATATTAATATTTCACATATCATTAAGCAACATGTAAGAATATTGGTGTGCCTTCTTTTTAATAAAAATATCACACCCTTGTTCTACCAAGCAAAAGAAAAATATCTTCCACAGTTCAAGGTTACATCGTTTCTGCTCAAATGGAGCAGTTTAATTGTAAATCTGAATATGATTGTCTCTGCTGCATTTTCCCAATTCAGTTTTAAGAAAAACACGGTGAGTTTGCATGCAGTTATATACTAGCATTCATTTTCAATATTTATTCATGTTATTAATGAATAAAGACAAATATTCCTAAGAATCAGTGGAGAGTACAATACAACAGATAAAAAAATTAGAAAGCTTTATAATTTGGAAGAGAAATTAATCTATGGTTGCTCTAAGACCTCTGTTTTCTATACCTCTTCCTGTACTTATGCTTTATACTGATGAGACAGAAGAACAGCCACCTCTGCTGCTGCTATTGGGAGTGGAGAAGGAAGAGGAGCATAGAGTCATTCTACCTGAGAAACAAGAGTGTGGGAAGGTTATTCCTACAGAGAACTTGGAAGAAGCAGGAAGTGGGGCAGAAAAACTGTGTCTGGATGAGCTTATACTCCATTCTTCTGACAGAACGGCACATTGAAACAACAGAGATATTAATTTGTTCCTATCTTGCATATGATTCTTCTGGAAGTCCTGGGGAAATCAGTTTACAAGGACAAAATCTCTCCAGGGTCCAGGGAAGTATAACTGCGTCCATAAAGCCTAAATCTTGGACTTGAGAAAGTCAGTGGCAAAACTCCCACTGTCTCCAGTTTTATTCAGTAATAATTAGGGCCTTGCAAGCACTAGCAGAGTATTCTCCTGCAGAGTATTGGCAGGGCTCTCTCTTGCAGACCGAGAGTAAACATTTTCTTTTGTTTAAGCTCATGCACTCAGGGAAATTTACTTTTCACTTTTAAGTTTTATCATACTAAAGATCTCAAAATAGAAACAATATAAGTCTTTTTTTCTGCAGAAATCATTCACCGTCTCTCCCCCAAATCCCTCCCATCCCCTCCTTTTTCATTTTCCAGAACCTCAAATACCTCAAAGAATAATATTTGATTGTTTCAAGATTCAGGGATAGGATAAACTTTATTTTAAAAATGCTTTTGCAATTTAACACTAACCTTTGTTAGACTGAAATTGCTGTGAAATCCTTTCAGGGGTGCAGGAGTTAGTTGTGATGTGGCAGGGCTTTTATCCATTCATAAATGTTTGCAGAAGTCAGACTTCTTTCACTGGCAAATGTTGCAGCTATTGGTAGATAAATTCACCTGCATTTGCAGCAGCTGTTAATTATGATCAAGGAAGTGAGATTCACAAAGGGAACCCATTTAGTAATTTTCCTGTAAATATTCCTTTGGTGTGATAAATGACACACACCCTTTTTGAACATAAGAACAGACTTTTCTATTAAATAATAATATATTTAGTGGCTGTAGACCTTCTGAGCGTCAAATATCATCTTTCCTTTTCTGTCTGCCTTTATAAGTTTTTACAGATTTCATCATCTTACGGCATTTGCTTCAGATGTAAAACAAGGACTGTGAAAAGTGTTTGTCTTCAAAAAGACTGTGTAAATGTTTTACTCACTGAATAATAGGAAATCTCTACAGTGAATAAGGCACTTTAAGAAAATACACAACCTAGTGATGTTAATTTTGATTGTGCCTGAAAGACAAATGTATAGAAATTTCATATTTTTTAATGAGATGGAACAATGCAGAACATGCAGAACAACGGCATCTATTTAGAATTAGATCAGATCAAATGAAATGGCATTTGTTTGCAATGAAAATTTCACTTTAGCCTTATTTACACCACAAATTGAGCTAAATTTAACAATAAGGGAGAATGCAGTCTAATTTACATAGGAAGAGAAATCCATTACTGCACCTAATTCATCCAGAGAGGTAAAAAATAGAGAGCGTTTGCTTAAACCAAATCAAAGAATGAACTGGTAATTGCAGTTATTTACTAACAAATTTTCCAAAAGTGAGTCAACCAGGAAACAGTAGTTATTTCTGTTGCTCCCACTATTTTAGGGGAAGACACTCTAGATATAAAAATTACCTAACTTGTTGAAAACTAGCATTTTTAATTCTATGAACAAATTAAATATTAAAATATTTTTTTCAGTGCAAAGTTGTTTGTCAGAAAATCTCATTTCTTTCAAGGATATCTGATCATGATTTGTCTTCTGCAGTATTGATTTATTGAATCAGAATGGATTCAATGTGAAAACTGCCTTATGAGAATATCGTCTTGTAAGTAGTGCTTACAGTAATTGAAGAGTAATGCACTCTAATATTGAGACAAGTTGTATTTCCCTATCTCATTCAGGGGCAAGCTCTAACTAAGCAACTAGGATCATAGTGTGTGACTGACTATAGGAACATTGCAGGTACAGCTGCTAAAAAGAGAGTCTGCAAGCCATCCATGGAAAGCCATGCAAGGATGCTCTCTGTAGAACTGCACTTTATCCAGTGGGAATAACTGTAACTGCCAAAGCCCATATCCACAACAGGGCACAGGTGTATTTATAAGTCATGTGGCCCATAGAGCTGATTCTATTAAAGGAATAAGATCTTTAAGTAATTGAACCTTATTTGACTTAATAAGAACACAAAAAGGCTTTATGCACAGTTTCCCACTTTCCTACCCTGACCTTCCACACCTAAACAGGGAAATAGACATCCTTCTTGAGCTGCTATGAGATCCAATTTAGAGCCACATCCTTTGCTCTAAAACTAAGCTTTTTGAGAGGCTGGCTTAGCAGAATGGGAAGAATGCAGCATTCACTTGTAGGGAGCCTTTTTAAGCTTTCAGAATAGATTAATCTCTCGTTGGCATCCAGCTGGCCTTGTTTTGAGTGCTGCATGATTTTCTTTGAAAAAATCATATAGCGCACACAGAAAAAAAAAGTTATGCAAGATCGAGCTTTTGATTTACTATATGTATGCCTTAAATGTACATGTTTTTCATCTTAATGATACATTTACTGGAAACGTGAATTGGTGTTGTGGGATGCCAAACACCTGTCACAAGAAATTTCATGCTATAAAATCATGAATAAACTATATCTCAGCACACTTACAGCCATATCAGGATAATGTTCTTCTGTAAGAATTCAACTGAATACCAAATTTTCTATAAATATTCTTTTAAAATTCATGAACTTCATAAGAAACACCAATAAATATTTTGAAATTCATAAATACAGCAAGATTTCTTTGTTAATTTTTTCATTAACTTAATAACCTAGTTAGACTGGGCTTAACTTGATTAACAAGCCATTATAACACCAATATCACATAAAAAATAATCTTAATATTAGTTTGATTTAAATAATACTACTAAGTAGTGGTGTTTCCATTAATGGAACAACTGGTACCTGGAGCACTAGTTATAAACTTTCTTCATATTTTGATATACCAACTGCGCTATACCATCAGTGGCAGTGTAACATTTGTGACTTCCTGAAGCATCTATTTTGTGAACTGTGCTAGTACTGTGGACCCCTAGAAACAATTCTGGGGCTTGTATGGCTCCTTTGTTATCAGCACCATATGACTGACTGCAAAATATGGGATTCCTTGGACTTTTTTTTTCCTGTAAGAACCCAAATCTTTATCCCTGTAAGATAAATATATACAAATTCATTCTTAAGTGTGAGATAAATGTGAAATGGAAACTGTATTTTAGAAGAAAAAATAATGGGACAATCAGAAGATGTCTCTTCAGTACATAAATTAAAAATTGATTTGATGTTGATGAACTTGCCCTCAAAAAAATTCTTCTCTACTTAAGCAAGTATGCCCTCAACAGGTACTGTTTTCAATTTTAAGAAGGAGCAACAAGAAATATTTTTGGAAGACAGAAAAAAAAAATATATACAGAGTAGTTCTCTGATTTGCCTGTGATCTGTGAATGTCGTGACTTTAATGGGCAGATGAATAAGTGCTTCAGCCAGGCTGGGCTGTACAAAGCACAGCTAAGAACAAATACATGATTGTCTATAAAGAGGTTGTAAAAGAGAGGTTACAGATCTCAGCTGGAGCATATTTCTCCCATGAGTGCAGTGCAACTTTCTAACATACATCCCTCCTCAGCACAGCAACACAAACACACCAGAATCATTAAGGGAAGGTTGTAAGGCGCTTCCAGATGACTTCCAAAAGGGCAAGTAAACCACTGTTTTCCAAACATTACTAACTAAATTTTGCAGGCTGATCCTACTGTTGCACCTACCTTTGTCCCACAGGAGAGGTGCATGTGCCAATGCCCCATACCAGGGCAGCAGATACCAGCTCTCTCTCTACTTAGCCTGCAAGAACTCCTAAATTTCCTGGCTGAGCAGGGCCTTTTTGCTGCCAGCTGTGAAAAGAATGGAAAAGCACTTTTCCCCGTGGACAGGTGAAATAATAAACTAGTCATGGCAACAGCAAATTAGCAGCACATATCAGCACTGCAGGGTGTATATAGGATTTGTGTAGCGACACGCTGAGTCCCAGAGGTATTATGGACTTTGACAAAGGAAAGCTAATGATGTTCAGGTTCTACAAAGCCATGTTCATGTAAGAGCTACAGATGATAACTTTACATCAATTTTCAGAGGGCATTATCAACCCTACTAAGCGGAAGGGAAACAGAGAAAGAAATAGAATGGTACAAAGAAGCCAAATGATACAATTTGTAAACAGCATTCAGTGAAAGTGTACTGACTTTAATGGCAGTACTCAATTGTTCACTGCCTTCCAGCACAATAGCACAATAGTTGTAGATGATGTGAAAAAACTTTACTTTTTGTTCAAGCCATAGAACCTCAAAGGTCAGAGAAATGAAGAATAGTCTAATTTTATAAAACTTCAGCTAAGAACACCTAAGAAATTCTTGATCTTAGTAATTCCAGCTAAGTTAGTGAGAGAGAGCAAGAGAGAGAATGGAGAAACATCAACTCTACAGAGAACACCAACTAAAGCAACTTGTTCTCCTTCCATATGAATCTGGGTCAGCTTGATAAGAGTTTAAGGTCAAAACCACTAAGGGTCAAGACTGTGAAACCAGAGGACCTATGAGAACAAAATTTGGATCGTTTACCAGCTCAAAAGCAAATAATTAAATGAAGTTTCCCCAAGTGAAGGTTTTACACACTCAAACAGACACCCACAGATTGTCCATATGCTTGTTTTAGAGGTAGTTCTTTTCCTGGTCAACATGGAAGTGAAAAATGAAAAAAAAAAAAAAGAGAGAAGAAGGAAAAAAAGAAAGACTGTGATCAAAGGTGTAAATCATATGCATTACTAATGGATGTTGCAAAACAGTTGACAAATGTTTCCAAAAGAAAGGGCAAATGAATTTTACATAGCCAAGTATTTTAAAAATACACATTTTATGAGAACCTAAAAGGAAAAAACAGATGGCATTTTAGACTATGTTCTACATACAAGATTTCTCTATCACAGATTGTGAATTATGTATATATCCTCCTCAGATCTTTTATATATAAAAAATGTTTTGAAATATTAATTTTTGTAGTTTAGAAAATATTACCATAAATATTTTCAGGAGCACATATTCAGAAGTACTAGCCTTCAGAGAAATAAAAATAATGATAAGAGCATAAACGACTATTCAGAAAATTACTTATGTTCTTCAAAACATCTTGTATCATTTTTACACCAAAATTTTTATCTTGAGAAATTCAGTTTTCACTTGGACTATTCTACTTCTCTTTCCATTTAATAAAAATAGTTGAACTACACTTCATATTGTCTTTCATTATTGCAGTGAAAAAATCTATTTAAATAGACAATTTATTATAAACTAAATATAAAAATAAATAATTTTTAATTTCTCTGGCATGATTCTTATAACTTTGCATTACCTGCTTCATGCTTTGTCTTAACAATCATTTAAGGTCAAGTAAAAATTTATTCAAATTGAAATATCTTGGTGACTTCAAAATAAATTTGATCTCATAATTTGTATTGTTCTTTACATGTTTTTTTCATAACATGAAAAGTAATGAGTGAACATAATCTAACACAGATAAGAACTAATCATAAAAAGAAGACTTGGACAAATGTAACTTTTACTTGCAGATGACACACAGACACATAGGCACACAGACATGTAGCCCCAAACTTGGAAGTTAATTTCTTCTAAATCAATATCATTTTACACAAATAATGTAAAGACTTATTTTTAGTACCTAGATTTTTCAAGGATTGTAAGTCATAAAAGATATACCCTACAAACTTGATATTTTTATATATTCAGGCATGTAAGTACCATAAATATAAATATCACTAAGAGTTGCTCCAAAACTGAGATTACGCACTCATACTTTATACTACTATTTTGCATAATTTCTTCCCCACCTTAGCACATTAGACAGTACAAATCCCTTCTGCTCAGTAAGTCATCTTAAAAATACTGGAAAATTTAACCAAAATTTAGGGAAAGACAGCTGACTAAATACACCAGGACTCGCCGAGCCTCGGCCAGTGTCTCTGCATCTATTTTTTATTAGACACAAGATGCACCTATGTTAGCAGGTAATGTGAACCAGTGAGAGTGCTCTGTAGAACGAAGCAGCTGATGGAGAGGAACGATGCAGGCAATAAATGCACTGCAGGCTTTTCTGCTGTGAACAAAATCTCATCTGGTTCGGTGGACTAAGTGCCAATCCATGCTGTGCATCCTCGCAGCTTTTTTTGTCGAGAAGTGATCTAGTTTGTACTCTCCAAGACCTCTCCTGATGTGAACAAAACTACAGTAAACCTGAATGATCAAGATTTCCCTCCAAAGTGCCTTTTAATTTGGAAAGAAAATATTCATGAAGATTTGCCAGCTATCTATATCATGGCTATGACTTCAGAATTTAAGAAGTATAATATTGCTTCTTAATTTTGAAAGAATCAAAAAGAATTTTCCAAGAAAAGTCCCTTTTATTTTTGGATATAGCCCAAAATGGAAGTGAACTTTAGTTTATGTCTGCTTTGTATCTTTAAGTAAAGATATAGAGCTGTCATTATTTACAAAATTTGTGATGGCCTAAAGTAAAGTGAACTGGAACTTAACAGGATAAAAATGAAAATTTGCTTTAAAAGCCCTTAATCTGAAAAACAATTTCTGAAAATGTTTTTTCTTTACAAATTCTGTCAAAATGTGGGGGGTTATTGACAACATTTAGAAAAATTTCTTTATTTACTTTGTCGGCCTTGTTTTAGGCTCAGTTTGTCCTTTAGTGTATAACATTAGTGAACATTAAGACTATTAAAGACTTTCAGGGTTTTTTAAGACATTTTCATGAAAGAATATCAATGGTTTTGAAAAGTCCTTGAATAAATTTACCCATATTTATCTTTGCTATTTACTTTTTTCCCACAGTTTGAGTTACATTACTGGAAAGTAACACTGGAGATAAATTACTGGAGCAAATAATTTCTGCCTACTTATTTAACTCAGCATATGGACTGTCCATCACTAACAAATATGATGGTGATCTCCCCACAAACACACAGAATAAAAGAATCTTTATTTCCTGTCCTAGATATTGGGAACAGGGATTTGATGTGCCTCTTTTCTCCCAAAAAAAAGAACATATTAGTTTTAGATTTCCCCCAATAATATGACATTATCTGTACAATGTAAAATGTGATCAAATTCAGGACATATTTCTTATTATCTTATATAGCCTATAGGAAAAGTAATGTCAATAGGCTAATTACTTATACCATTACTTTTCACAAGTTTTTAACCACTAATACTTGGAGATAATTAAAGAAAATGAGCAGCCTGTCAGAATTATTTAATACACTGAGGAAGCCATTACTCCAGAACCAGTCTCTGGGGCTGGGCTCCCCAAAGAAATATGTTAACAATCTATTGCAAGGAACACTAGTGAATATCCATAAAGCACAAGGCAGACAGACTGTTATGAACACAAGACTCTTGGCTGACAGTTTTTCCAGTTATTTTAATAATTTTGTCGTCTATGTTGGTGATCCATGAATACAGTAGGCTCGTGAGGACTTGCCAGCACTGACCTTTAATCCCCTTCCCTCTTCCCCTTAAGCTTACTTTACCTTACTTTTTACCTTGCAGTTAAAAATTTGATATTATTAATGTCAAGACTAGGAACGGACTTGGAAGCTAACTATTTAATCTAAAGAGCACTGCAGTGCTGGATGTAGGGAAATTTAATCAGTAATCCTTTATTTAATTTCCAGGTAGGCAGATCTGCCTAGCTCCCTGTTACTGTGTCCTTCAACAGAGACACAACTCCTTGCTTAACAATTCAGACAATATCAAACTCCAGACCATTATTTATATAAAAAAGACTTACATTTAACAAGAATTAGAAAAATCACAAGGATGGACTTTCTAGTTTTTAAGGTTTCAATTTCATTTGTAAATTATTCAGGCAAATAATTCAGTCTTCCTGTGCTTCAACTTCCTCCTTAGGGAAGAGAGCGGATACTTTCTTGCCTCACAGAACCGTTGCAAGGACAGTCATTGAAATGTTCGGATGCCTTAGTGATGAGGACCATAAAAGCACCTCTTTGAATCTCTCTACTTTATAGACAGGTTAATAAGCACAGAGGACAGACCAATTCAATTTTTTTTGTAAGATCAACTACAATTTCGTTTTAAAAAGTGTTACTCCAAAACAAAATAATAGGTTAGACAATAATTTAATTGTTAATATATCTGTTTTTACTACCCTGGGTATTAGAATTATGCTATATTTGCTACTAGACTCACCTGGCAGAAGACTCAGCTTGCTGAAGAGGGAATGATCAAGTGCACTTCAGAACCAGGCCTTACTATAGCTTTCAGATATGACAGTGCAATAAACATGTCAAAATGGTGAATAGGGTAAATAAAATAGTACATAAAAAAGAACCAAACCCGATCTTGTTTGCATCCAAATAAAAGCATGATTTATTTTTGGTTCTGTATTTTGCTACCCAAAAAAAAATTTAAAAAGCAGCTCGAGTCATTGTTTTTAATATAAATCATAAACTTGTTACTGCCTTTCAACTTCTTGCTAATATCAAATTAGTCGGTTAGCCTATAAATTGCTCAAAATAAGTAAATATTTTAGTTTTTAAAATACCACCACAACACATACCTTTACTGAAAAGAAACTTTCAGTTTTACTGGTCAGTTTTTCAGGTTTTTAACATCTTTATAATGCTTCCTAATCTGCACAAATGCTGTCTGCCAGAATTCATTTGGCTTGCTCAGGAATCTCCTGATTCTGCAAATACTCATTGATTATTTTCTTGGACTCTAATACTGGCATCAATTAAAGTAGAAGCAGTTACCTGCTGTCGGGCCGATACAGCTGGATTTGACAAGCAGGAGCTATTAACTGGCTTATATGACAGTGCTGCAAAGTACTCTTGGTTTATAGAACATATACACTGCACTAATAATGTCAATGAGATTTTTTTTTTCCTCAGCTTTCTCCTCCATAGTTTATGCTTCAATTCTCACAGTAAGAAAAAGGCAACATTGTTACAGCAATTAGATTGTCCTATCTCACTCTTTTATTATAATCCTTAATTCGCATCAGCAATAATACATACATATTTACAGGCTGTAGTTTTTTGGCACAATAACTCTTCTTGACACACTAAAGAAAATATCTTTGGATCCTACATTATGAAACACTAGAAAAACTGTACTCTCTTCAATGCAGTAATTTTACCCTGACACCGAGGTACAAGAAAACATAAAAGATTCAGAATCAGCTGCGATCAACATCTTACTCAGACATCAGTCCTGAAAACAAGTGCAATGAGAAAAACTTAAAAAGAACAACCTCAGCTGAATGACATAGAATCATCATCAGGGACTATGGTTTACCCACTGCCACAGTGACATAGAAAAGAATCTACTAATTAAAACTCATTTATTGACATTATCCTCTAGGATATTGGAACAGAAATTTCTCTCATCTTGTCTCACCTTAAGCTTCTTTAAAGGACAACTTGAACAGAACACCAGAAAAGTGTTTTTGAAGACACAAAAATTAAATGAAAACTAAAAGGCTGGTGTACACATTCCTGACAGGGCTAAATTCTTATTCAACCAGCACATAAAACACCACTTCTCTTTCAATGTATGTGGAATTTTTAATATAAAGACTGTATGCAAGCATATACAGAACTCTGAAGGTTTTTAAGCTTGCAAGACAAGGAATTCTTCCACAGAAGTAAACAAGAAGGTGTAAAAAAAAAATTCCTTTCATTTACTTCTTGATTTTCAGTTTATCAGGCAGTCAGACTAACAAGACATGATCACAACTCTTATCCCCTTAAAGAGGTCAATTTATTTTCATGAAGCAGATTGTGAAGTATAATTTAAACCACCTACTGCCTTTTATAAGAATGCCGTAAGATTTGCATGAGGGTAAAAATATCCCAGCAAGAAGATATGCAGGAATGTTTGTGCTTTGTATCTGTCTGTCTTTTGCAAGTGTGTTTGAGTTTGAGTGTAGGTACCACTGTGGTTCAAGGGTTGTCACATTCACGCTGCATGTGGATGATGAGCTTGCCTGAGAGGCTTCACTGCACCTGATCAAGTCCCCTCACATTCCCAAGTTGGCCTGAGCATAGGCCGAGCTAAATCCCTCTTGCTTAGAGTCAGAGAGGAAACCAAATCACAATCTGAATATATGGGCTGCATCCTCAGCACAGCAAATGTGTTTTGTGCTTAGGTCATCTTCAGATAGAAGGGATCCTCTGGGGGAATTGTAAGGGGCATGAAGAGGCTCACCTCCTTTTAAGGATGTTTTAAGGATGATCCTTTGCCGGTGATATGGACTAGAAAACTAAAGAAGCAGTTTGTGTGAAATGATTGGCAGTATGAGATATTGAAAGATGCAAAGATTTGCAACAACATCCCAAGCCTCTTGCTAACCAGACATTTTTCTTGGCATTAAGTTTGTATGGCGACCTGCACTACTGTCTTATGTTTTTTGAATCTAATATTATTACTAATATAGCCAAATTGACAGAGAAATTAGTAATTTCCAGGTAAAGTACTTCAGACGTTTGCATTTTACATATAAAGACAAATGTTTATATTCACTAGGAGAAATGCTATTTAATAAAATGTATTTTTCCTACTTAGGACTGATTTCTTACTTGATGAAATTCCTTGCCTGTTAAACTGTCCAAACCACTTTCAACAAAGTTAAAAGAGTCACTTTTGGGAATATGAATAATACAAACACTTATCATTATTTTATTCTTGGTGGAGGAGCATGTCTTTTACTATCTTTTGTCCCCAAAACAAAACCCAAACGGTATGCTGAGCTGGGTGCACATGGCCTTCAACCCAGAACTCTGTGTCTGGCAAAGGTGAAGGTCAGAGAAAGCACAGTTCACCATAATTTCCAAGTGTCCAGTAGTTCGTGCAGATATTTGTGGTGGCTATCGCTATTAGCCTTTGGCACATTGATTTTTTATTAATTTCTTTATTCTCTTATCATTAACATGAAAAATTCTGTTATCTCTGCAGCAGCCTGTGGCATGGAGCTACCTATCTTGGATTGATTCATTTGGTGAAGAATCACTTCCTTTTCCCTGAATGTGCCACCTGTTGGCTTCATTTGTGCCCCACACATCTTGCATGCTGAAGGCAGGAGTCTTCCCCCTTTAGTCTCACCCCTATGTTCTAGACATTTTTGAGACCTATCATATCTCCTCCTCTTTGTTTCTTTTTCAGGCTAAGGAAATCTGTCTTACTCAGTTATTCCTCACTGACAAGTCAGTCCAAAGGTTCTGATTAACCTTTTGTCCTTGTCTGTACTTTTCTCAGCTCTTTGAGACGTATTCTCTGACACTAGAGAGAAATCATTCCCAGTGTGGAAGATACAGGCTCACCAGAAATTTAGATACAAAGCTGTATTAATGACATCTATTTCCTTCAGCTGCTGCTAAGAATTTCTAACATCCCATTTGCTTTTTTTGGCACTTACCGCACACTAAGCAAATGTGCATAGAGCTATTATGAAACAAGACCTCATTTGAGAGAGATTATCATTTCCATAGAGAACAACAATTTATTAATGAAATTGGAATTATTCCCCTCCTCCCACAGTATGTACCACTTTACATCAGATTTCATGTCTTATTTGAGTCCTGTTTCATAATGTTTTTTCCATTTAGCCTTTGTCTTTAGTAACTCTAGTAGCTTAATTTGAAGAGCAAACCCTTCCCTGGATACCCTCACACTTTCCAAGATAATTTATGATGACATTAAACAACATAAGCCTCAGCCTAAATCCTTATTGATACTGAATATAGCATCATAGTGTCCAGGATGAAACATAGTAATGTTTTTTCAGTGGTCAATTAAGCATTTTCACAACAATAGGAGTGCATAATCCATCTGTTACTGAAAATCTTTTTTTTTTTTTTAGCAAGCAGTATCAAGGTTTTAATGGCATTACAGTATCAATCATTGATAACAGAATCAATAACAACTCTAACTTACATGTACAGGGACTGACAGCTAAAATAAGTACAATGCACACAAGGTAATATTTTTTATAATTACAGCTGATGCTAGAAGACAGGAGTTTTTTCCAAGTGTGCTTTGTTCTTTACACACACTTTTTTCTCATTGTAAATACAAGAATAACTACTGTGCCCAGCTATTTAGACAAAACCCATTGTATTTATGTACTTATGAAACAAAAACTTCTCCAGAGAAAATTAAATTAAAGCTAGTTACTAAAAATTAAAACTACGTTAGTTTTCATTTTAGTATGCATCAATGCTAGTGGACATTGAGTTCTCTTATTAGTATGTCTTTCAGCTCTTCTCCTCCCTTTTTCATCTTTTATGAGATCAACCTCGGGGCTGGGTGGGGGAAGAACATGTCATAGTGTGGATACAATTACCTTTCTCCTTAGTCACCCCCTCCTGCCTGTAGAGCACTCCTATCACTGCGTCTGACACCACACAGTGAGCTACACCAAGGAAAGTGTCACCAAAGTTTAAAAGAAATAATGAAAGGAAAAAGGCCAACTTTACACCAGATTGTTTTTATGCTTTAGATCGTCTTCCACCCTTAGAAACAACATTGTCTGTTTCTAAGAGCCTGCAAATGATTCTACAAGGTTATTGGATTATTTGGGATTTTATAATCTCCATTAAATTGGCTAAATGATAAGCAAGTGAGAACAGAGAAAAAACTATGCAATAATGTTCCTGTTACAAAATTATTTTCCACTATTGGGGCATCTAAATAATATTTGGTTATTTTTATGTAGTATTATTATGTCCTCAATTTAATCTTGTTCCATTCCACTTTTCTTTGTAAAGACTTTTTTTGACTTTTCATGTTGAGTTCTCTGCATTTTTTTTTCTGTGTAGAAAAATATGTAATCTACTTGGTTTTATGAAATAATTATTATGTAATAAAGACAAAACTCATTTATAAAAGACAATTCATGTCACAAACACATGTGGAAAATATAAGCAAGTTTTTGGGTACACAAAGTCTATTTGAAACTGGAAGAGAAACTGTGGAGTTCAAAGCTGCTGTTAATTGAGTCAATTCCTCAGAATTTAGTAGGATACATAACAGATCCTATGCAGTTGGTAAGGTGGTTGTAATTTTTGCATCAGAGTGGGTATCAGATACAGGGATACAGAAAGAAGCATTAGGGAAGGGTTGTCTCTGGAGGAAGAAGAGAGACAGATCACAATCAGCCTGTGGGACACAAAGCTTTGCTGAGAGAGGGGGAAATGGTCATTGCCATAAAACCAATACTTGCTCGGAGTCCTTTGCTTTCTATGTTATACAACAGAAATTGTGGTTTGATACGTCACCTTTAGAAGAACAGAGGTTTTTGCACTTTAGGACATCTGCTGTTAAAACACTTTCAGGGCCCTAAATCACAAGCCATGTTACATAATGGCAGCATTTGACAAGGCTGCCAATCCAAATTGTTTCTGTTTATGACTTGCACACAAGGATATTAACTGCACTGACTGAAGACGAGATAAGGTTCTAACTTGTTAGCTTCTCCTATATGTTGGTACTGGACAGTTGATAGGAAATTATTCTTTCTTTTTCTTATGAAGCATGCTTTATTAATGATTGATTGACTCTAGCTGTGGGGTTTTGGGTTGTTTTGTGAATTTTTGGTTTGGGTTTTTTTGTTTGCGATTTGGGGGGTTGTTTGGCTTGGTTTTGGTTTTTGTTTCAGGATATTTATCTTTTTGTTTGGAAAAATGAATTTAAGTTTTAATTTTGTCACATTCTATTTCATGCTCATACTTTGGTTTTGAATTTCAGTGATCATTTTTCATGCTACGTTTTCAAAAATTTGCATTGTATTGAAAAAATTTTAATCACAGAATCACAGCATATTCTGAGTTGCAAAGGACCAAAAGGAGCTTTGAGTCCTTGTCTGCATGGAACAGCTTCAAGAGTTACATCATGTGCCTGAGAGCATTTTCCATGGGCTTCTTGAACTCTGACAGGCTGATGCTGTGACCACTTCCCTGGGGAGCGGTTCCAGTGCCCAAACACCCTCTGGATGAAGAATTCTTTCCTAATACCCAACCTAAATCTTCCCTGACACAACTTCAGGCCGTTCCCTTGGGTCCTGTCACCAGCCACCACAGAGAAGAGATCCCTCCTCTTCCCCTCATGCGGAAATTGTTGACTACAATGTGGTCTCCCCTCAGCCTCCTCTTCTTCAGGCTGAACAGACCAAGTGACCTCAGCTGCTCCTCATACGGCTTCCCCTCTACACCCTTCACCATCCTTGTGGCCCTTCTTTGGACACTCTCTAAGAGCTTAATGTCTTTTTTATATATTGGCACCAAAAACTGCCCCCAGCACTTGAGATGAGGCCACCCCAGCTCAGAGCAGAGCAGGACAATCCCCTTTCTTGCCCAGTTGGCAATGCCTGATATCACCCAGGACAGGGTTGGCCCTCCTGGTTGCCAGGGCACTGCTGACTTAGATTTAACTTGCCTTTGACCAGGACCTCCAGTGCCCTGTCTGCAGTGCTGCTTTTCAGTGAAAACTGTTTAAATATCCAAATTATATAAATATGCCTATTTTACAACTATTTAAGTAGAATTATAAATTATTTATATTTCTGAAATTTACAGTTTAAAATTTTTTTCCAATTTTTCTCCAATTAGTGTTTTAATGCCAAATCCACATCCCTCTACAATGAGCAAAGGAAACAAAAAAGTCCATATTGTGAAAAAATGGTAGTCCATCTCATAGATATGAAATCCTGAGCTTTAATTTAGTCTCCTGTCACTTAGCAGTTCTTTAATATTTCCGTATTGTTTTGTTTTCCTGCTGAAAATTTGGACTGTTGTAGCACACTTAAGTGAGGCATTATGCTATCCTCAGGTTTTTTTAACATCGGGCATGTTGCAGCAACCATAAATTTTATTCCTTTTCAGAACCTTCTCGTTATTTTGGTTTGCACATTGTTACCCAGATACAGGAATGGCTAGAGATATCTAATACTTTCACACATTTTGCTGACTGGCAAAGGCTATTTAATTTATTACTTGGCATTCTGGTGATCTTCCAGAAAAGAGGTCTTGTGATCCCTGAAGCTGAATTTTAATTGATGGTCTAAAGTTTCATAGCTATAAATTCAGCTTGCATTGCTGACATACAGAATACATTCACATGTCTGATCTGACTATCAATAACACTTGTCTTGGTGAATCAGAAATTCTCAGCCAAACTCCATATTTAAACAAATTTTAAATCTTCAAATTTTCTGGATTAAAAGAAGAGACTATGTTTTGGTTTGTGTTTTCTCCTCAAGTCCTTTACAGAATTTCTAAATATTTTTTGAACTATATTTTCCCATATTTCCCCCTTTAAATAAACTTCCTGCCCAGAAGAAGCCATTTATACAGAAGCATTCCAAATAAAACTACAATAGGCATAAAATTTTTCTTTAGCAGTTTAACTTCTACAAGCTCATTTATATTTTTCCATCTGTGTTGGCATCATAAATTTCAGACACACAAGCACCATTAGCATCATACACTCAGCTGTGTTCAGAGGTCTTGTGAGACTCAGTCATTCATTCTAGTGGGACCATTTTCACAGGCTCTGAATTTTCTACAGTGATCACTGAATTCTTGCATAATACGGCCTGCAAAATTTTAGAGTTTTAAATATTCCAGTTTCTGACCTCCTTAGCTGTTCAGAACAATAACCTCAACCTTCTAAATCCTCTAAAATGTGAGTGACAGCTCAAGAGGTTGATCCTTCCTTTTTATTTTGATCTCTCCTTGTCCTGAGCTCACTTTCTCCTCTCTCACGCAATCAGTGAAAAACTTTTTTTTTCAGCTGCAAATACCTCATATACCTCGTAATTTTCATCAATGTAAGGACCACAGGCAAGAGGTCTTACTACTACTACACTCGTAATTTTCCTGTTATGAGCTACCTAAGAAAATCAATAAACAAAGTGAAGCCACTAGATCAATAATAAACGTTCTGTTGCAAGTTGTTCATCTCTTCTGTATGTCTTTGTACACCTTGTAAAAAGGTAAGCTTTCAAGAGTAAACATTAAATGCAAGTCTGACTTTCTCATGGGGGTTTTGTGTTTCCATGGTTCCATTTCCTTCTCACACTTTCACGTGCAACTGTCGAAATTACTTTGTGTCTCATATACTTTATGCAATACACAGGATGCAAAGCTTTTAAAGCCATCACTTTTTTCACCAAACAGACATAAATGGGACAGACAAAGGTCTCAGCTCAACAAAGCAAGAAAAGAAATCCAGAATTCTGATACCAGCTGTGATTCCTCTTACACCTTTTTTACCATTTTATTTCTCCTTATCAATTTCCTTGTCTGTAATAAATTGTGACAGTGCTTTTGCTTGAAAATGAGCATAGTATAAACTCTGTAAGCCAATTTAGTAAGCCAGGTTAATATGATCATGCCTCATTGCTCTTTAAATTAGTATCTAAAGAACACTAAGACCAGACAAGATTTCACTTTGTTGTCAGCTGACAGAGGTGAGTATATGTTCTATACACTGAACACGCTCATTCTTATACATAGCATATCTTTCATATTAAAATCATCCAGAATGAGTAACTGTGATGTCCTGCATCATGGGAATTAATTAATACATTACTAGCAGCAGTCCCTGAAACAATTTTCATCTCCTTGATGATGGCACTGTGCAAATGTCTAATGGAAATAATAGACAGCTATCTTTAATATTGTTACTTCAGTTGTGGGAATAGACTCTGATAAATTACAAAAATCCCTTTTGACAACTTTAAATGAAATATTATTGTGATCATATTACTAGAAATCTAGTAGAAATACAATTTAAAAAATATAAGTTTAATCAGGGTACATTTATGAATAGATTTAAGTGCCTTCTTTTCCTTCAAAGGGCAGTAGCTTTCAAATTCACTGCGCAAATTTCTTTTCCTTAAATTTCATTTTTTCTTTCAAGTTAACTCAGTGCTTTTGAGTAATGCCAAAATGATAGCCACTGCTCTGTAAAATTGTTTGTCTGAACAGATTCAAAACAAGCAGAGCAAAATTTCCTTTACAGACTGCCCTGTCATCCAGACACTCATCCAAGGGAGAAAATAACCATGAAAAGAGAGCGTGTATTCAGAAGTACATGTTGATTTAAGCCTGATGGAAGGTGGCCACCGTTAATTCCATTATATTAAAAATTATCTACTATAAAATGTATAAATGAATTCTATGCTCGTATTTCAGATGCAGAGGTTAAATTATAAGGTTTAAAAAAAGCACTCTGTTCTGGTCACAGATATAGAGCTCTGTTTCCTCAAAATCAGCATTCTTTTTGCCTTGATATATGGGCAAACCTTTGAAGATGATGAGGCTTTCTCAGGACTGAGTCAAATGAAAAATTCCGTACTGTTACGTTACCTTGTACTGCCATAGAGCACTCATGAGTATTAAATATTTCAGCATCCTTTTCTTAGCAAAAAAAATCTGTAGTAGTTTGTAAGTGAGCATGCATTAATGTGAGATATGTTTAAAGAACAAACTGTTGTAAAACATGGGTTATACAGTGGCAAAAAAAAAAAAATCTGGTAAGCTGAGGTTCTGGGATTTTTGTTTATTTTGGTGTTTGCTTTTTTTTCCCCCCCCCACCCTGAAAAATAGAAGAGAAATGGCCACTACATCGAAGAAGACTTTGCAATCTTTTCCTATGCACCCAGTCTGCATTCAGTAAAAGCTACCATCTGCCTGTTTCTGCAAACTTGAGGTCAGACAGCAAAAAAAAAAAATCTCACTGGAAGTAATTGCTCAAGTGTGCAACACAAGATGTGATGCATTTTCACACTACAAACATGCAGCACAACTAAAACCTTTGCTAGTATTCTCTTGACCATACTGTTCTCTTGAACTTTCAGTTTATTTTGCTGTCTCTGCCTGTCACTATTGAAATACAGCCATAAAGAAAGGTTACAGATATATTTGTAGTGTTCTGGTGGGGCTGCACCCCCTTCAGCTATCCTTGCATATGAGCAATTAAAACTGCAACTTTGTTTGTGGGTATAAAATGTGCTGGGACTTGTTCATGCTTGAAGACTTGATCCTCTGATGATTTCTGTCACCATTCATGGAGAACTGAGCTTTTGCACAAAACAAACAAACAAACAAAATCAAAAAACCAAGACATGAACTTTTTTGTCTTCATCCACACATGTGCTGTTTTCTCCTGACCTTCTTGAGCTTCACAGTAACAAGAAAACAAGTAAAGCACTGCAAAGTAAGTGAGCAAGCCTTATTTTACTCCCAGAACTTGGTCCCTTTTCATGGGTCATGGTAATACCATACTCTAATTTTACTTTTTAGACTGGATGTGCTTAATGAACGTTGAGCAGAGAGTTATCTTCAGTTTATTTTATCATCAGTAAATCTGATGGATTTATATTCTTCTTCCAGATTATACAAGCAGATTCCCAAACTTTAATAATCAGGTTAAATACTTTTAATATGTAAGCTTCAAGCACTACTTCAAAACCACCACCTGTAAGCTAGACTAATCCTCATCAGTTTCTAAACTATATTTTGAATTGCAACCTGACATTCCTTGAGACATTTGTCTAAAACCAGACGTGAAAGGAATTAGGTGAACTGGCCAATAACAGAAGACGTAAATGTTGTAAATCTGTATTCTCTTGCTGAAGGTTTGCAATATTAGCGAGTTACCCTCAACTGTTTAGTGAAACTGTCAGTTGATTTAATAGATACATTAAACTCCTATTTATAAATTACTGTGACATTATTAGTGCCGTAGTTCTATAATAAGTAATATAAATGCCTATGCACAAGTGTCCTGACATCATGGTTAGAAGAAAATAAAATCCTTGTGATTTCAGGTCACATGAAATATCCTATACTTTATATTGTACTTATTACCACTTTAAAATATAGAACAGTAGCATTAAAAAAAGAATTAAATTGAAAATATATGCTTTTGAAATAAACATTTAATTTTAGTAAATTATTTATTTCTGCAGGTTTAGTTCTGCAATCAATGCAGAACTCAGCTGCATTTAACACCCTAAAAATTTTATGTGATTTTAAAAAATTGCATGTAATCTTACGATATTGATTAGTGACTGGTGGGTATATTTTAGTATGTAGACAATGGTTTGAATTTATGTGAAACTTGGCTTTTGATATCTGTATTTAAAAGCACAATTTCTCTAAGAAACTTCTCTCTTTCAGTGTTGTACCTTCATTGAGAGCTTTGTGAGAATAAGGGGAAAACACAAACATCTCCGTCTTGGTTTTGTTTATTTGTTTGTTTTTGTAAGAGATTCAGTAAAGATGACACACAAAGACTGGCAGGGTTTGTTGAGTTTTTTCAGATATATTAAAGAAAATAGTTAATATAGATAAAACAAGTGTGATAAACATCAAAATAAACATTGTTGAAAAAAGTAATTATCTAGAAATAATAGCTCTATTCTAGAAGCAGGTGTTTTGATGTAAAAAAAAGGGGTTTGACTTTTTGACTTTCCTCATACTTGAAAAGTGTCCCACAATTTGTACAGTTCAAAAATGTCTTAGAGGTAAAAATATTCCAGGTAAATCTGTGGTAAGTGTTACTCTTAATGAAAACACCCCATTAGTTCTAGAGTTGTTTATGAGCTTAATGTTAGTGGAGCAAAAACAGGACAAAGGAAGAAGCTGATTCATCAGTAGATTGCAAATAGTCCATTTTGCACAAAATTAACATTATTTTGTCAGCTTAGAACTGACTCTAAATGACTACCAAGAAAAACTTACACAGAGGAATAAAGACTAATGAAAATATAGCAGTACAGCAGTAATATCTCCGTCTTTTGACATTAAAGGCACAGCAATCACATTGCCTGTGCCACAGCATCGAATGTGATGAGAGTCCTTGTTGGCATCTTCAGCCAGAACAAAGAGAGAAAGTGTGTTAGAGAAAGTGTAACTTGTATCAACTGGATATCACAAATATGATCTTTTCATTATATGGTCCCCCTTTCATCACGCTTACAACAACCTCATTGTATTAACTTCATGATACAATCACACTGTTTTGCAAATTGCTTTGATCGATATATTTTAGAGCTTAACATAAATGTCTTCACATGCAATATCCAAGTTCATTTTGTCTACTTTGCTAAATAATCTAGTGTTTTATTTATGCATCCTCAAAATAGTTTTCTGTAAAGGTAGCAGGAAAAATTAACTTTCTGTTGATTTATTTATATTTAGAAAAAAAAAAAATATTTCCTGCTTGTACACAAAAAGAAAAGAAAGGTTCACAATGGTATTAAAGTAAGACCTGAAGTATGATGACTCATTTCTACAGCAGGTGAATTTGAAACCTTGCTGTCTAGGGAAGTGGCATTTGGGGACCCGGGAAACAAATTCCTGACTTGTTATTTTCACTAAGTTCCTTTACTTAAATTGAAAATTATACACAGTTTCCAATCATACATTCTGCTAAGATTTTCTCCAGGTGTCCTTTTCAGCTTTCCCGTCTGAAAACTCTGTTATTTAAATTCACCACCCCCACACCCCTCAAACAGTTTTCTGTCAATTACTTATGCCCTCCTATAGAAACAGTGGATGTGTAATGGGAGAGAGAATTGCAAAAATTCTCTGCAGGTATGACTGTGCACGTCTACACACAGTGTAAAAGCTGTAGTGCAAGATATTGAACAAAACATATCAGAAATACTTGAAAATGAGCTGAACAATCAGAAGTAAAAGTAAATGGTTCTGAGACAAGACAACAGACCAAAAATGATGCATCTTCATTATCTGAAAACTGACTTGGAATAGCCATATCAATCACAGGAATGACTGTGCATTCTGGGCTTGAGATTTAGGGTTCATATCTTATCTCTTGATCAGAGCTATTGTTGCTAAAAATGAAATATGCTATTAGAGTAGTCTCAATTAAAATTAGTCACAAAACATAAACTTATATCAGAACTCTCCTGTTTTGTTTAATAAACTCTCATTGTTGTTGTTGCTACTGTTTTTGTTTAATTCCGAAAGCAAGAATGGGGAAATAAGACAGACAAACAAAGAGAGAAAGTATGTAGTGACTACAGGAAAGGGTGGAAGGAAAACCAATGAGCAGAGGGAGCTACTGCCAGTTGAAGAAGACTTGTCTTACCAGAAACAGGTACACCTTTATAATATATTATACTACTTGTCTATATCATTTGGAGTTCAAAGAAATAGTAAAAAATTACCTTTCCCACATACTGAGGTTCAGAGCCCATGTACTCCTCCAGCACAAAAAATTGATTCCACACCCAGCCTCGTTTGACTCGCTGGGCAGATGATCTCCTCTCTGGCACTGGAACATTTTCTCTTGGCTGTGCTTCTAAAATCTCTTGTGGTTGTGGATGCAGTGGTGTTAGGAGACCTCCATCAAACAGGACCCAGAGAAGCAGGGATAAGCAGTTCCTTGTGAGCATTGGCAATGGCTTCCCTACCGCAAGTAATAAAAACTCCAACACTTAATGCAGAGCAGAGGAATCCAGGTTTGAGGTGTCTCTGGCCTTCACCACTTAGCTTCTGATTTTATTGCAGAAATGCTAATGTAGGCATTAATCCTTC
Source organism: Phainopepla nitens (assembly GCA_013400175.1). Taxonomy (NCBI): domain Eukaryota; kingdom Metazoa; phylum Chordata; class Aves; order Passeriformes; family Bombycillidae; genus Phainopepla; species Phainopepla nitens. The sequence continues at coordinate 119,084 of VXBQ01004448.1, forward strand.
TGATGACAAGGTATTTGCCGCAATAAATTCCATCTATAGGGACCTATAAAAGAGATTTACATGCAACATCAAATGACATAGGATTACACTGAAGCATTCATCAAAATTCTCACACCTAGTTAGTTTCTAGAGACAGAGAAAAAGATTAGGAATCACAATTTAAATAAGATTGCTATTTTCATTGTAGCACTGAGCTGCCCTAGAACATTGTACAGTCATTACAGGAGTACCTCATTCTTGCTCTGCTTAGAATTACCTTTGTGTCTGTCTGAGAGAGGGCTGTAGCCTTTGCTTTAGGAACAGTTATCAAACAAAACTGTTTCCCACTAGTGATATCAAAAATGTTTACTCCAGATTTACAAACAAAATACTGGGGAACAAGGGATCCACTCTTCCACCCTACTGTCCAGAGCAGAAATCCTTTGCTTGCCTTCTCTTACAGAAAAGCCTCTTGAAGTCTTCTCTACAGTGTGCTGGTTGCCATTTATAAAACACAATTGCCTGTAGGACTTAAGATAGATGCATTTTAAAAACAAAAATACAATTTATAGCACTATGGAATTCACCACTTTGTTAGGGTCATGTTGTGTCATTGATTTTTAAGCATAGGTTTCTAGGAAATCAATAGAGTTCTGCTTAAAAATCAATGACATGATATGGATCTCAAAAAAGAAGAATAATAAAGTCCTTAACCATATATATTTTTCATTTTCAAATACTGCCAAAGGTTATATTTTCCTTATGAATAATATTATTACTATCCATAACAATAAATAACATAGAAATTCTAATTTCTAAGGTACATGATGAAGTATTGAAATAGAAAGGATTTATAATCAGGAACCTGGAAAACTTAAAAAGTCTTTAAAAAGAAAAAGAAAATGCCCTACAAGAATAACTGCACTTCCCATGCTAAATTTAGGGTGAGATTTTCTGTTCTGATTTGAAAGTAAAAAAACAGGTGAAAAGTATCTAGTGAGTGTTCTAATTCTACCTTCAGAAGGTTAAAAGATGAGGAAAGAACTCCCATCTGCTCAAAACATTTCAAAGTTTTTCATCTACAGCAAAATATTCTTTTGTACAATGGGTAAAAACTTCTTACTTGCCCAATCATTTGCAGTCTATGGATTTTATTCCAGTAAAGAAACTTTAAGACAGGACCCAACCACAACAGAGATTTGCATTCAATATATTTGGTATAAGTTTATTTTTTACTGAACAGTTCACATGTGGTTTTCTGCTTTTCTTTTTAATGCATTCATAACATATATAACATATGATATATAACATCACATTCAGACTGTGTTCATCTCTAATTCAGTTCCAAGTTTTCCAAACATTTTTGCCTCTCCTGATCCATGGTTGCAGAGTGCATGCCTGGTTTTAATGGCAAAATCATAGTAATCATGAAGCATATCAAAAAATAAAATCAATCAACTCAACATATCCTTTTGAATTGCCCAGACATAGATGGGAGGTGGAAATAAATATTAAAAAAAGGGATGGGATAGCCTGCACCGCTTCAGAAATACCAAAATCATGTTGTAGTCCATTTAATTGCTGTACCACTTCTCTTTGCTGAGAAGACTCTGTACGTTGCCGTTCTCCCAGCAGAGCTCTGCCTCCCGCCATGTCTGTCAGTCAGGGAGCTTTTAAAATGTTATACAGCACCAAAAGTAATGCAAAGAGATTGAAAGGCTTCAATGAAAGGAGAGCAATTCCCCCTTGGCTGGAAGGTTAGCAACCAAGTGCAAGACACAGAGCACTTTAACCCCTTCTCTCTTGGTCTTCTAGACCGCCTCCCAGAATGTCTACTTGCTTCATTTCCTACAGCTTCACAAAGATGATGAATGGGAGGGTCAGAGAAAAATGGGAGGCTAATGGATGTTGCAGTGCAGATGCCTCCATTAGCTGTGAAAGGATTCAACACGAAGAATTTCTTCCTTTTTTTTTATTTTTTTTTTTTTTAATTTAAAGCTCAGCAAGGCAAATAATAGAGACTCTCATACTTCGGCACTTGAAAGAATCACTCCAACTTGCTGTTCTGTAACATTTGTCCTGTAGGAAACTGAGGCAGAATCTTCTTCTTCCCCATAATTTCATTGCTGGCTTTGGAGGAGGCTTGGTCTGATAGAATATATTTTATAGCACCGTTGGAACTTGCACAGGAATTCAAAGGCTAATATATATATATTTCTTTTTGTCTGTACTTCTTGTTTTGCATTTTCTTTTTAACCTATGGTCATCAAAACCTCTCTTACTGCTTTTACATTGTCAAATACTCATTGGTCCCTTAGGTACCTCTGATCAGAAAACTACTAAGACAACTAGGAGGCAAGGATTTAGAAATCCAATCAGAACAATTTGCCATAAAGAAGGTACTCTATTTCCTAAACTTTTAGGGTATTATTTCCAGTGATGCTCATAAAGAAATACTTACCCAGTGAGATAAATTTTAACAGACATGCACCCTCATTGCATCTCTTTCCTATCTATTGCAAAAGTACAGATGGTCAGATTTTTCTTAGATCTTGGGATTTTTTTCAATATTAGCTGCTGCTACTCATTTCTTCAATCTTGTATGGATTTAAGTACCATTATGCATGATCTAGTTAACCCATAAAGAGAGCTACAAAGGGATACCTTGCACAAATTTAGCCCCACCCATGTTTTTATAACCTGAGATTACATTTATTCGTTTCTCCAGTTTGATAAAGGGAAATAAGCGACCCCACAGCAAGCATGGACAGTCTGTTAATCCACGATTATTATGAAATCTTGATCATATTTACTGTGTACCCCAAAGTGCAGGCTTAGAAACTCATGAAATGCAAACGATGAATAAAATATCACTACTAAAATTATTTATGGGTGTTGAGGGTTGGGTGTTATTCCTTTT
>VXBQ01004448.1:122204-173969 GCA_013400175.1 Phainopepla nitens
CCTCCCCACCCCATCCTCTTCCCATCTCTGCCACGGGGTCCCTGACTCTGTTTCTCTGTTGTTAATACTGCAGTTATTGTTGTCTTCTGTATCTTGTTATATGCACTAGTAAAGGACGGTTATTCCTTCCCCATATCTCACCTGAAAGCCGCTTAATTTCAAAATTATAATAATTCGGAGGGAGGGAGTTTCCAAGGGAGGCTCCTGCCTTCCCTAGCAGATACCTGTCTTTTCAACCTGAGACAATTGGGAATAACAAAATACAGTATAAATGATGCTCCCGCAAGAATTTTGATTCTAACCTGGACTATACTGCCATTAATCTAAAGAGCCTGAACAAAGAAATGCTTTTGGAATACAAAACTGATGCATGCCATTGCTGCTGCAACAACCCTGAATCAATGGGAGTCATGGTACTGCAGACACAAAACACCTCACCAAGATTAGCAAAGGTTATCCCTTATGGAGAGAACAGCCAAAGATCCTCTGCAATCACTAGTATGCACATAAGGCCTCATGTAGAGATATATTTGAAAAGAAACTCTAAATGATCTTTGATCCTGTCATGGTTTAATCCCAGCCAGCATCTAAGTGCTGCCCAGCTTCTTGCTCATTCACGCCCACTGGGATGAGGGAGAGAATAAAAAGTTTAAAGTGAGGAAACTCATGGGTTGAACTAAAGACAGTTTAATACATAAAGCAAAAGCTGCAAATGCAAGGAAAGGAAAACAAGAAGGTAATTTACTCCTTTTTCCGTTGGCAGGCAGATCTTCAGTCATCCTCAGGAAAGCAGAGCGCCATAATACATAGTGGTGACTTGGGAAGTCACTCCAAACATTCCAACTTTTCTTCTTCTTCTTCTCCCCTGCCCCCCAGCTCTATATGCTGCTGATGATGGCATACAGTCTGGAATATTCCTTTAGCCAGCTTGGATCAGCTGTCCCGGCTGTCTCTCCTCCCAGCTTCTTGTGCACCCGTAGCCTCCTAACTGGTGAGGTTGGTGAGGTGCAGAAAAGGCTTTGACTACATAAGCACTGCTCAGCAATAGCTAAAACATCCCCATGTCAGCTATCCTGTTTACAGGAAAAGTCAGAACACAGCCTCATAATGGCTGTTATGAAGAAAATTAATTCTATCCCAGCCAAAACCAGTGCAGACTCGTATGACATATCGACTTGGATGAGACCACAGGCACACTACTGTCACATGCAGACAAGCAGGAAACACTAAAGCTCCGTGGTGCACTCAAAACTGTCATCAGTCCAGCAAGGCTGGGAATTGAACCTCCATGAATGGAGGCAAATTGCTTGCTGACAAATATCCATTACACACTGATTGTGGGAACATTTCTGCAGCCACCTTAACCATAAATCTATCAGCACAGAGAATGCTTTAGGTCCTGTGAAATAAGAGCTAATGTAGAGCAACCATCTTCCTACCCATAAAGGAGGTTTGAAAAAGCTTGGCGGTACTGTAAGATGGTGGATCGTGCCAGCAGGATAGCCAGATAACATCTCTAACTATAGATTTGCTGTAATCCATGTAATCTTGTTTCCCTGCAATATCTTGCAATAAGAAAATTAAACAACGGGAAAAACAAGTCCATGTTTTGATATCCATTAGAATTAACTGCTAAAGTATTTGAAATGATATATCTTGTGGTTAAAGAATAGGTAAAATGATACGGTAAATCTTTCTCTGAGTTTAGACAAATCAGTGAGGTGGATATCCTCAAAGTTCTTTAATTAAACAAATACCATTGGATTAGACTCTAAATGACCATATTTCTTTGTGAGTTTGAATTTCTTGGTCTTCACAGCCTATCTAGACACTTTGCAAATAAAAGAAATTCTTCCTTTTTTCCACCTGGTCTTTTCAGTTAGGGTGGGAACAATTTGGTAATATCAATAGAGGTGTGAGGAGGGAGATTACAAGTAAACAGATTGCAAACCTCAAACTAGCAAAGAGTTTAATTTTCAATCCGTCCATCCTACAAGTCAGAAGACTTTCAACAGATTAAGCAAGTCTCACCTCTGCAGCTACAGCAACCACTTGGCAAGAATAACATCTGGAATCCATGCCAGGTAACTGTCATGGGGAAAAAAAGAAATATGTGTTTCTACCTGATGGAGTCTTAACATGATCCAATTCTGTTATTCCTTTATCTACCTTTGTGTGAGATTCAATAAGCTGTATAAACTGTCCTGGTTTAACATCTGTCAGCAGCTGGGCACCACACAGCTGCTCACTCACTCCCTCAGCCAGGAGGATGGGGGCAAGAGAATTGGAAGAATAAAAGAGGGAAAACTTGTGGGTTCAGATAAGAAAAGTTTAATAACTGAAATAACATTAAATAATAGTAATGATAATGATAATGATGATAATGTTGATAATGATGATGATGATGATGATAATAATAATAATAACATTGCTATTAAAAGTAAAATAATTGAGTGAGAGAAATAAACCCCAAGAAATACAAATAAAAATAATTGGGCACCACCAGTGAATCGACACTCAACCAGTTCCCAAGCAGCAGCTCCCAAGCTGCCCCCTAATTTGTTGCTGTGCAGGACTCCATGGGTTATGGAACATTTCTTTGGTCATTTGGGATCAGCTATCCTGGCTGTGTCGCCTCCCATGTTCTTGTGCATCCCCACATATGTGCTGGTAGGTTGGTGTGAGAAGCAGAAAAGGCCTTGACTCTGTGTAAGCAGCCCTGTGTTCTCAAAGCTGTTTCCAGCACAAATCCAAAAACACTGCCCATACCAGCAACTGTGAAGAGAATTAACTCTGTCCCAGCCAAAACCAGTACAGAAGCCTAGGCTGGCTCTCTGGCTGTTTTGATTGAATCCTCACAAAGCTGAAAATCTGAATCTCAGTGCGATGACCTCAGAGGTTGTTTATGTGAAGTTGCTGATTAGGAAGGGGATCAAATCAAGAAACCAAATCACCTAAGCGTAACCCAAATATTCCATAGATTAGTGATGAGAGCATTATAATTGAATGTGAGAAATATATGTAGATCATACACATATAGGAGCTGAATCTTGGTATTTCTGGAAGATATATGTCATCATAGGGACAAGAAATGTACCCTGTAGACTAAACAAGCACATGGAAGCATTTCCCCAGCAATAAAGTGACTAGCTCTCTTTTGTTAAATTCTATTACAAAAGCCCCCAAATACTACTATCTCGTGTCAAATATTTTGCTTGTTATAAAGTTACTGATAATTCAACTTGGCAAAAGTAATGTCACTTTGATTAAGGATATGATTTTTGGGTTTGACTGCCAAAGCCATTTCCTCTCCCTATTTGATTGTTCTCTGCAGAGATGTATTTTGTATACTAGTTAAGAGATCAATTCTGATGTTTGTTGTGCCTACAGAGTAATACCATCTATGAATCTGGACTACTCTATTGAGTTTTAACTGGCATAAAACCAAAGAGAGATGAGGGCAATGTCTCGCATCTTTGAGTGTGACTGTCCTTGTAAGCACATTCATAGGAAGGTTGCCATAAAGATATATTACAGCACAAAAAACGTGTGATATACTCTGTCAATAACCAGTAAACATATTTATGAAATGTCTAACATTGGAGAGGAGTCTAATTATGTCTGGCATTTCTAAGCCTTACAATACTAAAATTACTATAGCTTCACAGATATGCTTTAATAATTGGCTTTCTAGCATACAAAAAAGTGATGACTTAGGGAGTTTGGTAACATAACAAAATCGAATGCTACATAATTCCAAAATCAGTGTAAGTCTACAATGCTGAGGCTTATAGAAAAACTAATGAAGAAGAGCAATGTAAAAACATTCTGCGTGCAAAATAATTAACTGGTTCTGTATACAACTATTTATACGTATTGTGTCAGCTTTGTCATCATTAGCAATACTTACAGGAGATCATTTATGACTGAGCCATCATCCTCTACCTGGGAAATTATCACTTCTAATTCACAAACATGCATAAGAATATGAGGGAAATAATTAAAAAAAAAAAAAAGGACTGGAACTTTCATTATAAAAGGTAAATACATCAGTAAATGCACAAGTCTCCGTGGTTCATTGAACTCTTGAAAGTTAACTCAGGTAAAATGAAATTTCATTCCAGGTTAATAATTAATATTTATTTTGCTGAGATTCAAATCCAGGCCAGTCCTACTCTGTAAATACATAATGCAGCTCTACAGTTTAATCATCAGTTAAAAGAAAGAAACAAACTCTTTCCGAATAAAACAAAGTTTCCTTTACAAATATGGTCCAATGATGCAGCAGTGCCATCAATTTCATTTTTATTCTGTCTTATGTCATGTTTGACTCAGAAAAGTCCTATGGTGAATCTATACCTACTTTGTCAATGATCTAGAATCTTTATTTTTGATAAATTACAAACATTTTCATTTCTGCTAGGAATCTGTCAATGTCAATGCTAAAGCACGGACAATCAGGAAACAATCCTTCATTCTACTGTCCTTCTGTGCTTTTTGAATAAATATTTCAGATGGGGGAACAGAGGAAAAGGCAAATAAATCAAAACATTTCAGCACATTAGCAATACATGTAAAGCAAGAATTGACAAATCTGAGGCTGCAGCTCATATATTTGTAATTTTGTATGTAACACGAAATTGAAATGTATGTGAGCATATTTTAATGTGCTCTGTAACATTATTTTCTTAATCCTTAGGATATTTCTGTTTTTCCGAACCTGTCAAGAACTCTATCAGATTGCAAACGTACTTTAGTTAAGACCTCACTATTAAAAGATTTTCTGCTATTGGTCAGAACCTGATTATAAGAAATTTGAAACACTTTATTATAGTTTCTGGTGTTAGAAGGACTCAAAAATATACTAAATTACAAAACTAACTCAAAGATAGAAATTTTGAAGTGAGTTCTTGCAGGCATTTGTTTGTGTATTGTGTATATAATGGTGCAATTATTGCTTAATATCAACTTAGTGTACAACCTTAGACATTTAAAATTGAAAATATGGGTCTCCTCTTGCCAATTATTGCATCTTCTATAAAGTACATTTAAATGTCCCTGTCTCCCTCAAAATAGTATTAAAAGGTGTTTAATGGCCAATATTCCTTTCTGTAGCAGATTAGGGAAATCCATAGTCCAACTTTTACACTTTCAGTCTTCTGATGGGCTAATAGATTTGTTCTAACACCACGGAATTATATAATTTCATAGGATGATACCATCCTCAGGAAAACATGACAGACAGCAGCTGTGCCCAACAAGTTTCTAGCCATTAATCTTGTGAATTTTAACAGGTATTCCCAGAGACAACAAGAGTGAGAGATAGCCTATCAATTTTCTCAACTGTGAGAATATCAGCTCAGACCTCTCAGTATTCTGGAGTCATCTACTTTATCCTTGGCTTTCCCTGATGCTCAATAAAAAATAACTCTATTCTTGTTAATTTATGTCTTTGTACAACTCATTTTGACTTGTTTTCACCTTATCTACATTTGCTGGTAGAACTATGACTCTTTTCTGATCATGGGTGAACTAAAAAAAAAAAACCGAAACAAAACCTTCATGGATTTTAAAATATCAGAAATAGTAGTGCTAGGGCTTCTTTTTTGATTCTTTAGAAGTTTTCTTTGTTTTGCCCAGTATTACTGCATAGGAATATAAGGTCATCAGAGCAACTGAGGCAGGCTCTAGTTAGACTGGCAATAGCTATTCTAATTAGAGAGTACAGCCATATACAAATAACTTCAGCCAAAGTAATTCTTCATTGGTATTTTGTGTTTCAAAACTGTATATGTTTCATGAAGACTCACCAAATATCAAAGTTGTGTGTGAATGGCTGTATGTCTCTTGTCAAGAAACCTTTCACTCAAGTAAAACCCTCTACTCGCTCAGTCAATGTGGAAGTGCTCCCAAACTAAGTCAGTGATTAAACTCAGAGATGCTAAAAGCAGCCAGGAGACTTTCTGTGTACAGTTTCTAAAAAAAGATTCAATAATATTTGTGCCTCACTTTCATCTTTATAAATCCTTATGTCTCTTGTGTACAATTGTTCATTTCCCAAATTGAAGAGTAATGAATTGGGTAATTTTAGAACAGATGCCTGCTGTGAATTTCAGCAATTACAGCCAAGCACAAACAATAGATGAGGTGGTGCAGAAGAAGGTAAAGGACTCATTGCTGTGACACTCATTACTGCAGCTCTGTCTGTCTTGTCTAGAGAAATAAATGCAAATCTTATCAGTGAAAATAATTTTCCTTTTAGATTCTTTCCTACCTTTTAATTTTCAAACTAAAAGAACAAGAAAATAATGTATTAGAAAAGAAACAGGTCTTGCCACCTGTTTAACACTCACACTCACCAACATAAATTATTGGAGGCTTCTTCTCACTGATCCTTTTTTCTTCCCTTTTGGTACACATGTGGAACTTTATTAACTAGTATAAATATATCTTCATAATTTCATTCACAGAAGTATCTGGTATAATTTAGTAAATTAAAGGCAAATATTATTTTGTTTCTGTTTTGTTGGTTATATATGCATGCATGCCAATCTCACAGATTCACAGAAAATACAGGAAAGAGGCAAATTTAAATATGAAATGCAAAATCTCATCAATCCATGTAAGCTTATGATTTCAATTTTTTTTTTTTTTAACAAAAATGTCCATAAAGGGTCGTAATTTTCAGTTAGCACTGATGTAACTTGGAATATAAGCCATTTCATCTTACTATGTTTCACCCTTAACACCCTGCTTTGAATGACTTGAATAATTAAATGAATATTAATTAAAACAAATTTAAAACACATATTTTCATAAGCTATTACAGTCAACATCCTCATTCTTTAGAAAAGGCAGTTGTTACCTTTTCTTTTTTGTTTGCAACTTAAGCAAGGTTTTTTCTTTATTTTTGTCTGAGTTCCTTCCACGCTACAGTAAAAATGTGGCTGTATAGTGGCTAGGTGGTTTATGACTTATGTAACTTACCTAACTTACCTCAAGACATGTAAGGAGCAGTTTGTTTATTGCATATATTGCATATTTTATTTTTTTTATAATAAACATAAATTTGTCTAGTTATTTCAGTCTGCAAAATTGTGTTTTAGATAGGAAATCGATAATGTCTTTTTAAGGTTAAGCTCAGTGAAATGAAGTGCTGAAATAGTCCTGATGAAATTGCACCTCAGCTGAACTCAGAAAGAACAGCATTATGGCAAGAGGATAATGTCATACCTGCAGTATTATAGATTGCAGCCAATCAATCAGACATATTGTAATTGCTAAGGGCACTGTCCTGTTGTGCTAAAAAAATACCTTCAGGTCTCAAGGTAGAAAGATTGACACATTTAGTCTGGAGCAACCTAAATCAAATATTTCCCTAAGATTAGTGTATTAACCTTACTAGAGGACACAGCCCAGAGACACACATTTTGTCCTGGTATAAATGGAGTACTGGGCCAAAGACTAAGCTGAAAGGAAGGCTAATGATTTGGTGGAAATAAACATGTGTTTCCTGCATACAACCACTGATCTGTAGTCAAGTGTGACCCACTGTGTGTTTCCTCTAATCACTGAAACACAGAAACACAGAATAGCTGAGGTTGGATGGGACTTCTGGAGCTCATGTGGTCCAAACCCCCAGCTCAGTCAGGGTAAGCTACAGGAAGCAGATGTGGCTACATAGGCAAAACAGGTTTTTTCTGCTAATGGAAACTACACAACCCTTCTGGGTGACTTGTTCCGATGGCCTGCCTATTCTGCATGTTTTTGATCCACCTCGCTGTCAACTTAACTCCAGTAGTTTCTCTATGAGATTGTTTTGCAGATGACGTGAAAAGCTGTTTTAAAGTCAAGGTAAAGCGACATTCACTACACTCCCCTCATCCACCAAGCCAGTTACCTCATTATAGAAAGCTACCAGGTTGGTTAAGCATGATTTCTCCTTTGTAAATCTGTACTGACTTCTCTCAGCCACCTTCTTGTCCTTCATATATTTGGAAATGGTTTCCAGGCTTCCAGGGCTTTATTATCTTCCTGAGGACTTAAGTGAGGTGGATGCCCCAGGCCTCATGAATTTGTGTATGTACTGATAGCTGAAGCGCTCTCAACCTGGTCCTCCATCACTGAGAATAAATCTTCTTTGGTCCATATATTAGCAGCAGGTACTTCCTGTTTGTCTGGAATTTCAAAGCCTCACCCACAAGCACTACGACCAAGTCTCTTTATAGCTTTTGTTGTTTACACTAAGACAGTAAGTGAGCCAAAATACACCCTCTTATTTTTCCAAACCCTCTTCACGTCCCTCTAGGAAAGGAGTCTTTGAAAGTCCCAAGGACAATAATCATTTTTCAATTAAATTCCCAATTTCTTCCTTATAAATGAATTAGTCTCTTTTTACTATTATTAGTTACTACATTTGTTAACATGGAAGCCCAAAATATAGATCTATATTCTGTGTTCTGAAATAAAGTATTTTGATTTTTCAGAAACAATATAGACTTCAAATGCCTGGTGAAACCCTCAGAATGCTTTCAAGAAGAAGTTACACTCTGTACTTTGCAAACAAATAGCAATACACATGCAGATACACAATACATATTAAATAAATTAAATAAAGCAATTTGAAAGACAACATTTTATTGTAGTGGACAAAAAGAGAAGCTCACTTATGACATCTAAAATATTTATATGGATTTTTTTCACACAAAGATCTAAATTTTTATGGTTGGGGGTCACACTTTATCATAAACATAATGAAAAAATATTTTGGTTTTTTTAATGAACAAATCTTGTTCTGTGACAGAACTGTTACCTGGAAAAATTTCATATGCAAGTAGAGAGAGCTCAGTTTGCATAGTGAGCTTTAAAAAATAGATTTGCAAATTATTTTCCTTGTATCTCAAACACTCTTTGCAAATTTACTCAGCTTCCTATATTTCTCTAACAGAAATTGTAAAATTATTTCTCATCATTTTAAGACAGATCATTTTGATATATAAAGAGAACAAATAATTTGCCATAAAATCAAGTATTTGCTTTGGTGAATGTTGTAAGATATTAAAAGCAATTGATGATATAAAAGACAGTAAAATCTTATTGCTTCTGAAAATTCCAACTGAAATGCTTTTATGAATTTAACTGAGTTTAGCTAAAACTTTTTCGGATGTTAGAGTTTTTAAAATTCCTGGGAGAGCTTCATCCCCAGGAAGAGTCTTGTTTTCTGTTTCAAAAAGAACAACAACTATCCTTTACTTTTACCCCGTTTGATACGCATGCACATTTTTATATGGTTTGTAGCATTAAAGAGCATTTAAACACAAACTCTGCAACTTAGAAATGGAACAAAGTTGTACTTTTTAGGTTATATCAACCACTATTAGTTTTACTACTCCTTTGTTTTTTCAGACAAAGCATAATGCAGCAAACTCCTGTGACTGAGAATTTTCCATTGATTCACCACTTGCAACTCTTCTGTTTGTCAGCATCTGCTAAACCACCAGAGGTTTTTCCACCCATTTACCTGCCAGCTTCATTCAGATCCAGAGACAGAACTTCAGGTGAAGACCAAAGGAAGAGAGAGACCAGACAGGAGCCCATTCAACACACTTCTTGCCTGATTTGTGTGAAATAGAAACTCTGTTGAGCAGTTCAAAACCTGGATTGGCACTAAGGTCACACACTTGAGATCCCTAATTATATTTTGATAATGCTGAAGAAGGGGGCTATCACTCTACTTTTGTTTGAGTAAATATCATGAGGTTTCTACAGAATTTATTTGTGTAATAATGGAAGGTGCAGAAAAAAATCTACTGTCCCCAAAGGAAACGAGAAGGAAAAACAAGGTTCCATGATTCACTAGCACAGAATGAGCTACTAATTATCTGGGATACATACCCCCCCACACCATAAAGTACTATGCCTTTGAAGACTCTTCCCAGCTCAGTAAAAAAGGCCATAGTTCTCTGTTACCTGTGTTAACCATCATTATGGTATTCAAGCATCACTAATTGTAATTAAATATTTAACTAGTTAGCATCTGCAGCAATAGTTGGCAGCCTGGCTGGGCAGCAGCACACAATCAGAGCAGAAAGAATTGTTGTGATTATTTCTTAATAAGGCAGCTAAAATGGCTCTCAGCTAATCAATGAAAAGGACGACATACTCAGTCGTTGTTCAGAAACAAGCTGAATAATAGTTATGCAAATAACAGTTTTCAGACAGGTTAGAGAGACTTTAATATTTTACTATTACTGAGAAATAATCCCATTACAGTTACGTAAGAAAACCTGCAGATGAGGTGCAGAGAATTGCTAATTGCCCCATAAATCCACAGATGAGTGTGAGCAACTGCGCAACATCCCAGTTGTTATACTGGCACAAGATATAAAAATTAAGAACAAAATACTGCGCCAGCATTCCAGCATGTCAGCACATCAATCAAGTCACCTCTTTATTGCTCACTAATTAATCACCTTCCCTATCTCACTTTCTTGTCTATTGTTTTCTTATCTTCACAAATTTTAGAAACAGTGTTTAGAAGAGGGCAAAGGGAAGAGAGAGGAGATGAGACTGTCTTTGTCATTAAAATGCAACAGCAATTTAAAACAAGACATTAAGTTTGTAGTTAGACACATGAATTAAAGAGGTCTACATCAGAGGTCATGTGTGCAGACTACTTGGAAAATAAGGGCAAGCTTTTAGATATATATTTCCATAGGGCACAATAGATTTTTCATGATCAGCTGTATAGGAAGCTGGACAATACACCAGGCTAAAACTCAGAATTTGTTTGCTTGTGTGAGTAATGGAAAAAAAATTGTAATTTTTATTTTTATTTTGTAATTTTTAATCGCATCCTCAGTGATTTAGTTCACGTGCTTCCTGTTTAATGGATCTCTGAAACAGAGAGACCAAACTGAAAAATCTGATTTTAGGGAGCACTAGTTTTTTCAAGAATTTGCAACAAATCTAAGATATTTTAAATTATCTTTCTGAGTCGAGCTGCCTTTCAGCCGATGGGAGGTAGCAGAGTTTCACCTCCCACACATCACACATCCCTTTTGTTCTGCAAAGTGAAATATTTAGCCTCTTACCACTTAAAGAAAAAAAAAAATTAAATTTTCTCAGAGCAAAGCCAAAGCCAAGTATTAAAATTTCTCCTAGTAAGCTCTTATTGATTTTTTTTTCTCCTATTAAATCAAGCTAAAATGCTCAGTTCTCTAAGTTTTTTCAACTTTTTTCAAAAAAAAAATATAAATTTTCAGTCATTCTTATGATACAAAAAAAAAACCATTCATGACAACTACATTTGCTTTGGTCTTCAGGCCAAAAAAATTCAAGCCAGCAAATATCTCTTTATTTTGTATGATATCTGTATACGTATGCATAAATAGTAAGATACAAACAGACATGTTTATATATACCTAAGAAAAATGAAAGTTTATTTCTTACAGGCAAGTCTAAGAGTGGTAAGTTCTCAGAAAAACAGCAAATATATTGACTGCTGAATAACATAAATTAGTCTTCCCAATACAGTCTAAAAATCCTCTGCACACCTAGTTTACCTAAAGAAAAAGCATTTCTGAAGGACACTCCCAATATTAGGACTTCCTCAGGTGTTTTTAAGGTGTAATCCACCTTCCCATATTGTCTGGGCTCCAAGAAAGTTGCTGTTTGACAGTAAAAAGGAAACAAAGTAGGCATTTGGTATATTTTCCACTTTCTACAAAGGGCAGTGGTCCAGTGCTTAGAAGTAAAAATAAGAAAATTAAAAATATTCTTCTGCTGAAAAAAAACCAAACCGAAATGTAATGCATTATCCCAATGAGTATAATCTCCCTGCATTTTCTATTATTTTGACTGCATACCAGTGACATTTATTTTTCAAATTGAAAGCACTTACTGCAGCACTTTTACATTCCATACTCTATTTTTAAATTTTCTCTTGTCAAATATGCAACTAGATTTAACTTTGACAGAAGAAATAAAATGAATCCTATTTGTGTCCCAAAAGCTTCCTGAGGTTACAGAGGGTGGAGCGAGGAGAATAACGTGATGAAAATTTAAGACTAAATGGATAAATTGCAAACTCTGTAGATGCTAGATACATTTTGCTTTCTTTCAAAGTAAGGAATTAATAAGAGAAATAGTCCTTGTTTACCAAATTCTTACTGCAGCACTCAAAAAGTACAGCAAAATGAAGAAGGACAGAAAATTTCAAGCTGCGAAAAATACAATTGGACATTTACTGTGATGAGTAGAAGATCATTTAAGAAGATGAGAAATTGCTACAGAAAACATGACAGAAGCTGAAAAGACAAGTAACCATTTTTAATGCCTCATCTTTTCATACACTCTTCTGTGATATTTTCTCTTCTGATACTGCTGTAGTTTTCCTTTTAAGACTATAGGAAACAGAAGCAAAATAAAAGAGGCATGCATAGACTCAAAAAATAATGAAATTAGATTTAGATTAGGATTATATGACGTACGAAATTTTGTAAGATGAGAAACTTTTTTTAAACTTTTAGATCTGAATTGTCTTTCCATTGTTTAATGAAAGTCAAGTATGACTGAAAACTTATGTGAAAAACTTCTATCAGAAATCATATAGTTGGCTAAACTAAGTTAAATCATGTGAAACTAAAGCAAAATTATTTTAGAAATGAGGAAATATTTTTGAAAACACCTTTTAATTTCAGAATTTTTCAAGGTATATTCAGAACATAAAATACTACTGAGAATCAAAAAAATTGAAATTAAAAAAGTCAATAATGAACAAAGTCTATTGACCTAAAACTAAAAAAAAAAGAAAAAAAAATTAATTTTATACCGTATTTTGAAATGTAATCTCTTTAGACATTGTGCTTTGTCAATAATTAAAGAAACAAACAAATTGAAACACAGATTCCTTCCCTTTTGGAATTATCAGCTTTTTAGATCAATCACAATTTAAAATCAAGAACAAATGTTAAACAAAGTTTGTTTAAAAAGAGTTTCCTAAACAGAAAAGGAAAAAAAAGCCTGTTTTTCATACAATGAACCATTCTAAGGTAAGACTTCTCATAAAAATAGTATGTCATAGTGTTGTATAGCAATTGTTTTCCATTGCCTTTTAATAATAGAAACTCTGCAAATCTTTATGAACAAAACCAGCAACTAAAAAAAAAAAAAGGAAATAAATCAAAGTACAGCAGTAGCCCTGCATCCTGAAACAACTGCTGTCATAAATTAAATGGAGTACATTCAAACTGGAGGTATCAGTTGTTGGAGGTACAAAGAGAAGAGAAAAAGAGAAGATTATAAGGTGCCATCATGTAAAGCAGACACAGGAAACTATAAAAGTAATTTTCAATATAAAACGCAAGCCAGAAGTCTGCCCAGATGGTGTAATGTTTCATATTTGAAGAGAGGTAAAATCTATGTCTTCATGATGGGCAATGACCTTATGAGTTGGAGACTACAGAAATCCGGCAGTTACAAGCAGAGGAAATTCAGCCACAGAAAGAGTTATGCAAAGGAGGCCACAGTGTTCCTGGAAGTCAGCAGGAAGAGCAAAGACTCAGAGCTAAAGATTTTGAAGTCAGCCTTTACTTATGTTCACATGATTGAATGTTATAACCAAGAGTCCTAAATAATTCTCCCCATAAAATGACAGTTTAATTCTACAAAATCAGCATAATTTTCATCTATCAAATGCTAAGTTGTGACAAGAAAGACTTATTTGCATGAATTTCCATCCTTCTGTCAACACAAAGTTTCCTGGCAGGCCTGTGCTCTTGCACCTGCTCAGGGCTTGCAAACCAACCTCCATGGGGTCTGCAAGCTTGGCTTCCCTTTCTTCAGCCACTTTTGTCACTTGTGTTCTCCTCTCACCTTTCCCCATCACATGTAGTAACAGAAAGCCCTTGCTTTGAGTCAAAGGCCACAAAATCAATTAAATCAAAATCTCTTACCAAACCACTGCTCCCCATAGTCTGGTGCTTCTGATTTAGGAGAGGGAAATAATAAGGATAATTAGGTTAAACAGATTTCATTCTGCAAAAAAAAAAAAAATACTGAAAAACGCTTAACAAATTTTATTCTTTACTGCATTTAACTTTTGGGTTTGAAGTTTATTTTTTTTAATAATTACTTCATACTATTTTGTCCCACAGGACTCTATCGTAAGACTGATGTTCTTTAATATCTTCATCAATGACATAGACAGTGAGACCAAACACACCCTCAGCAAGCTTGCAGATGAAACCAAGCTGAGTAATACAGTTGACACATCTGAAGGATGAGATGCCATCCAGTGGGACCTGACCAACCTGACAAGAAACTCATGAGGTTCAACAAGGCCAAGTGCAAGGTGCTGCACCAGGGTCAGGGCAATCTCAGAAATGACTGAAAAGTAACTAAATGAAAGCAGGCCTTCAGAGAAGGACTTAGAGGCTCTCAGAGGTAGAAAAAAAGATGGACATGAGCCAACAGTGTGTGCTTGCAGCCCAGAAAGCCAATCATATCCTGCAGTATGGCCAGCAAGGCAAGGGAGGGGATTCTGTCCCTCTGCTGTGCTCTGGTGAGACCCCACCTGGAGTGCTGCATCCAGCTCTGGGGTCCCTGCACAAAGGAGGGCATAGATAGACCTGTTGGAGAAAGTGCAGAGGAAGACATGAAGATGACCAGAAGGCTGGAGTTTCTCTCCTATGAAGACAGGCTGAGAGAGCAGGAATTGTTCAGACTGGGAAAGACAAGGCTCCAGAGATACCATATTAGTAGCCCTCCAGTATTTAAAGGGACCTTATAGGAAAGATCTAGAGCCATTTTTTACATTGGCAGACAGGACAAGGGGAAAAGATTTTAAAAGAGAGGAAAATGAGTTTGGATGTTAGGAAGAACTTACTCAAAGTGTGGTGAGGCACTAGCAAAGGTTTCCCAGAGAAGTTGTGGATGCTCCATTCCTGGAATTGTTCAAGGCAAGGTTGGTCTAATGGCACATGGCAAGGGGTATGAATTAGATGATTTTTAGTCTCCCTTCCAACCCAAAACATTCTGTGACTTTATGATGCTATGAGTCTATGAATAGTTTTGAAAGAAAAAGGGGATAAAAGAGATTGTATATTTATTTATAAAAGAAAAGAGATTTTATATTTAAATGATCAAATCAAATGTCTGAAAATATTTTAAAGTCCATTATACCTATTCATATATATATTAATTGTTCATTAGAATAAGGTGATACAGTGAAATTTTAACTGAGTTAGCAGATTGCTTTCCATTTCCATCAATAGACAATCCATGATTTCACAGATCCCATGACATCCCTATATTTTCCATTCTATTAAATTAAAAAATATCTGCTTGCAGATATATCTGCTAGATAAGGATTTGGTTGCCTATTTCAAGCTGAAAGATTTTACATTGGGATGAATAAAGGAGACTGTTGCAGAGCAGAGTACATCCTAAACTATTTTTCATTCCTTAATGAATATTTACATGACCAAATAATTTTGGCGGAGAGTTGGTGTGTTTGTTTTTCTGTTAGTTTTTGTTTGGTTTTAATTTTGTTGGGGTGTTTTTTTGTGGTTTGTTTTGTTTTGTTTTTAATCACAAAAGTAGTAACACTCCTGTAAGAATGTTTAGCATTTCAAGGCTGCATAAATTGCAGGTTCCTTAGCAAGGTCTGCTCTTGGCCTCATTTAGTTTCCCAGACTGAAGCTTGGCAGGGTACTTGCACATCATCTTTATTCAATAGACAAAAACAGGCTTCTTGAGCACGGTCTAGGATGAAAAGCATGATCACTTAGTCAGACGTGTCTCACACTTGCTCATTCTGATTGCAACAATAGAGCAGATTTGCCCTCTTGAATAGGAACAGATTAAACAAGTTTTTCACCCTATTTCAGTTTCACTGATCCAGTAGAGTCTAAGGTTAAAGCTGTGATTTGACATTATTATATTAACATCAAGGGTTTTTATGATGTCCACAAAAACATGCATGAAAATTATAGTAGCTATTTAGATTTTCAAGTACTCATACCTAAAAATTTTGACAAATTAATACAAAATGATTATTGCTCTATAACACTGTTGGTACTCTGAATCATTCAAGTCAGTCAGAAAAGAACTAAAAAGTAATTTCTTCACAGTATGTCATCTGTGGTTTATTTAATTCTGAGGGCATCTTTTGGCATCTGTATTCCTACTGGAATTCTGAAATCTTCTGTAAGATCATTTTACTACAAAAAAAGACTCACTTGGATACAAACAGCCTGCCACCAAGCTGACAGCAGACTTTTAGTCAGTCACAATTCTCTCTACGTCTATCTCCCACTTTTTCAGAAGGGAAAATTCAACTCTTTAATGGGTTTCCTTGAGAACAATTACTATTTTGAGGCTCTGTATGAGACAGTCAGCTCTTCTCCTTAGGAGGGGGGTACATGTGATTACCATATGTCACCCCAGAGAGCTGGTCTGAAAGGGCTGACCTCGTGCTGCTTTGCGATTCCATGAGCAGAAGCCTGACAGGACATTTACACATCACCATTAATAATCTGAGAAAGCCAGGCTCCTGGATGAAGGACAAGATTAAAGATGGTTACAGAGTTCCACATGAGTTATTAGCTGTTAGCCCGATGTAAACATGACTAACGGATAATGGAATTAGCTTGGCTGAGCAGAAATCACCCGGAGGATCTAAACACTTTCTCTCCTACCTTAAACCATTTCATAGAGGAAGAAAAAGGGAAAGTCTAATGTGTCACTTTAACAGCCTGGGTGGGTTATGACATTGCTTGAAACAGAATCCTCTCAAAGAGGCAGAAGTGCTTTTTGCCTTTGCAAAAACAATTTGGATCTTGGGAGAAAATAAAATTAATGTGGGGAACAAGACAACAGATAGAAAATTTTTATTTTGCTGCTTTTTTCTGGTGTATTGTTGCTTTTTTTTTTTTTCATAACACCATTTAACTCTATCAAAAGCCACAGACCCTTCAGCCACAACAGACTTGACACTTCATTGTTAAGCAGGTACAAAGCAGACTGAATTTGGGATGCAGCAAACTTTCCGGCAGGAGTCGACAAGCCATTTTCACCTAATCAGTGATCAGACCTTAAAAATAAAAAAGGATAAAAGGTTCTATATTTCAAATACACAGATAGACACCTAGACGAGCATCAAATACAAGCAAGGCATTGTTGCAGATTTTTATCAATGTAACTGACACAAAAATCTGCTTAGGCTGTTAAAGAGCCTTGAAACATACAGCTGAAAAGTGTAGCATTCACACACCCCGCAAGAACATCCGCTCCTCCCAAAAAAACCCGAAAAACAGCAACCTAACCAGGAGAAAAAAAAAAGAAAAAGGAAAGGCAAGCACCATGAAAAAAGAATAGAGAGAACTGTGTCCTACTGAAAAATTTAAATTTTTTTGCATCCACATAAGGCATGAAATCAACAACATGTCCATTAATAATTAATTTCTCTGAGTCTTCTGTCTCCCTTTTATTTTGATGAAGTTGATCAGGGAAAAAAAAAAGAAGAGAGGCAAGAGATTTGTGAAAACGATGCTTGCAAAAGTTCAACAAATAATTTCCCACTTTTCACTTTTGTGTAATGCATTTTAGAGCAATGATATGGATGGCAAAACAAACCTTTGTGCTCATAGGACCTGCAGGCATTTTAAAATGGCATTTTGGTAGAAGAAAATGTGGCTTGCAGGGAAGATTTAGAAAAAAAGAATCAGTATATATCAGTTCCACCTGAAATGAACCCAAGTCTCTAATGTCCTGAAAAACTGATTCTTAACTTTCCTCATTCTTGTACTTCAATGATTGAAAAAAACCTTATGCACACTCAATTATGCAAATTTCAGTAATTTTATCAAGAATTTGGGGAAAATTTACTTCTAGGATATAATTGCAGTTGCAGTTCTGGGAGCACTTCTTACAAAGCCTACATTTCCTGTGACTCCTTTTTCTGCATATGACCACTGTAGATAACACATTTTAGGACAGTCAGTGTTTCCTCTCTTCAGAACAGCTGCAAAGCGCAGTGGGAAGTGAGCACACATTGCCCTGGGTAAACAGCATGATGTTTCTTTGGTCATCATGGACCATTTTTTCCTGGTGCTGCTTTGGGTTCTGCTCATTTGTCTGTTCAAAAGCATATGTTTACTCCACAAAATTATTTTTCAGTTCAGAAGCTGAAACACTGGAAACCATCTTTTCTGAGCTTCAGAGTCAACCAGGGAAAAGACAAGGAAAAAAGAGAGAAGGGAAGAAGAAAGTGAGAAAAGGTAAAAATGTTCTTCTTCTAAAAGCCCTTGTCAAAACCAAGGTAACTGAAACTTCATTCTTTGACCTTCATACTATGGCCT
Source organism: Phainopepla nitens (assembly GCA_013400175.1). NCBI lineage: Eukaryota > Metazoa > Chordata > Aves > Passeriformes > Bombycillidae > Phainopepla > Phainopepla nitens. Next base: position 140,567 of record VXBQ01004448.1, read on the forward strand.
TCTACATCCACTACAAGATTAAGAAAGGAGAATTTTTCTGCCGTTTACGGTGGAGGAAACAAAACTTGATAACACTCCATTCGGTTTTGCATTGGAAGGAGATGTATGTAACAATTTTAAGTGTTTCACAAGTTGAGTTTGCTAACCTTTCTTTTCTGTGTGGTATAATGTCCTTCCATGCATCTCCTCAAAATGCTGTTCCTTAAAAACAGGTCAACAACATTTTTCATATAATTTTTTTTGGCAGAGCTTCCATTAAAAAGGAGACACTGTATCCCCTGCATCTAACATGGTTAGCATGCACCTTCAGAAAATACTGGCACAAATGAAATTCTACTTTAAGATTTACGTCTACAATGTTAATATATATTTTCCTACCATTTTCCTTTAATCCTGGATGTTTAAAAAAAACAAAACAAAAACACACACACCCCTCCTAAAAAAAAAAAAAATCACAAAAACAACCAAAAAATCAAACAAACCAAACAACTGGCACAGTTCTTGCAATTTTAGTGCAAGAAAACCAAGAAAAATATACATTGCAATGCAACAAAAATTGTTTCAATTTTTTTCCATCCTTTTGAAAAATAGGAAAAAAAATTACCTCACAAAAACCCCCTACTTCTGTAGAACTAAGAAATAATAAAGAGTTTATAATGCAGCAGTATGGTTATTTATGGCACAATTTGATGGTGGTGAACAAAAAGCACATAAAACCTTTTAAACATAGAAAAAGTGTATTTACTACATAAAAGATTGCTTTCATAATCTTCTAAAGACCAAAAAACCAAAATAGTGATACAAGTAATAATGAGTGGTGTATATATATGAGGACTGTTCATTTATACATCCAAATATATCATATAAACAAATGCTTCAGAGTGTAGTACATGACTTTCTAGGCACTAATGAATAAAATATCTTGATAAATCCTCACAGACTATGAATACCAGTAACTGTATTTCACAAAGAGGGAATTGAATATAGAGAAAAGGGATCTGAAAAAATCCACTGAGGCAAGCAGAGCTAGGATTTGAACTAAATCCAACCATGTGTCTTCAACATTGGCTCAGTCTTTCTTGGCTATAATGCCAGATGGTTCTTATCTAAAAGGTTATGCCACTTTTAAAAATTGCATTCTGAGAATACAAAATTCATTTAATAGATTTCTGTTCTACTTAAAAGCTACTTGACCTGGCACAGCAAGCGCTTTCCTCAGCTTCCAAAATTACCCTTAAAAGAGTGACTTGTCAATGTCTTCATGTTGCAGCAAGTCACATGCACAGAGCATGCAACATGCATTTGGTTTTACAATCTATCCCACATGTAAACTTGAAATGCCCACGGTTGATCAAAAAGAGAGCAACCAAAACCCAGTCAGTTTCAGTGTGCTCTATGAGAGCACAAACCAATGAGTTTTTGATGAAACCAGGGAAAAAAATAGAAAAAAAATTAAAAGGAATAAAAAGAGAAAAGCTACACTCCATTGCAATTTTTCAGATGGATTTCAATCTTTGGAAAACATACACCAATTTATTTGCTGAGTTATAATTTGTGGCTGAACTAAATTGAGCAGCGCTCAAAGGGAAGTTATTCTGTGTAAAAAGGAATAAGAAACTTGATTACTCAAGTGCACTATCTCATGAATACTATTGATCTCTTCTCACTCCTACAGAGAGTGGTGAATATTCTCTGTAAAACCTTTGTTTATAACAATTACATCTTAATAGCACTGCATGCAATTTTCTGCTTTTGCTTAATATACGCTGCTCTTTTGCTCTACAACACCTTGCTGAAATGTACAATTATATTCAAGATGAATCAATCATATCTTTTAGTGTTACTTATCTGTGATAGTAAGCATCAATTTGAATTTGGCTTCTACACATGGATAACAATTTGGTTTTCTTATTCAATTCACAAACTATCTACACTGAAGCTTAAGCTGACCTTATACTTCTCATATTCTAACTACCAATAACATGATAATTACTAGGACATATATACAGCTGAAAGAAAAAGCAATATTATTTGTTAGCACCGAAGTAGATTTCTTGGTTTTCACACTTCTTTTTCTGCTCTTTATGATGCCTCATCTATGGAGATGAAATGAAGACTCACATTTTTGGATGCTCTGAATCCTACTGTAGATAAAATGTTTAAGTTCCTCCTATTCTTATATTCATAATATCTAAGTGTTAATCAGTTATCAACATATTTAAAAATCACTTTACTGAATCCAAGTTAAAGTAAAATGATATTTCCCCCTCTATAAATTTTTTTTGCTATCTTCAACTCTAAGACTTTTATTGTGTTCACAAGAGGAACTTGATCTATTTACTAAGGTTAAAACAGAATGTCCTTTCTCCTCCTCTCAAAATCAGATATAGCTGGTATGCTCTTGCAGGTAATATGGCAGAAGCATTCATAACCTTTTCCTTACTTTATACCACAGACAGCACTATCAGAGAGAACCTCTGCTTTACTGCCTCCGCCAAAAATAATTTCATTTTGGCAAAATGTTACATTCCTATAGCCGTGTTCTCCCATCAAATCTCCCAATGCACCCAGGCAGCACCAGCATTTCTCTTAGAAAATTACTATACCGGGCACATACAGAGAAAATCAGCTGACTCTGCTTTCTGTGTAAAATAAGTACTTTTCTGCTTCCTTAGCTATGTGTGTTTGTTATATCCTGTGCTTGACTGACCAACTAGCATTATTTCACTCAGTCAGAGAGAACAGCCATCTCCTCTCTTCCCTTGGTGAACCACTGATACATTTTATAGAGATAGACAATCAATAAACACTACTAATTTTGTATTTTTTCTTCTATAATAAAAACATATGACTGACAAACATTTTGATGTTGTACAGATATGTAGCTCATCACTATTATTAAGATTAAACATGATGGTAATTAATCACTCTCTGGTGACTGCTCTTCAGTGTCTTTTTCTAAGTCATTGTCAACATCTTCTCATGACTAAAACTTTACAAAACCTGTAGAAGCAGAAGGAACTTTTGCCTCCATTTGTGCATGCTGCAGATCACTGTCACTACTGACTCCCACAGAAGCCTACTGACAATTTTTAATCTTTTATACAAGACCTTCGATATTTCATCAAATCTTAAACTGAAGTGTCAAAGTAGTTCTTTCATCTCTATATTACTAAAAGGAAAATATCACAGTAACAGTGGAATGTGTGCTGGTTTGGACTGGGCTGAAATAATCTTTCTCCATAGTAGCTAGTATGGGACTATGGTTTGGGTTTGTCCTGGAAACAGCATTGATAGCTCAGAGATGTCTTGGTTGCTGCTGATCAGTGCTCAGAGTCAAGGCTTTTTCTGCTTCTCTCATCACCCCAACAGCAAATAGGTGGGGGTACACAGGAATTTGAGAGTGGAAACAGCCAAGACATCTGATTCCAACAGACCAAAAGGATATTCCAGATCATATGGTATCATGAACAGAAATATATTAAGGAGAAAGTTTGCCATAGGGCTGCTACTCAGAGACTGACTGGGCACCAGTCAGTTGCTGATGAGCAACTGTTTTCATTTTCATCGTTTGTCTTTCTTTTTTTTGCCTCTTTTTATTACTATTTCTCATTGAAATTGAAGATGTTGTTGTTATTGTTTCAATTATTAAGTTGTTCTAATCTAAACCTGTGAGTTTCTTGCATTTACCCTTCCAATTCTCCTCCTCTCCTGCTGTGGGGAGTGCCAGCAAGCAGCTGTGTGGTGCTTGGTTGCCGTCTGGAGTTCAACCAACACAGAGAGTAAGAGTAATTTTTTCAGATGAAGAAGATGGTGATTAATTTTGAGCATTAATCTCCTGTCTTCCTTGTGTCAGCTTTTCAAAGCACTCAGATTTTTATAACGTATTGTTACCAAACTGGGCATGCCCAGAACAGATGTTAAATTAAGGTGATATTATATTAAATATTATCATAAAATATAACCAGTTAGTGCTTTTCTTTTTTGTTGTTCTTTTTTAAATTAGGAGTCAGCTAGCAATACACTTTCCATTACCAGCAGAAGACAAAGCCCAACAAATGCAGTACATCTTTCCTCATATTGCTCATGCTGTCCTAGAATGTGATTATTTCAGTTTTATTGGCAATCTGTTATTTTCCTAATTCAGTATATGACAGTGCAGGACAGCAGCTGAAAATTCTGCAAGGCTCTCCTTCCTTGCAGGTTGCTAGGTTTCTTTTTACACTTTGATTCTCTGCTTGTGAGTAAGATAAAGAAAACCCTGTACCTTGTCTTTTATGAGATCTTATTACAGAGTGATTCTTCTGCATCATGAATGGAAGTGAAAAGGTTTCCAGCAAGTTGGCAAGGAGTATTTTTTACAAATTTAAGACAGTCACTGTTCCTTTGGAAGGAAGGAGTGTTACTGTTGCTGTGTGAGAGGCATTATTTGATTTACTAAGCACCACTTTAGGCTCTGCAATCTATAGTTTGCACTGCTGGCCTATGCAATGGGCTTTCACAGCTTGTTCTGTTTCCTCATGCAGCTGAGGCTCATAGAAATAGGTCAAACTTTTTTTTCCCAAAGTCAAGTAACCTTCATGCACTGTCAGAAAATATGTTTTTCTGCAGTGACACAGTCACAAGTCTGCTGCCTTTATTTAAAATATTAGTTTGTAGTAACAGTGACATATAGGGTAACTTGAAAGGGAACGTATATGAATTGCAAGGCTCTAATGACTTAACTACAACTTGCAGTGTCTCATGCCCCCTTGCTGCTGGACCGCCCTGTACTGAATGACAGATCTATAATCAATCTCCTTAAGTCTTTCCTCCATGAACATCTAAAGTATTGGAAAGAGTCGTCTCTATGATTTGTGCAAAATCTCACACCCTGAAAGATCTTTCTACCAAGCTACTAGTGGAAAGATCAATAACAGTCAATCTCAGGAATCCTAAATATCCTGTTATAAAATTATATTTCTATATATTCTTATGATCATTGCAGAAACACATTTCTTATTTTGAAAATATTTCTTTTCAGCTTTTGCTCCCATTTTAATTACCAAAAAAGAGGTTTAGTTCAATGATGTTACTGCAAAATACCAGGCAAAATATGTGTACCAATATCCTAGTTGGAAGAATCAGTAGACAAATATGGAGGCTTGTTGCCTATAAAAGTATTTCAGGGCTTCACTTCTCTAATAGAAACTCCTTCATTTTCTCACAATACTGGAGGTTTCATTTTATTAACCTTCCAGAGTACAAAAAAAAAAAAAAAGGGGGGGGGGGGGAGGGGAAAGATTTTTCTTGTATTTGCCAAACCACAGATGTGTTGTATCCATACATTGCTAAAGTAAATATTCCCAAGGTGGACAAGATGGACTTCTATATCTTTACATACATTTTTATATTGTTTTTTTTACTATTTTCTCCTCTATTCTCCCTAGTTACTATTTTCCAATTTATTATTTTCCCTTTTTGCGTTTCTTACAGTCTAAATTTTTAGCTCTTCCCAGTTCTGCTCAGATTTTCTAGTCATTCTCCTTCATTTGTGTCTTTCCCTCAGATTTAATGTCCAATATGTTCTATATTATATTGCACATCCATGGTACTGTTCAAGGTCAGGTTGATGGGGCTCTGAACAGCCTGGCCTAGTATGTGTCCCTGAGCATGGTAGGTGGTTTGGAACAAGATGATCTTCCTGATCCCTTCAAACTCAAGCCATTCTATGATTCTATGATATCAAAAAAATCTTCTTTCCCAGAAGATGTATGAGATGCCAAAGGCAACCCAAGAAGTAATCAGAGATTATTTTTTGTCTAAGTAAAAGCACTATAAAAGCTTTTCTCCTATAATTTCATTCTTAGTAAGAAAAGATCATCATTATTTGTCTGTCTATATCTGGAAAGAATTCAATCATAAGTTTGCTTTGGGGGGACAGGTAATTTGGTGGTTGATTTTGTTTGTTAGGGCTTATACTTAGTATATGTCATTTGTTCATATTTAAAAAAAAAAAAAAAAAGGAAGGAATTTCAATTTTCCCAAGGAAGAGGGGAACATTTTAGTTACATGAGTTTTAGGTAGGGTTGGAGTCCGACTCTGAGCTATGGACTACCTGACATCTCCTAAAATGTAATAAAAAGAGTCTCATGACAAGCCCAGGTCTTTTACCAAGACAATATTACAAGCTGTCACTCCTTCTCCACTTTATTAACCTACACATGTAGTTCACTTAAATAATATCGGTAAAATTGCCACTACACATGATTAATTTTATCTTATTGCTCCTCTGTCACCTCCTTGGTAACCATTTCATTGTTTCTGATGTAGAAGTACCCAGTCTGAAATCAATAAGTGCTCTCCCAATGTAGATAATCCATTCCTTTTTAACTGTAATACACATCATGAGTTGCAGGTCAACAGAGCCTGTACCTTGTCAAAGTATTCCCCTTTTTCCAGACCCTAAACACCACTAACCTTTGCAAAGCAGCAAGTTATTACATTGCTTACTTAGTTTTCCAGACAGGCTTGCATTTACTCGTATCCGTAGACTAAAAGCTAGAGATTTATTATTTCCAGTACTGAACAATGTTCATACTTATGCCTCATGTATCTTGTCTCTGCTTGTTGCTAGTGTCCTGATTTCTTTTTGCTGGTTTCTGTCTCAGAATTTTCACCTTTTTACAAAACTATAACAAATATTATGGCCAGGGGCATATAGCCAGAATATATGCAAAACATCTGTAGGAACGATCAAGGAACCAGTGATAGGAATATTTTCAAATCCAAGTAGAGCATTCTGGCTCGTGTATTTAATAAATTTAGATAGCATCTCAAAGACTGTGGCTTATTTTTTTTCAGATCCCTTCCATATAGTTATGGATTCATTTAAATTGTCATTAATCTATCCCAGCCCCTTGAAGTCATATATTTAAGAACAGAACCAAATACATCATTTTTCAAGTTCTGCAGTAGATCTGGTCACATCAGACTGACTCAATGACACTCTAAAGCAACTTCATTTAAGAGTCATCTTCTACCTCAGAAAAGGTCAGGCTATCAGTGTTTTTAAGAATTTATCATAAGTAGTTTCTACTTTCCATTCTACTTCAAATTTCCAGTTAAAGTTACCAGTCCAAAGTCAGATGCAAATGGATCAGAACACAGATTTCCACATGTTCAGGTTTTATCTCATTTCTCTGTGGTAAGAATGTGTGGGTTTCAAGCTGACAATATCATAACATGGCATGTCTCTCCAACACTATTCTTTCACAATATCACAAATATTGAAAAGGGACCTAGTTTTGTATCAGTCCATAAAGTTACAGATCATAAATTAGATGATTTATAACTAGCTAGACTATGCCTGAAAATGTTTGTGAATACACATTGATAGAAAGGTGATTTTTTTTGTTGGTTTTGTTTTGTTTTGTTTTTTTAACAAAAAACTGCAACTCTGGATATAATTACACATTAATTTAATAAGAAGTTTCAAACTTCAGTTTGACATATGTGATTTCTTTGATATACACTACTGAATTATACAATCAGGAGCTGAATTATTCTTTCTGTTTTTTCTTTTTCTTTTTTTTTTAATTTTCTAATGTTTTCTTCATTATCCATGTTAGATTCAGCTGTAAAATTTCTCATATGCAAACCTTTATATGATTCGGGAAGCCACACAGCCTCTCAGGTCCATATTCAAAGAAATAATTCCCGATCTTTTACCTGATGAAGAAAACCACTTCATAAGACAGAAAAAATCAGGTTGATATGTATCACGTGATGGATATACAGATGATGTTTCTGCTTACGTGACTTGATGCCCAAAAATTGGACAAAATGACGCAGTGCAATTAAATCTATGCAATGCCACTTAGCAACCAAATCTGAACCTGCTACATGACAGACATGATGCAGCAATAGGAGAGGCAGGAGACATAAGGAGATATAGAAGAAATGTCCATAAGGAACAGAACACCATGACAAAGCAGTCAACACTGCTTATGTCTGAGGGAGTACTGAGTACAACTTTTGGACATGTCTGTCCATACAGGGAGTATTATTGCTTTGCTTTATAGCCTTAATAAATATATGAGACTTCCCATTATACACAATAATGTAGAGAAACGCTATTGAGGAGATGAAGTGAGCATAAAGCGCTAACACCTCAGAATCCACTGGCTGAAAAAATAAATGTTATGACTTACATTTTGTAGAACATGTTAATGATAAGGACATTAAAATATACATGTGGATGTGAGTGCTAATGTCAGAAGTTGTTAGGAAGTTGACTATATGTTTTTACAGAGATACTTAATAAAAGTTTGAAGGTCAAATAATTTTTAAGCAAAACAATTGGGGCTATAGGCTATAAATTCTAAGTTGTGTCCATACAAAGAGAGAAAAACCAGGATACAACATCACCTCACTTTTCATTATTACCTCTCATGCTCAAAAAAGAATATAAGTTTTGTTCTAAAAGATAACCTCTTTTGACAGCAATGTAAACAAAAGCATCTATGCGTGTGCAGCATGGTTATCCTGTCAAGACACTAAAGATAAAACTCCAGCTGATATCAACTCAGTAGGTAGCTAATTTTTAGTTAATTAACTATGCAGCAACTAGCTAATATAATGTGTAAAACTCTTAACCTCTTCGAATCGCACACCCCCTTAAGACCCAAATTTTCTTCCAAAGTGAATGCAACAAAAAAGAGACATTGAAAAGGAATGCGAAGGACAGAAACATAGCCTATCAAATTTAATCTAAAAATGAGCAGCACTTCATTTAGTCTCCCTTACATTTCCTGTGCCCTTGATCAGCCTTCAAAGTGCTATGCATCTCCAGACTTCTACACTTTGGACTCTGGTTGTGTCATGGAAACTGAGCTCAGATTAAAATAAATAAATAAATAAATAAAATAAAATGTTTGTGAATCTACTTTTATATTACATGATTTCAGAAAAACAGCAGTGAAATGAAAATCATCACCTTCCAGAATGTTTTGCTTACTCAGCTGTACTTGTCAGAGTCATGTCTCATTTCATTTTTCTCAGAAAGGAGTACTAGTGGCTTCTGATGTTTACTGGCACTCTTGGCTGATAAATGAAGTAGACCATAGGAGAAAAAAAAACACAAACAAATTATGAGAATATTTCAGTGATTAGAAGGGACTCAAAATTTACACACAATTTGTTTCACCTCTTCTATAACAAGCTTCCAAAATTTACTTTCAGTCCTTGAAATACAGTATGTTTCCATCAACCTCACTGCATTTTCAACGGACAGAAGGTGAGCATGTGGGCACATTCAGAGGACTTCAAAAATCCTGGTTCTCCTGGACTCTAACTGTTCCGTTTCACATGTATGGGAAGCCTTATTTTGTAACACTTTCTAGTTGTTACAAAACCAATCTAAACATCATTTTGAGGATGGTGCATATATTTAATGATGTATTCATATGTGACATGTATCTTTATATTATAGAAATAGTTTGAGAATAATGAGACTCAAATGCACCCAACCCATATAGCCTAATGGTTTGCTTCACTCAGGTGAGACCCCTAACTTCAAAAGAAGTAGAGAAAATGTCCTGGTAGAGTTGAATTGTTGACAGCAGTGGCTTTAATTAGGCTTCACTTTGTCATCACCACTGCTCTTTCTGGCTCTACACAGCTCTCTCAGAAGGACTATAGAGAACTGTCTAGCCAGTCTTAAAACTGAAAGTCAACTGTCATTCATTCTTCCCAGAGCCATGGATCTCTGGTTTGCATCTGACACATATTCCTGTATTGAGGTTGTCATTATTGATATGAATAGTGCTGATAATTTTTTCTTTCAAAAGAAAATGCTGCTCTGGTGCAACACCCACTCTTCAACATATAAATGAAACTTCTGAGAAATAGCAAAAAACCTTTATCAGATGCAGAAAACACACAAAATAGTTCATGCAGCACTAACCAATGGAGCAAAATGGAAATTAGTATTAAGAATTCAAATTAATCCTCTTAGCATCAATAAAAATTATTTAAACTCATCAGACTGCCTACTCCCCTTCAAATCATACATATTACAACAATCTCTTCCTGGAAAAGTGAAGCTCAAAAGCACTTTGATATTTTCTGTGGTTTTTTCTGCCCTGTGGTGTTGATTTTTTAGAGCTGATTTTCTTTGTACATTTTTGTTTCAAACAAATCTCAGTCCCTTCTGTAATTATGTTTCATAACTATTGCTAACTTGATGTTTTCATTATATTTTGACTTTTAAGTTTAATTTTATCATGTACATTGAAGTAGCTCAGCACCATTATCTAAGGCTCACTAGTTACCTAGGCTCAGGAAACTGGGATTTATTTATTTATTTTTGTTACATAATGTACCATTTGAACTCCTTACCTTCCTTTGTTACTAAGCTTTGTTGTTGAAACAACTTTGTCTTCAACCAAATGATTATGTCGCTTTTTCAGTTGCTTCATTAAAAACAAAATAAAAGCCTTCTGTCTTAAACTTCTGACATCTAAATGAATTAAAAAATAAAATCACATAACAACAAAAATCTTCTCTAGGGATTAAATTTTTTGCCCTTGCATTTTGCAATCATTTGACTGCATGAATGCTGGAACAGATTAATTTGAAATCCTGCTTGAGTATTTGGAGTTGAAAATGGAGCAATAAGTCATTGAAAATTTAATTTCCCTTAGATTTGCAGTGAATGCTCAGCTTTGATCTATGGCATCTATGTCCCAAGAAACTGGCCATTCTTAATGTTATCATTCTTCAGACACATACATCCTGAACTGAAATATAAGGTGTAACAGATATTTGGAACACTGGTGGAGGACTACAGTAATGAATTAACAAACTGAAAGTGACAGAGAAAGCTTTGTAGAATGTAGTTATGATGAACAGACATCAATCAGCATGCTAAGCCTCTGATTCAGCAGTGTACTTCTGTGGCAGCCCCTACTTGAAGCGTGGGAGCAGTCTCACCAATCTGAGCCAGCCCCAGACCTAGCAGAGAGGGGTGCACTCAAGGAGCAGGATGATGCTCCAAAAGCACAAACCTGCTACAGCTCTGCTCCCATCAGGAACAAGTCAGACTCATGTGATGGCAGGAACAGCAGCTGATGACAAAGGCACAGCAGGCCTGGAGAGTGGGGTCTTTCAGACACTTTCAAACCGACAGAGAAACATCCCGTGGAGCTGTACGGCCACCCTCCTACTCAAATCTCTCTGAGTTTTGTTTATTGGTTTGACAGATATTGTTGCTTTTGTTGCCTGTAGCCCTATAAAGAGCAGTCCTAAGTGAAACCCTTTGAGCTCTCCTGCACCACAGCGGGCTGTGGTCAGCAACCTCCCTCCGAGTGGGATACCTCTCAGCACCAGCAAAGTCTCAAGTTTGCCATACCTGGGGGATCACCCAATGATGATGACAGAGCCTGGGCTGATTCTCCCCCCTCCTCAAGACTCAACCCTTTGACCACTGAAGATATGCAAAGGCATTCAACACAAGTATTTAACTGAATTCAATAGGAATTTTTCACAGGTACATACTCCTTTAGTTCTGCATGTGTATGAGTGTGAATATGACATAGCAAATGTACTGTGAATGTATATTTCATTCATTTAATGAATTTCTTAGATTCTTGAATATGTTACATTCATAAGTAAGTAAGGCCTAGAAGTGAGTTATTATTATGCTCTAGCAACTTCAATAGAATCTTTGGTTAAATTGTTTAAATTAGGCTGTCAATTAAGTGCTGTAAAATTTGCGTACTCTAAAACCTCCAGGCCTAAACCATCTGTCAAGTCTGGGGCTAAATTTTGCAAGGGCATCCACTCTCAACACAGTGATTCAACAAGAGAGTTTCCCTTATTCTTTTAAATCCTCATTTCCTATTTCCAATTTCTTTTTCTTACCCTTTTTCCATCCCAAGCCTCCACATAGATTATTTTTGGTTGATTTTGGATTTTACTCAGATTTTTCTCAGTGTGCTTTAACAATTCAGTAAGTAGTAGAGTGAACCTTGCCAACAAACTTTGTCATGCTTTCAGTTTAGCTCTAAAACTACTTTTGGCACTATCCTTGAGTGACCTAAAACACTCATTCACGGCACATCACCTCAAATAAGTCATTAAATCTATAAAATCAAACAATAACAAGAAATTTTAAGAAATAAACTGCAAGTTTTTTTGCGTTTTCTAAGAAACCAAAACAATCCAAGAGAATAGCTGATGAAAACTGAAAACATTTGTCTTCTTTTCTCTCTTTATGGAACCAGGGAAAAGAAAATTTCCACGTAACTAGAAATTTTCAAGTACTGGTTACTTCATTTTTCTGATAATCCATCAACAAAAATTAAAGCTAGAATTTAGCTATTTGATCCAAAGAGTCAATTATGAACCTATGAAATTGCCCATAATGTTATTGTGAAGATTCTGTGTTATCGCTTTCAAAAATTCATGTTCATTACAGCCCAATATATCTTTGAAATTCAAGTGAAGATTTCACATTCCCTTTAACACTTCATAAAACATTCTAGTACACGAAAGTTGTCTTGTCCACTTTTTTCAAATGGCACATTAAAGAACAAAATTATTGACTACCTCATTTATAAATACTTAAGTACCAAAATGTAGTCAGTCCAAATTGTATTACTTAAAAAGAACTGGGTATGAAAAATGACATCCTTACAATAAAGGACCTTTTAGACTAAGGTGAAGAAAGATATATTGGCTTCTAGACTGTGTGCCAATCACAAGCTGAATTATTCTGTTCAGTGGGATTTTTGTGGGATTTTATTTTATATAAGGAACTAAGGAAATAATTCTGAATGAAAAATAACCTTACCATTTAAAAAGCTCATCCTATTGCCATCAGCGAAGCAGCAGGAAATTCAGCTGCTAATGAACACCTCTAGCCTTAACCACATGTATGAAAAAACTTGCTTTGCCTAAGCATAACTGAGAGGAAAAAGCAGGCTTACAGTGTATGAAAAATGACATCTTCAGAAGTATTATAACAAAATGATCTGATTCCACAAAAGAAGTTTGTATGAATATATTCTTTTGTACTACCTGTAAGAAGACTGAAGTTTGTCATCTTCTATGTGACCAGAAGGAATTTATGGATTGGATTACAAAATGGTAATTATAACATTAGGAAATGATAAAATTTCCATTTAACCTAAACCATTACATACAATATAATCCAGAGAAAAAGTATTTAAGAAAAAACCTCTCTCCTGACTTTCTAAGATCTTACTCTCATTTAAAAGTATAAGCAAATTATTAAGTCTGTCGCAAGTCTTCACACTGGTCTACATATCCATTTTCATTTTAACAAAACCAACCATAAATGTTGTATTCTTGAATTTTTCGTATTCTTCAGTGACATCTCACATTACTATGGATGCACAAGAATGACTACAAAACATCCTGTAACTCATCTTGTTAGCAGCAGGTTCTTGAACCAGCACAAATACTCAAATGGGCCAGCACTGAACAGAAATAGAACCTTTATGTTCTATCTCAAAAGAAAATCAATTTACAATCTCCCACACAAGCTTCTCTCATTCCTTTTTTGTTTGTCCTTGTTTTCTCCTTATTAAAGGAAAATTGCAAAAGCTACATTTCTGACACCGGTTTATTTTGGTCAATTAATGAAGCATGCATATTTGTCATAAGAGATAAGATTAAGTGAAGTTGTTTTACTAAATTATATGAAAAGTTGGAAAGGAAATATTTTCTCTAGAATCTACAGCACATTCAAAGTGTTCTAACATGACTTTGCCTGACATAAATTCCTGGAAGACAGGTTTCCACAGTATACAGACAAAGGTTTGAGAAGAGTATTAGAATATGAGGAAAAGACTGTATAATGCAAAGGAAAAATAAAACATTATGCTTATTTTGGTTTGTTTTGTTTGGGATTTTTCCTTGGTTTTGGGTTTCTTTTTGGCATCAGAAAAGGACTTATATGTGTATTTACAGTCTAGCTCAGCTTTAATTCTCTTCTGCCCTGTAATTCCCAGACAAAACCAGCTCTGCCATACTCTTTCTGTAATCATAAGTGTAAATCTGCAAAGGCTGGCTAGAAGCAACCTTCAGGAATATGATAGCAGTGACCTGGATCTACCTAAAACCGACCCAGATGTAGGAAGTGAGGGAACAAGTTGACATCCCATCAGGCATGTTAAATCAGAGGAAATGCTCCTGAGATGTCCCTGAAAGAGAAGATGGCATGTCCCACATGTGGGAGTTCAGCACCACAGAACACATTCACAAAGCAAATGGAAGTACTTAGTGTCTCTTCTTCATCTTAAGTAATTAATCTTGGTTTTGATTTTTATGCCTTAACTACTTTGGTAACCTCCTTTCTCTGCCACAAATGTCAAGAACTGGCTGACCTCGTAAAACAAACTCTGTCACTTTCTCTGTGTCATTCTAGTTCTTGGTAAACCTGAATTGCTTCAAAGATCTCTGGTCTAAGCAGTTAGGTCTCACACATTTGCAGGAAACACATATTACAAAACCTGCAATTTTACTGTTTTATTTGTTTTCTAACTAAAATATTCTCCAACATAGTATTCACATTCCATCAAAGTAATGGATTTTTCTTTGTCTTTCCTCTGGCAGAACACATTCTAAACTTCTATAGAAAAGTAACTGCTTTATTTTTTGATCATGTACTATGGAAGCAATCATTTACTATGCTTCAAATCTGCATTATTCACCTCTTACTGCACAATGGTTTTAATTTCATATTTTAAAATTATTAAGATTGACAGTGACCTCCTCCAGTGACCATGAAGCACTCTACAGAACAGAACTCTGCTTCCAAGTCTCCACTTCTATTCAAATACATTCTTACTTCTGTTAATTCATGGGAGTTGATGCTTTTGTAGACTAATGTAAGACAAAAACCCCAAACTATGTTCTTCATATTGATTAAGAACTCAAAATCCCAAGTCTTTCAAGATTGTCTGCATGACTGATGTATAACAAATTGTATTGTTTCAAGTTACAAGCTGGGCTAAGTTAAAATGAGCAGGCAAGTGAAGAAATGTCTCTTCATTGTGCATCTTTCTGATCAGAAACACATGAAAAGCCTCCCTCCCTCATCAGCAAGTTCAGAGTAAGTTCAAAAGTATGCTAATTTTCAAAGGGTAAAACCTCTTGCTAAAGAGTAAAATCTATCTGAAAGCACCTGCCCTGGTTGAAGAGAGGGGGGAAAAAACAGTGAGCACACCCCAGAAATTCTGCCATTTTGCTTCCCTTTCTCCAGTGGGAAAGTAGTCAGCAGCAGCCCTGCAGACCTCGTCCTCCGCTACCAGCCCCCGCAAGTCAGGGCGTGGGATGTGCTGTTGGAAAGCACCCAGCAAGGCTGAGCCCAGCAGAGCCAGTGCAGTGCAGAGGCACAGCCCCAGTGGAGCCCGAGCCCCAGTGCAGCAGAGCAGCGGCAAGGCATGACACAGAGGGTACAGCTTGCAGAGGTTTGGCCATTGTTGTTTTCCATTGTCTCGGGCTTGGGGACAGGGCCAGCTGGCAGCACAAGAGCAACCACCGTCTTGTCTTTGTCCCAGCAGCCAGATAGAACTAAGTTTATGTGTCTTTTTGTGGGGAAAGTACCTTCTATTTTTTGTGTACTTTTGTTAATGTTATTGCTGCTGTTACTGGGCATTTTTCATTCCATCGTTTTCTGTTTTCAGTAAATTGTTATCTCAGCCCATAGTCTCTGCCTTTGTCCGTCTCATACTGGAAGGGGTGAGGGGAAGGCAAGTGGCTTATTTGTAATTTAATTTCCACCTGGTGTTAAACCACCACAACACCACTGAAATGACTGAGACCTTGACTGGATTTGCCTAGTTCCCAGCCTGAGCTGTTACATGACTCTGGTATGTGCTATAAAAGCAAACCAAGCACAAACAGCTTCTATGGAGAGGCTTCTCTCAAAGCTTTGGGCTATACCTGACCTGCTCTGATGATTAGGTACACACAGAAAAGAAACAAAGAAGTTGAACTCATAACAAATTTGTGCCCAGGTAAGACATTTTGGAGCAGGAAGCCAGGAGGTGATGGTAACCTAGGTATCAATGTCCAGATGACTATAGCTATGGAGAAAATAAAATGAAATGTTGATGTCACCAATGAAAACACTAGTCACTTACATCAGTCAGCTGTGTTAGAAAGCAGAGTAACAATACCATGAACAGTGGTAACAACAGCCCTTCATGGAGGACATCCTTGCATAGTGGTACCATTCTTACAAATACCTATTACATTATATGTAGCTAAGCAACGTGGTTCTGTTCCTGCATCTACCTTACCCATAACAATTATCTAAAATACTCAGTTTTGCAATCCTCCATCATATCCAGTGACTTATTTTTCTGCTAGAATCCTAGGCTTAGATAGCAGCACACACAAAGATCCTTCAAAATGTCAAGAAAAGAGATGTATGTGGTCGTTTTTTGCAGTCTTGTATCAAGTAATTTACAGCCCAGAATGATCCTGAGCTTTATAAAAGCAGCTAAATGAATAAGCATTGCCAAAACTCTGTGATTGGTGTGTTTTAGTAATCATGGATGAATTAATTTTTACTTGACGATTCTTACAATTAAAAAATCCAAACCAGCCTCTCACAGTGAAGATTATTTTAAAGCCCTTTTACACAGAGAACAAATTTCCTTGAGGCACCAGACCTTGTAATGTGCACCTCTTCTATCCCAGTGTAGCTCAGACTGTAAAGAACGCTAATTAATCTCCTACTGTCTGATAACTTATGCACAACACTATTTTTACTGTATTATACAAATATTAAAAATGTTTTGACGGGATATGTTCTGAGAACACTTCACTGAATATGAAAGGACTAAATAATGGGAATTCTTTAGAGGATATCACAGCTGATATGCTGTACGTAGCGCAAGAACATGCCCAAATACAGTAAATGGTATTTACAGTTTGTAAAATTATGAAGAACGGCATTAAGAGATTTAATACTAAGAGAGACTTTAATTATGTTAATGGCTTAAATGTTGTTATGAAGGACCTTTTGCCCATTGTGGCAAAACTGTGTAAAGAAGGTGTGACCACCGAAGCCCACTCCTCCCCGAACATGCCTCCAGACTGGAACTTTAGACTGTGAGTTAAACTGCCTAATTGAACTTGAGATAAGATAAAGGTGTCACAATTGTCCATTTATCTCAGATTTAGGGAGAAGTAAAAAAGGTTGAGGGAGAAGAATGCATCAAGAAAGAAAGCCAAACCCAGCACTGCCCTGAAAATCAGCTCTGGCTGGCTTCAGGAGCAGGGAGTATGGGGAGATAGTTTTTGGATATGTGGCATAACCTCTGGTGGCAGGTGTAACCCTCTCTTACACAAATTATTTCAGTTGTAAAGCCCCTCACCCCGGGAAGGCCAGGAAGGCCACATCCATAGGACATTCGCGTGAGAGGCAGCTGAAGAGGTGTCAAAGTCCATCAAAGACCCCCTGAACTTCTCCCAGACTCATTACTGAGGCCTTGAACCAGAGCATCGCACGTGATGCGACGCAATGCTGCAGATCAACAGTCTGTTGCAAGAGACAGTGTCAAACTTATCCCCCACCCCCCAGCCAGGGAAGGTACCTGGACATTCCCACCTAGCCTGAACCTATATTAATCCACTGAACTCTATGTTTTGCAGGACCCTCACCACCCAGAAGACTAGGAGAAGAGGACCAATGGGAGTGCTGATATTCTCTACTTTATCTATCTCTGTCATTCTCCTTCTCACCCCCCACAGCTCTTTTTTCTATTTCTTTATATCTCTCTGTCCCCCTCATATTTACTGTTAAACAACATCCATATTTTTGACTTCGGCATATGGTCTTGTTTGCACCCTAATTTGGGCAGGGGAATCTCTCTAAAAAGTTTAATAACCCCACTGTAACCAATGTACATCGATGTTTCAGTGTTTTGGAAGGATGAAACTTTTTAGCATAAACTATTTTGGTTTTTCCCTTATTTCTGCCTGAAAACACAGGCATGTAAATCCAGTAGCAGGTAAAAAGAGCTACTTGCTCTTCAACTTACAGAGATAAGGTGTATTGTTTTACTTATTTACCACAGTAAGGTACAAGAAAAGGTACAGTATTGAGCTTTCTCCCCTTTGATCTTTCTCTAAATGATTGAAATACTTAACACTGAACGTTTCATGGCTGTTGAAACCCTGTTGAAACCATAAACCAAACTGAAGCTATACAGTTAGCCTCAGAGGTGTGTTCTCCCATCCATGTGTGCGCATAGCCTCTATTAGCATTAATGAGAAGTAGCCATGCATATGGATGAAAGATCAGACCCCTTAATTTGTTTAGATGAGACCAATTTTAATCAGTGTAAGCTAATGCATAATTTTGCAGCTTGCTTGTATGGTTGGTGAGTCAACTTGTTGTGAGGGTTTCACTTCATATTTCAGGAGTGCCTGTGTATGCTGAGAATATTTGAAACATAAGAAAGAATGTCAGAAGATTAGTTAGGAATATTATTCTGAGGGTACTTTGTCCCAGTGAGAAGAGGAGCCACGGTGACATTGAGTGACCTCGCAAAAACAAACCAAGACAGAGAGAGACTGTTGAGTGCCAGAAGCATGATTTTGCATTGAATTCCTACCATTAAAAAACTCTTAGCAGCCATCATTGAGGTCTGTTATAATAAACCATTGATCTTGATCATTAAACACAGGTCAGTAAACTTATGTTCCTAGTGAATCTTCAAAATCTGTATTACCTCCTAACCTCACAGCAACCTCATAATGAGCTCAGTAAACATGTTTATTCAAAAAGAAATCAACAAGAAAAATTATTAAATTGCATTACACAAAAAAACCCTAAAACACAAAATACATGGTGAGACCAAAGACCCACTCAGAGAAAAACTTACGATACTCTGCACTTCATTCAAAAATTACCTTCAGTCTCAAAAACAAAAAGCAACTTTTATATTGAATACACTATCTTTCTACTGCTTAATCTTTTACTGGTAATCATTATCCTAACTCTCATCAATCTCACTTTATGGAGATCAGATTGCTTTTGGAGACACAGAACTGTGAAGGCATTGTTTGTTTCATGAAAAAAAATGCACAGACAGATGAATACAGTAGTTTGTTTTGTTTTTTTTTTTTCCCCCAAGAGAAAATGCAACCTATGTCCCCAAACTGAAGACATATACATGTGGGTAAAGGACAAGAAACTGCACCTGTATAACTGTACCTATAAAAAAGACCACTAGTGCAGATCCATTTGGAAGATGATGATCCGTAGTTGTCATTAAGTCATTTTGTTAATCTTTCCTTCAAAGTTTCACATTATTGGTGCTCAAACCATCTATTTGACAAATGTAACTTTTAGTTTCTAAGAGGTTTCATCTATTGTGCTTTATGAGGTTCTGTGTGAAGCCATGAGTAACTTGCAAAGATCGTCCTAAATAAAGGTCTGGTGTAACCTTGTACTACACCCCATAAGTAGCCAGTGTGAAACATAGAGAATCAACTGAAAATACATACAAAGTTCTAAAAATATCCTCATGTTCTCTTTTCCCTGCCTTATTTCCACAAAGAGCACAGAGCTTTTCCTACTAAATTCAGCGTGAGGCCAGAAGAATATAACCCATAACTGACACAGATACACAATGCTTCAGTTTCAGGAGATGCTATTTTTAGTACGACTGATGGAAAAGTAAGGCGACCACCCAGAAAACTGGATTATTTCATTCTAATATGTTGCATCACTCTCGATATCTCAGTGGGGAAGAGGAGAGAGAGAAATGGTGTAAACAACACGTGTAGATATTCACTCTACGCTGTGTACATATAAATTGCCAAACACTTGGAGATCTACAACTTAAGATGCAGGAGAATTTATGAAAGGAATCATGAGCATGTGACAAAAAACACTTTACAGAGGCAATTAACACAGGGATCTCAAAAGAGAGTGCATTTTCTTATGCGCAACTTTACTGTAGAGACAACTTTACTTACCTGTTTATTTATTCCAAATATGCATGCCACCATAATAAGCAAGATGAGAAAGAGAATTACAATACTGCGGTGCCTTTTTCATCCTGGTCAAGAGTAAATGTTGTTAAGTCAGGTAACACGCTGGACCACTGATTTCTTCAAGTGAAAACAGTTTTTGGAAGTCAACATGGATATTGACATTAACACTTAAATGCAAGTAATAAGAGAAATATCACTGAGATATCTGTTAGGATTAACTAATTTCAAAACATATTGCAGAGAAGAGAAAACTGAAGAGTGGATTTTTATCAGAGATTTTTATCAGATACAATGCTTGGTGAATTATTACCACATTATTTTTATTACAGATGTACAAAAGTATGAAAATAAAATATTTCTATAGGCATTTTCTAAGTGAATCATATTTTGCTGCTACCTAAATTCATGTAATATTTATAAGATAATGACTTATTTTCATGAGTCTTAGCATCTGAAGGAAAGCAAGCTGCAGTATGTAGTTACTAAAAAGACTCCATCCTTTATCTTAACTGGGAATAAACTCAAACTGTCAAATCTTAAACTGATCCCAGCTGGATATCATGTTACATATTTGGAAACTTGTATAAACACTACCTCTGATAAATCCTCCTCAAAAATATATGCACAAAAAAATTAACCTCATGGTCTCAAAGTAATTTCTAATATTATTTTGTTCTCTTCTCCAGGCCAATCTGTATTCCACCTCAAATTCAGCACATCTGCACAACATTCCAACAACCTTCCCAACTTAGAAGTGTAGTATCCAAGACATATACTAAGGTATTTGAGCTGAATCTTCAAATTTTATTTATTTACATGGTACATCTGTAGTCGGTGAAAGGAGCCTCATCATTTTTAGTTCTCTGGAGAGTTAAAACAATATAACACATTATATTGTTATTATATAACAATATTATATATTGTTACTATTGTTATTATATAACACCTACAATATAACACATTAAAATGAGACTTCATTGGAGTGAAAACTTCACTGCCCACAACACCTCCTAGATTAAATAACTTAAGCTCTCTAGTACCTCAGTAATTCACAGGGTGAATTGCTTTACCCATCATCTTTTAGTTGAGTTATTGGAGGATTTAGCACAATTGAAAGGTAAAAATAAAGTTCCTATCCTGTTCAGCATAAGTAAAGGTAGACAAAAACATCCAAGGAAACTTTCAATGTTTGCTGATCAGGTGTGTAGTCACAAACCTATTAAGCAGAAAATTCTACACACAGGACTGAGTATTTTCTTTCTAGCTTGCGCCTGTATTATGTAGAACTGTTAAAAGAGAAATATATAAGTAAAATTCCCTCCTCCAGTATTGTATATTTGCGACAAAATAAATCTAAAAGATGGTACTCTGCTGTAGAGAGGGCAGTTTGAATGAAATCCAATAGTCATTGCTAGAAAAAAAAAATATTGTCCCTTTCAAAGAACTTGGTTAGGATTGTGCTCTCTCACTTCATATAAAGACTTCAAATGTACTTTTTCTTTTTATACTTTTCAAAAGCTCTTATCAAGGTCTTCATCTGGTCAGTAAAATATTTATTCTAAATCTTTATGAACCTTTTGAGGATTCATTCACTTCTTAAATTCCTGTTGTAACAAAGACTTAAAAAAAGTTTTTACAAAATACATGTGGGTAATAATCCATGAAATTTTATCCGTACTTTCCTCTTAATCTGTTTTATTTATGCTAGTGTCTAAATAACTTACAGTTGTGACAATCCCTCTGTAATTAAATTAAGCCATAATTGCATCAAAATATTTAGACAATAAAAGTAGTGCAGTTGCTTGATGAAAACAAAAATAAATGTAAAAAAATGAAAAAGGGAAAAAAGTTATTTTAAAAATTAAACTGCATATCTTAAAATTAACAAGCAATTCAATGTCAGGAACTTAATGAGAAAAAAAATGTTCACTGAGTGTAAAACATGGCACTAAAAAAAGTTCATAAATATTTGCAGCTTCTCCAAAGAGAATTCACATCAGGGCAAAAATAGTGATTATATTTTCATAAATTCTGTGAAGAGACTCATTTTCCTTTTCTATCAATTTATATAGATGCCTTAATCATAGCTTAGGTAGATCAATTAGATAGACATGAAAGAATTGACTTAGCAGTTCTCACATCTGATGCAAAAGATCCATCCTTCCTTCCTTCCTTCCCTTCCCTGCCTTGCCTTGCCTTGCCTTGCCATTTTCTCTTCATGTGTGCTTGTAAATCAAGCTGAAACTCAGGACTTTGGCTTTAGGTACCTGGAAGCACCTCTGCAAAAATCAATGTCCACTTTAAATTTCAGTAGGGCACGAAGGTCAGGGAAAGACTGGAGGGTCACAGATATGCCATCACAGGGAGCAGAGCCAAAAGAACACTTCCCAAAGCTAATGGGATAAAAAAGGTTAAACCCTTCTGTGTCCTGGATCCTTTTCAATCATTTCCAGAAACCTATTACTGAGTAACTAATATGCCCTACAGAAATCACTGACGCAGAAATTTGTCTCCAGTGTACAGAAAAAATCCCAATTTCTCATTTAGCCTACCATTGCATTTAGGTACAGAGATTTAATATGGTCTTGAGTAAATTAGGTTAAATTCAGTCAGACTGGTAAAAAATAACTGTCTGAATTCTTAGTCAAAATTTTGCACTAAATTCTCCAAATTCATTATCTGTTTTCCAACTGCTCCTTTCTATAGAAAATAATTCAAAATATCAGAAATCAGAGCAATATTTGATTTACAACTTTGGCCAATTTTGTCATAAATTTTGCAGCTATTTTTCACAGGCTAACTTTTTAGATGAAAAAGAAAAAACCAGTAAATTAAAAGCATTGATACAAAGAGATATGT
Source organism: Phainopepla nitens (assembly GCA_013400175.1). NCBI lineage: Eukaryota > Metazoa > Chordata > Aves > Passeriformes > Bombycillidae > Phainopepla > Phainopepla nitens. The sequence continues at coordinate 163,451 of VXBQ01004448.1, forward strand.
AGTGCTAAGATTTACAAAGTAGACTTTAGAAAAAGGTGCAGCTATTCACTACCTATTGGAGTCATGCTGTGATGGCACAAGGCAGAAAAGGAAATATTTTTATACCTTTTCTTTCTCTATTAACAGACAACACACTTTTTTCAGAGCAGTTTCATATTGAAATTGTGAACTGGAAAACTATACACCTCCATATGCTCACATACTTTTTACTAGCAAATCACTTATGTGTGGCTTTAAATTATGCATGTCAGTAGACTTACTGTACTCATCAGTACTAGTCACATCCTTAAATAGGCTTGGAAGTCTTTTTTGGTTAAAGAACCTTAATATCTTACAACAACAAGCAGAAGAAGTAGTTTATGAACAACTATGAAAATAACTCCAGGAACTTCAGATATGAAAAAAACTGCAGGCATTTAATTTAAAGGTAATATGGATGAAATAAAGAAATAATAAATTCTGATGAAAAGGAAAAATCAAAATTTACGTTAGAATAGTTTCAAGTCTTAGTGATCTATGATTCCTCAATTCTAATGCACTACTACCTTCCAATCTGTACTCCAGTAGATATTCTTAATTGCATTTGCTATTCAAGCAGTTACACACGCACAATCATACCAACATAAACATTTGTTGATACTAAATGAAAAAAAAAATCAGAACCTTCCATCACAACATAATAAAGCTTGACAGAGAACTGTAGCTTAATTGCTACCAACACCTGTCATACGTCTGACAGAGACTGCTGATCCAGGTAACCGCAGAGGGACCTGGAAAGTCTGAATCAATGGGACAGGGGTGTTTGTATGAGGTTCAACAAGGCCAAGGGCAGAGTCCTTCACTTGGGTCACAATAACTTCCTGCAGTCCTACAGGCTGGAGGCAGAGTGTCTGGAAAGCTGCCCAGCAGGAAAGTAGCTGGGAGTGCTGGTTGACCATTGGCGAACACAAGCCAGCCTGTGCCCAGGTGACCAAGAAGGGCAATGGTATCCTGGCCTGTATCAGCAATAGTGTGGCCAGCAGGACAAGGGCAGTGACTGCCCCTGTGTACTCAGCAAGGTAAGGCCACACCTCAAATCCTGTGCTCTGTTCTGGGACCCTAACAGCAAGAAAGAAAATGAGNGAGTCCTTCACTTGGGTCACAATAACTTCCTGCAGTCCTACAGGCTGGAGGCAGAGTGTCTGGAAAGCTGCCCAGCAGGAAAGTAGCTGGGAGTGCTGGTTGACCATTGGCGAACACAAGCCAGCCTGTGCCCAGGTGACCAAGAAGGGCAATGGTATCCTGGCCTGTATCAGCAATAGTGTGGCCAGCAGGACAAGGGCAGTGACTGCCCCTGTGTACTCAGCAAGGTAAGGCCACACCTCAAATCCTGTGCTCTGTTCTGGGACCCTAACAGCAAGAAAGAAAATGAGGCACTGGAGAATGTCCAGAGAAGGGCAACAGAGCTGGGGAAGGGTTTGGAACACAGACCTTGTGAGAAGTGGCTCAGGGAGCTGGGATTGCTTACCCTGGGGGAAAGAAGGCTCAGAGGAGAACTTACCACTCCTTACAACTACTTGAAGGGGGTTGTTGTGAGATGAGTGTGGATCTCTCCATCCAAGTAACAAGTGATAGGGGAAGAGGCCATGGCTTCAAGTTGCATCAGAAGACAGTTTGTGTCAGAGATCAGACAGCTACAGAAGCTGAACTGGGTAGAGCCGCAGACTTTTGGCCCTGGTACAGTGAAAGCCAAGGGAGAGGTAAACTCAAGGCAAGAACAGAAGTGAGGGCACGTCTGGTCACTGACACTCTGACCCTCTGACAAGGAACGTGTGTTCCTACACTAGTAAGGACATTACTAGCATAAGAAGAATAATCAGAAGATTGTGTTTCTAAGGGGACCAGGACAAAGGGGTTGGTGTGGAAAATTTTGTACAAATGTAGTGACCTATAAATACTGGTGAACTAGTTTAATAAACTGGCTTTGCTTTGCTGGCATAAACATAATCCATGTCTGTCAGTCCTCACAGGTTTTTTGGATATTAGGAAAAAATCTCTTCATGGAAAGTGCTGTCAAGCACTGGAACAGGCTACCAGGGAAGTGATGGAGTCACCATCACCAGAGGTATTTAAAAGACATGTAGATGTAACACTTTGGAAAAGACCATTAAGATGATCAAGTCCAATGACAAAGCTTGCACTGTCACTAAGTCATGGTCCAAACTAAATGATTCTGATTCTATCAGTTCTACTTGCATCATTTCTTGATGCCTACCAGATGATGGATAACATGCCACTTATTTTCACATTTTTTGAAAGAAAATCTCTTTAATAGTCTCAAATCTACAGCTCTCACCATGACAGTTTAATGTTTTTTAAAGCCCAAAATGGAAATTAAATACAAAAAGAAACTCAGACAATATATTTCAGGGAAACTGAAATTAAGTAATTGCTGGACTTTTTAAAGAACATTTCACTCAATATTTTATCTAGTTGAATATGTTTTGTCCCTTAACATATATCTGTGTTTAGACACAATAACTTTGACAATCGTGATTTTAAAGTTGTGTTACAGATTTGATGAATTACCAGCAATCCATAGATATTCAAATGTTCATGAAATCAAATGTAATAGCAGGAATCTTTTTTTTGGTTAAATATGTAGACTTATTTCAAAAACCCTTGTATTTTGTGAATTTCCTTACACACATCAAATTTAAAAAAATGAACTCTCCTTTAAACTACACATGCAAATGTTCCTTTTCTAAAAAGCTCATGTATTTTGTCTTGCTTTGGAAAGGTATGGATATGTTCTTGGCTAGTTCTTCTATGCAGCTACAATTCTATCCCAAAAAAATCTTCCAAATTCAGGAATTGGAAAAGTCAAACAGAAGACTGTGGAACACCTGGCCAACCTAAAATTTTGGGTTCTATTTGAAGTTTGTCTCAGAGACTCTTCTTAAAACCTCAACACCCTCTTCAAGCAGTCAGCACTGTAGTCCATACTTTTCATAGTGGCATATCATCTCTGGAAATCTCTGTTGTCCTGCCTCTCCCATTTTGAGACAACAGTGATAGAAACTCCCCATTAAGCTCTGGAAAGCTATAAGTTCCTGAATTTTCAATTCCAAAAGGCAGTGGGAAGAAGTTATATGGCATTTCTCACACAGGAATAAACTTTTTCTTTCTAGTCTCTTCCAGATGAAGTGTTCCAAAACTATACAGGCAATTGGTACTACATGTTTCAGAAAGATTGAGACCTAATTTTGTCTTTTAACGTTTTGCTTATGAGAACCTAGAATTCTCGGATCAAAGTTTGGGATGTAGATCTGATCCGCTGTCTGCTCTCTTGAGATTATGTAGGAAACCAATTAATGTATTCACCTTAGCATAACACTTAACGGGTGAATAAAAGAAAAAAAAAGATTTTTTTTTTTTAATTTCCTTTACATGCTTCATGAAGAAGACATGGGACTACAGCAGATGCCTTGGGTAAAGTTACAGAGGTATTAGGGGGCCAGCTTATATAACTGCTCAGTTTGTCTTTCTAAATCTGGATTGAATCATCTCCCCTTTCATAGCATAGGCTTCAGATTTCTGTGTTCTCACTTTTGGCAATGGCCTTGCAAATTTAAGTGTCACATAAGGAGTGAATTCTGTTATCAGACTGCACTAGAAATATAGCTTTTTAAAGTACACAAAGATCACTGAAACTTCATTGCTATTGTCTGACAGAGGCAGATAGTGCCTGTCACTTCACAGAGTACTTTATTTTATATTCTTTAAGGAATGGGGAACCATGGTGTCAACTTTTAGATTTGAGTTTTTAAAGTTAAATGCACTAAGGAAATTCACATTTGCTTACTGCTAAAACTGACAACTAACATGTTATCACACTCTTCCCTTTTTTATTATTTTTTCTTTTCAACTCTGCTCTTGTGGTTAAGTGGGAATCATTTTCCGGCTACCTGCAAGACGAAGTTTAAGTTGTGAGCATGGAAGTGACATACAGAGTCATTTGCTGAAAAACCTTACGCATCTATTTCCCTCTCATTCTCATCAAGAAGAAAGAAGAACATCATTACTGACGGGAATTGTCAGGATGACAACAAATTGCTGTCACAATAAAATAAGGGGAAATTTAAAGGGTCTAAAATTAAGAAAAGGACTTGAAGTAGTATAAAGGAGTATGGATTTTTTACTTTGATTACTTCAGTGTCTCTATTATGGTGACCACTAATTTTCTTCCTAGAAATTAATATAAAAATAAGGGATGAATAATGCTAGCTTATTTGCCAATTTTAATAATTTAAGAATTTGTTTCTTTTCCATTATGAAAGGGGAACCATGAGCTGCAGATACTATCTCTTCCCTCTTGAGTGATACATTTGCAGTTATTCCAACTCTGGTGTTCAGTTGTGTAAGGTTAATACTCATTGAGTTGGTTGAGTATGGATAATAACGGAGATATGCATCAGTTCTTCCTAGTTACTGCACTAGGCATTAGAGAACCAGAGTTAGAAGCACTGCCTAAGGGCTTAATCCACTTCATTGGGAAGTCAATAAGAAAATTCAGGTTCACATTACAGGGACTTGAATTAGTCCTAAATACATAGAAAAAAAATCCAGCTGATGCTACCGTTCTTATGTTCAGTTTAGAATTCAAACAGAATCCTTATGAGCATGGGGAAGTTAGAACTAGCAGTAGGAATTCTCTGGTATCTATTCTGAAGTTACTCTAAGCAAGTAGGTGGAGAAGCTAGAAATTGAAGAGATACTATAAAAGGTGAGGACTAGTATTAATAACAACACATAGAAAGTTATGGCCAATGATTACCGCAAGCATCATATAAACCACTTGACTTGCAGTGCCAATTTATTCACATTAAATTGCAAAAATTCATGTTTATAGGAAGTATGGAACAAACAAATTGATGTACAGTATGTTATTTTTATACAAATCCTTAAAAAGTTAAGAAAGGTCTCTTCCAATAACCGTTTCACATATAATGAATTCAAATCAAGTTATTAATCTCAGTGCAGTTATAGTCATATAGAAAGGACGGAGAGTCTTGACTTAATGTACTAAAAGTTACAGGAACATAAAAAAAATTATCAGTGTCCTTCATACCATATTCAGATCTTGAAAGAATAGCATCTGCTTCCACGTCTTTTGGAATATAATGAGTCAGAGAGAATAAGCACTGTAATTTTCTTCCTCTGTAAAACTGGATTAATGCTATCTCATGTCTGACTTATTCCTGTCCTGAAGGAGTCTGAAGAAAAATCTCAGCTCAACAAAATAATAGTACAAAGAGGATCTTTTCTGGGGCATGGCATACAGGACAACATACATCATCTTCATCCTTACCTAATGGGTAAATCATCACCTTACTTCTACTCTGTTTTCTGGCCACTTCCTCTATTTTAATACAGATTACATGAGGATTAAACAGCTTCTGAATTTTGTGCAGGACACTATAAAACCAGTTTCTTCCTAGTGATCACACATTGTAGAAGTTGAAGTTAATTGACATAGTCTACACCAATTAAGATAGAAGCATATGTCTCTGCCATAGTTACAATATTCTTTTCTTTCCCTAGGAAAAAGATCTTTTACACTAAAAGCTTCACACTGTAGTTATCCCTGTATGCTTTCTGTATTAGTATGCTCATGACTCCAGGTTTTCGGTGGAAAAACTCAGCTGCAAAACAATACAATAAAATAGTCATAAACAAAGTACACAGCCTCCTAATACCTTTAAATTTTCAAGAATTCATAGCTGGTTTTTGATGACTTTTGCTTCACAGAAATGATTGTGACACTGATCAACATAGTAAGGAGTGAGGTGTTGTCAAGATATACAACAAAGACAGCTTCTCCTTGGTTTTACTTTCTTTTTTGAAAGTGACAGTATCAGATCTTGATCCAGTATATCACTAAAATCAATATTTAAAATGTTTCACTGAATCAAAGCCTGATAATCTTTTATAAGGTATAATTTAAAATTAAATAGCTAGTCTAAAGTTAGTACACTTGATAAAACTTATTTGAGGAATCATCCCAGCACATGTGTCTTTGACCTCAGCGTGAACAGCTTTTAGTGATGAGATATAACCAGCATGTCTAGACATCCAGGCATATGACATTTTATAATTTCTTTCATTTACCTTACCATAACAATTCAATTTGAAGCAGCAGAAAATACTGATGTGAATCTACCAGACAGATATTGACATTAGCTGTTCTTTTGGAAAAAACTTATAACATTATGAAATAACCTCACTGAAGTCACTTGGTTTAGTTAGTATGTTTGAGACATGATATACTGATAAAATTTGTATGCTGCATGAAGTTTCAATGTGCATTTTCAAACTGCAACTGCTAATGTAACTCAAACGGTCTTCATAAAGAAAGCCTACAAAAAAAGACAATTTGAATATAATAAAATAAAATGATGAGAGAGCGATCCTTTGGCTTTGGCAGAAACGATTTAAAGAAATACCATCTTACTGAAATGATTCTGTCAGAGTAAATGCTCTGTCTACTCTATTGTACCTCATTAGTTCTAGATAAAAACTCAGTATTTTATCACAAAGAAGAATTTAAGAGTTGATATCCACTGAATACAGGATTTTGATTTTGAGACCAGCTCTACCTTGCCAAAATTTTCACCCACAAATGTAGTATTTATGTAAATGTATACATGACAAAAAGTTTTACTGGGTGGAAGGCTAGATAAAGTTATTGAAGTCTAATTTGCATGAGACTGATGCTTTACCATTGTTTTAGCATGTAGGATGGAAGAGCAGCAAAGGAAGCACTATCTCCCTCTGTGATTAAAGGAGCATAGATTTGCTTCTTTCAGGACATGAGAGGGCTTCAGAAAAGATGAGCTAATCTTACAGACACTCTACAGTCAGTCACTTGCAATACTGTAGAGTAGACATTTTAAAATTCCGTTCTTACAGGCAAATGTCAAGTCATTTTCAAAAGAATCATTGCTGCTCATTTTTACAATGTTTCCTGCTTTAGTAAGTGATAGGATAGGAAATGAACAAAAAGAAAAAGGTATTATTTCTATTTTTTTTTTGCCTCAATTTGCTATTTCAAGGATGCCTGCAGGGCCAATAAACAAGAATTGGTTTTCAGGCAAAGCAAGATATTCTATGATCACAGAACTTCCACTCTCTTTTAATTTCATGCAGTTGAATTAAACAAAAGAGAGAGTATTTCCTTTACTTATAGACTAAAATATTTGCTTTCAAAATCCTTCATAACACACCTCTAGTCTGATCATCTGATGTTCAGTCATAGTTTGTCTTCATGGGGTGACTGTGAACACTATTTCTCAGGTGCTGTTTCCTTGCATTCAGGATCCACTTTGACCCCAAAAGCATTAACCCAGCCAGGTTGCATTTCTTTCTGTACTGTCATGTAAGATGTGCTCTACAAAAAATAAAGAATATTGACCTTGAACGGAAGGGGGCAGGCAGGGGGGGGGAAATAATAAATTCTGCAACCAAACCCATTCAACAGCCCAGACCAAGATCTAAGCTCTGTCAAAATGATTTCTTATTCCATTTTACTGAAGCAGTGCCATGCTTTATCACTTCTGAGTTCATGCCTTACAGCTGAGGCAGCCCACTTGAATTGGTAAGTTGTTTAGTTAAAGTATACACATGCTATTCACATTGTCAATATGATTGAAAAGAAAAGAACACTTTACAGGTGAAATACAGCCACAAATGCAACAGGAAGCTGAAATCCAAAGCACTAGAGCACATGTAATTAATTGTTGTGTGTCTCACTATGTTCCTTCTCCTTCCTGCTTAGAACAATACTATAGTCAGACACATGGCACTGGTGACCCTTTGGTGCAGGTGGCAGCACTAAATCTTCCAGGAGCTTCTGATGAGGTCTTACAACGATAAGCAAAATTGGTCAGCTAACCTGAGCTAAATGTAAGGTCGTACTACTTTCTGTTTCATTACATCACTGCACACACACAGTTATACAAAAATTTCAGTATAATGTAAAGAACTGCTGAATTTGTTTTGTGACTATGCAGATGTTGAAACACATAAATTAATTGTGAGTTTAAAAAAAAATGCTTTCCATGTCACCAAAATGCTCAGTTTACAGCCAACAAAGCTTACACTTCATTACATCTCTTCAGAAGTAGTTGTGTTTATTTATAGATATTTTTATACAAGCAGGTTGAGTTGCTTGGCTTTTGTGGTCCAGCCAGATTGCTGCTTTAATAGAATAGATCAAGTATTGCCATACTAGCATAGACTTTTTTTTTTTTTTAAAGTAAGAGACTCTATATTAAAGTGTAAACTATACCTTAAAAGGGATATTGGCTCAAATGGGAAGGAAATAAAAACTTTTCTCTCCTCGTAATTTGCAAATAAAGAAATCTGGACCTAGAATGCTTGAAATGCCCTATAACTCAGTTTAATTTTATTTTAATGTAATTGAAAATTCTTATCAAGGCAATCTTGAAATTTGAGCTCGTTTTCTATTGCACTGCAGTAGAATACCAAACTCTATGCTTTTCATGTAAATTAACAACATTATCAGGCTACAATGAATCTAAACACTCCTCCATCTGTACTTTGTGATATGTGAATAAATAAAAACTTGAAAGTAATGCAAATCAGATTCCTGACAAAGGATCCATAACATTCAGAACTAGGTCATAAGTGAATGCATTAGTATTTGATATAATTCCATCTTAGGTTTTAATGTTCACCTTCTTCTCTTGTTCTTGCTGCCAATTGATTATCTTTCAGTAAAGTTTACATGTTATCATTAAATGTTAATAATGCATAAATATTAAACGTACCATTGTAAAGTTAGCAACACTATTAATATCCTCAGTCTCTGCAGGCGATACTAGAAATTACTAAGATCCATATCAATAGTCAGAATCATAAAAATCTTGTCTTTCTGGAATTGATAGGAACAAAGAAAGTACAAGGTACAATGGATATTTAATATGGCCACATCTTCCTACAAAACTGGTGCCAGGAAAGAAAACACTTTTTAAACAAGATATTCTTCTTAATATTTCACTATTTTCTATCCTTTTGTCTGTAGGTAATATTTGTAAAATGCTGTAAAATCTTAAGGCATTCCATAGTCTGAACAGTTTAGCAATATTTTGTTCTCTAGATTGTTCAAGGAAAAAAAACCAAAACAACAAAACATGACTGCAGCACTGACGGGCAGTAATGTCACCGTCAGATTCCCCACTGCAGATCCCTGTCAGGCAAGGCATTGTTTAAAAAGCAGGCAAAGACTTAAATATGCATAGTTGCTCTAGATTTTAATCTCACTAGGTGACAACAACTAGCTAAAGTATACATGTGTGATAAGCTTTACACACTCCCAAGGGTGCGAAATCATTGTGTTGGCTCAAATTTAGTTTTTAAGAGCTTTGTTGACTTCACAGCTGGTGAGTTGACGCTTTCTATCGCTCCACCACTTGGCGACAGATGCCTCTTACTTACGCACAGATGCTGAGTATCCACCCAACCCCAACATTAGCCTTGTGTTTTGAACTAATTGGGCCAACACAGTTGTAATTAAGATTTAAATAATTAGAAAACTAACATGATTACTTTCACAATTAATCTTTCTATTTTACCATTACATTCTCTTTTGGACTATTCTGCAAAAGTCTTATTTCTTTGGGTCCTGCAAATCCATCAGCCTTCTAAACAGCGGAACAAAATTTTATTTGGCAGATAATATTAATGACATTTTAAAGGGCTTGATTTAAAATACTTGTAGTGTGCAACTAGACTGGTTTTGTTTTTTTTTTTTTCTTTCATGCTATTTACCCATTATATGGTTCCCTTTATAAAAGCCACACAGGAAGAAAAATCATATACAAGAATGAACAAAGATTTTTAAAACTAGTTATGTGAACATACTTGTATAGAGTGTAATAGAGAAGATCTTTAGGATGAGCTGATCATATATACCCTTTTTTATTCCTTTGACTTGGTGTCTGCTCTAAAGTGGGTGCTGAGGGGTAACTGTTAAGCAAAGGAATATAGCCGAGGGGATAAGAAGAGGCTTTTAAGTAGGAAGCCTCCCTGTCCTGGGAAAACGCCAACAGTAGTACGTGGAAAATATAGTGGATCATCTGAATTTAGAGAGAAGAAATAACAGGAAATGAACAACTAAAAATTGAAAATCATTATGTAATTTCTAGTCAGAGCTTGAGTGGCATACAAATTGTGTAAAGACTGGATGGAAATGCCAACATCTCACACTGTGGGTATTACACTAACTATAAACAATGCTCTGACAGTAATATGCAAAACCCGGATGTTCATGTATGTGCATGCTCACAGAAGTGCCACTTCCTTTTCTCAGACACATTTACTGACATATGCACACAATAGGAACTCTCTTGTTCTTGATAGTAAAATCAACACAAGTTAAATTTTCATTCTTTGACGTTAAGAAGACTGAAAACAATAGAGAAGAAACATTACAGCTGCATAGGAATATTAATAAGAA